>CM042692.1:307926458-308326458 GCA_023614405.1 Avena insularis
CACGCCAACCCCGTCACCTTCGTCATTGTCGATTCTGATGTGGAGGACGACGGGGACGAAGCTGTGCAGAACGCCATTGTTGCCTCCTTGGTGAAGGGCAAGCCACGAGCAGGAGTGGATGTCGCTGGGAAGGGCACGGCAGTGTCACCAATCGAGGTGTACTCCGAGGACAGTGGTGTGATGTGGGTTTAGATGTTGTTTAGGATGGTTGCAATTTCGGTTGTGTTTAGTGCGAGTACAATTATTGTAATATGTGCAATAGCAGCGTGTGAGTGCTTCCACTTTAGAAATTGTGTCTGTGCCATTTGCATGTTGCATTATCAACATAGATTACATGTAAACAATCCAATGAAAATCAGATTACAACAATCAGATGGGAGTGGCAGGATGGAAGAGAAGTTGGGACAGTGGCTTCGAGGGGAAGGAAGAGAAGGGGCGTGACAATCGCGGTGTGGGCCTCAAACACGCGGATAATCGACATGCGGGTGCGGAGCACACGGTATTCCCTGTCCGCAGAAAGTGGACTTTGTAACGTGACAACAAAGAAGCTGATTGGACCAATAACTCGTCAATTATTATTAAGGAGTACTAAAACCACGACTAGGGTACATTCGCACAACACGATGCTCTACGCACCGAGAAGCATCGCTAAGTCTAAAAAGAACGACAACACAAGTACTACATTTCGCCGGTCTTCTCAATACAAATGTAGAAATGCATCGCTCGGTCCAAAGACCGACAAGGTACCGAGATGGCACATAGGATCGACCTTAGGTCTCAGATACTCCACCTCCGCAGCCGGGCACTCGGCTCGCTAGCACAAGAATGCTATCGGACGACGGTGGCTGGGCGTCGCCACATTACGCGCACTGCGGTATACGAGCCAAAGACGAGACCGACTGACGATATGGCACACGACGGTGGCCCGGCTCGTTCTTAACACCGGCGGTGATGGTCAGGACGAAAACAGAGCCCCCCTGGAAAATTAGCCGGCGGCATGCCGAGTCAGTGAAGGGAACCTGATCTTGGAGAAGTTGGGCTTGCCCATACGAGATCCTAATCACTTCGATCAAGTGCTCCTCTGCAAGGTGGACGACAAGCTCGCCGGCGGCCGGTGAGTTGCAGCCTGCGGTAAGAGCATGCGCCGTGCGGACACGCAAGATCGTGGTAGGAGTAACGGCGAAAGCATCCTGGGTGGGAGCACATGAGCAGGAACGTCGCTGCGAAGTTGCACGCGAGGATCTCCAGATTCTTGGGCTGCAGCATCTGCCACATCTGAAGTTCGTCGAGAAATCGGAAAAAAGATCAGCAGTTAGATTGGCGAATAGCAGGAATATGTATGATAAGTTCAAAATCTTGTAAAATGATTTCTTAGCATGAAGGTAGCGACCTGAGAATTGGCGGATATCGCCGGCTTGCGGCTACGGCAGGATGGGAGTGAAGTGGGGAAAGTGGCTTCGAGGGGAAGGAAGAGAAGTACGGGGAGGAAGAGAAGTAATGGGGAGGTGACACTGGGATATGGCCCACTGAACTCGTGAGTCGTGACACTCGCAACATGCCAGTTTGTCCAGAGCAAGCATGGCCAATCATGCCGCAGAACAGCCTACTCGCGGATCGCTCTCACGAAGACCATCCCAATCGTCCAAGCGCCCTGATCAAACGGTATGTAACAATCACAAGGTAACAATCGTGTTATGGCGTGCCTTCTAGAAGACTCGGTCTAACGGTGGATCCATTGGGGGGCTAAGGTTAGGGATCTCCTAAAGTTAGGATCCATATGTGGTTTATGAAAAGAACACATATCCAATGACACTGGTGGATCCATATGTGGTTTGTGGAAAAGAACACACATGCAATGAACACTAGTGGATCCATAAGTGGTTTGTGGAAAGAACACACATGCAATGAGCACTGGTGGATCCATATGTGATTTGTGAAAAGAACACACATGCAATGCCATTGGTTGATCCATATGTGGTTTGTGAAAAGAACACACATGCAATGACTCTAGTGGATCCATATGTGGTTTGTGGAAAGAACACACATGCAATGACTCTAGTGGGTCCATATGTGGTTCATGTTAGGAACACACATGCAATGACATTGGTTGATCCATATGAGGTTTGTGATAATAACACACATGCAATGCCATTGGTTAATCCATGTTTGGTTTGTGGAACGAACACATATGCAATGACTCTAGTGGGTCCATATGTGGTTTGTGAAATGAACACACATGTAATGACTCTAGTGGATCCATATGTGGTTTGTGGAAAAGAACACACATACGATGAACACTAGTGGATCCATAAGTGGTTTGTGGAAAGAACACACATGCAATGACACTAGTGTATCCATATGTGGTTTTTGAAAAGAACACACATGCAATGACTCTATTGCTGGTTTTAGTATAAGAACACACATGCAATGACTCTAGTGGTTCCATATGTGGTTTGTGAAAATAACACACGTGCAATGACTCTAGTGGATCCATATGTTGTCTATTGAAAGAACACACATGCAAAAACCACTTGTTGATCCATGTGTGGTTCATGTCAGGAACACACATGCAATGAACACTGGTGGATCCATATGTGGTTCTTGACATGAACACACATGCAATGACATTGGTTGATCCATGTGTGGTTCATGACAGGAACACACATGCAGTGACATTGGTTGATCCATATGTGGTTTGTGAAAAGAACACACATGCAATGACTCTAGTGCTGGTTTTAGTATAAGAACGCACATGCAATGACTCTAATGGGTCCATATGTGGTTTGTGAAAAGAACACACATGCAATGACTCTAGTGGATCTATATGTGGTTTGTGGAAAAGAACACGCATGCAATGAACACTAGTGGATCCATAAGTGGTTTGTGGAAAGAACACACATGCAGTGAACACTGGTGGATCCTTATGTGATTTGTGAAAAGAACACACATGTAATGCCATTGGTTGATCCATATGTGGTTTGTGAAAAGAACAAACATGCAATGACTATAGTGGATCCATATCTGGTTTGTGGAAAGAACACACATGCAATGACCACTGGTTGATCCATGTGTGGTTCATGATAGGAACACACATGCAATGACATTGGTTGATCCATATGTGGTTTGTCACAATAACACACATGCAGTGACTCAAGTGGGTCCATATGTGGTTTGTGAAAAGAACACACATGCAATGACTCAGGGGGATCCATGTGTGGTTTGTGGAAAGAACACACATGCAATGAGCACTGGTGGATTCATATGTGGTTTGTGGAAAGAACACACATGCAATGACACTGGTGGATCCATATGTGGTTTGTGAAAAGAACACACATGCAATGACTCTAGTGCTGGTTTTAGTATAAGGACACACATGCAATGACATTGGTTGATCCATGTGTGGTTAATGACAGGAACACACATGCAATGACATTGGTTGATCCATATGTGGTTTGTGGAAAGAACACACATGCAATGACACTGGTTGATCCATATGTGGTTTGTGGAAAGAACACACATGCAATGACTCTGGTGGATCCAGGTGTGGTTTGTGGAAAGAACACACATGCAATGCCATTGGTTGATCCATGTGTGGTTTGTGAAAAGAACACACATGCAATGACTCTAGTGGATCCATATGTGGTTTGTGGAAAAGAACACACATGCAATGAACACTGGTGGATCCATAAGTGGTTTGTGGAAAGAACACACATGAAGTGAACACTGGTTGATCCATATATGGTTTTTGGAAAGAACACACATGCAATGACACTGGTTGGTCCATATGTGGTTTGTGAAAAGAACACACATGCAATGACTCTAGTGCTGGTTTTAGTATAAGAACACACATGCAATGACTCTAGTGGGTCCATATGTGGTTTGTGAAAAGAACACACATGCAATGACACTAGTGGATCCATATGTGGTTTGTGGAAAAGAACACACATGCAATGAACACTGGTGGATCCATAAGTGGTTTGTGGAAAGAACATACATTGAGTGAACACTGGTGGATCCATATGTGATTTGTGAAAAGAACATACATGCAATGCCATTGGTTGATCCATATGTGGTTTGTGAAAAGAACACACATGGAATGACTCTAGTGGATCCATATGTGGTTTGTGGAAAGAACACACATGCAATGACTCTTGTGGGTCCATATGTGGTTCATGTTAGGAACACACATGCAATGACATTGGTTGATCCATATGTGGTTTGTGATAATAAGACACATGCAATGGCATTGGTTAATCCATGTTTGGTTTGTGGAACAAACACATATGCAATGACTCTAGTGGGTCCATATGTGGTTTGTGAAAAGAACACACATGCAATGACTCTAGTGGATCCATATGTGGTTTGTGGAAAAGAACACACATGCAATGAACACTAGTGGATCCAAAAGTGGTTTGTGGAAAGAACACACATGCAATGACACTGGTGTATCCATATGTGGTTTGTGAAAATAACACACATGTAGTGACTCTAGTTCTGGTTTTAGTATAAGAACACACATGCAATGACTCTGGTGGATCCATGTGTGTTTTGTGAAAAGAACACATGTGCAATGACTCTAGTGGATCCATGTGTGGTTTGTGGAAAGAACACACATGCAATGACCACTGGTTGATCCATATGTGGTTTGTTGAAAGAACACACATACAATGACACTGGTTGATCCGTGTTTGGTTTGTGGAAAGAACACACATGCAATGAGTCTAGTGCTGGTTTTAGTATAAGAACACACATGCGATGACTCTAGTAGGAACATATGTGGTTTGTGAAAAGAACACACATGCAATGACTCTAGTGGATCCATATGTGGTTTGTTGAAAAGAAAACACATGCAATCAACACTGGTGGATCCATAAGTGGTTTGTGGAAAGAACACACATGCAGTGAACACTGGTTGATCCATATGTGATTTGTGAAAAGACCACACATGCAATGCCATTGGTTGATCCATATGTGGTTTGTGAAAATAGCACACATGCAATGACTCTAGTGGATCCATATGTGGTTTGTGGAAAGAACACACATGCAATGACCACTGGTTGATCCATGTGTGGTTCATGACAGGAACACACATGCAATGACATTGGTTGATCCATATGTGGTTTGTGATAATAACACACATGCAATGCCATTGGTTAATCCATGTGTGGTTTGTGGAAAGAACACACATGCAATGACTCAAGTGGGTCCATATGTGGTTTGTGAAAAGAACACACATGCAATGACTCAGGGGGATCCATGTGTGGTTTGTGGAAAGAACACACATGCAATGAACACTGGTGGATCCATATGTGGTTTGTGGAAAGAACACACATGCAATGACACTGGTGGATCCATATGTGGTTTGTGAAAAGAACACACATGCATTGACTCTAGTGCTGGTGTTAGTATAAGAAGACACACGCAATGACTCTAGTGGGTCCATGTGTGGTTTGTGAAAAGAACACACATGCAATGACTCTAGTGCTGGTTTTAGTATAAGAACACACATGCAATGACTCTAGTGGGCCCATATGTGGTTTGTGAAAAGAACACACATGCAATGACTCTAGTGGATCCATATGTGGTTTGTGGAAAAGAACACACATGCAATGAACACTGGTGGATCCATAAGTGGTTTGTGGAAGAACAAACAGGCAGTGAACACTGCTGGATCCATATGTGATTTGTAAAAAGAACACTCGTGCAATCCCATTGGTTGATCCATATGTGGTTTGTCAAAAGAACACACATGCAATGACTCTAGTGGGTCCATATGTGGTTTGTGGAAAGAACACACGTGCAATGACCACTGGTTGATCCATGTGTGGTTCATGATAGGAACACACATGCAATGACATTGAGTGATCCATATGTGGTTTGTGACAATAACACACATGCAATGAATCAAGTGGGTCCATATGTGGTTTGTGAAAAGAACACACATGCAATGACTCAGGGGGATCCATGTGTGGTTTGTGGAAATAACACACATGCAATGAACACTAGTGGATCCATATGTGGTTTGCGGAAAGAACACACATGCAATGAACACTGGTGGATCCATAAGTGGTTTGTGGAAAGAACACACATGCAGTGAACACTGGTGGATCCATATGTGATTTGTGAAAAGAACACACATGTAATGCCATTGGTTGATCCATATGTGGTTTGTGAAAATAACAAACATGCAATGACTATAGTGGATCCATATCTGGTTTGTGGAAAGAACACACATGCAATGACCACTGGTTGATCCATGTGTGGTTCATGACAGGAACACACATGCAATGACATTGGTTGATCCATATGTGGTTTGTCACAATAACACACATGCAGTGACTCAAGTGGGTCCATATGTGGTTTGTGAAAAGAACACACATGCAATGACTCAGGGGGATCCATGTGTGGTTTGTGGAAAGAACACACATGCAATGAGCACTGGTGGATTCATATGTGGTTTGTGGAAAGAACACACATGCAATGACACTGGTGGATCCATATGTGGTTTGTGAAAAGAACACACATGCAATGACTCTAGTGCTGGTTTTAGTATAAGGACACACATGCAATGACATTGGTTGATCCATGTGTGGTTCATGACAGGAACACACATGCAATGACATTGGTTGATCCATATGTGGTTTGTGGAAAGAACACACATAAAATGACACTGGTTGATCCATATGTGGTTTGTGGAAAGAACACACATGCAATGACTCTGGTGGATCCAGGTGTGGTTTGTGAAAAGAACACACATGCAATGCCATTGGTTGATCCATGTGTGGTTTGTGAAAAGAACACACATGCAATGACTCTAGTGGATCCATATGTGGTTTGTGGAAAAGAACACACATGCAATGAACACTGGTGGATCCATAAGTGGTTTGTGGAAAGAATACACATGAAGTGAACACTGGTTGATCCATATATGGTTTTTGGAAAGAACACACATGCAATGACACTAGTTGGTCCATATGTGGTTTGTGAAAAGAACACACATGCAATGACTCTAGTGCTGGTTTTAGTATAAGAATACACATGCAATGAATCTAGTGGGTCCATATGTGGTTTGCGAAAAGAACACACATGCAATGACACTAGTGGATCCATATGTGGTTTGTGGAAAAGAACACACATGCAATGAACACTGGTGGATCCATAAGTGGTTTGTGGAAAGAACATACATTGAGTGAACATTGGTGGATCCATATGTGATTTGTGAAAAGAACACACATGCAATGCCATTGGTTGATCCATATGTGGTTTGTGAAAAGAACACACATGGAATGACTCTAGTGGATCCATATGTGGTTTGTGGAAAGAACACACATGCAATGACTCTAGTGGGTCCATATGTGGTTCATGTTAGGAACACACATGCAATGACATTGGTTGATCCATATGTGGTTTGTGATAATAAGACACATGCAATGGCATTGGTTAATCCATGTTTGGTTTGTGGAACAAACACATATGCAATGACTCTAGTGGGTCCATATGTGGTTTGTGAAAAGAACACACATGCAATGACTCTAGTGGATCCATATGTGGTTTGTGGAAAAGAAAACACATGCAATAAACACTAGTGGATCCAAAAGTGGTTTGTGGAAAGAACACACATGCAATGACACTGGTGTATCCATATGTGGTTTGTGAAAAGAACACACATGTAGTGACTCTAGTTCTGGTTTTAGTATAAGAACACACATGCAATGACTCTGGTGGATCCATGTGTGTTTTGTGAAAAGAACACACGTGCAATGACTCTAGTGGATCCATGTGTGGTTTGTGGAAAGAACACACATGCAATGACCACTGGTTGATCCATATGTGGTTTGTTGAAAGAACACACATGCAATGACACTGGTTGATCCGTGTTTGGTTTGTGGAAAGAACACACATGCAATGAGTCTAGTGCTGGTTTTAGTATAAGAACACACATGCGATGACTCTAGTAGGAACATATGTGGTTTGTGAAAAGAACACAAATGCAATGACTCTAGTGGATCCATATGTGGTTTGTTGAAAATAAAACACATGCAATCAACACTGGTGGATCCATAAGTGGTTTGTGGAAAGAACACACATGCAGTGAACACTGGTTGATCCATATGTGATTTGTGAAAAGACCACACATGCAATGCCATTGGTTGATCCATATGTGGTTTGTGAAAATAGCACACATGCAATGACTCTAGTGGATCCATATGTGGTTAGTGGAAAGAAGACACATGCAATGACCACTGGTTGATCCATGTGTGGTTCATGACAGGAACACACATGCAATGACATTGGTTGATCCATATGTGGTTTGTGATAATAACACACATGCAATGCCATTGGTTAATCCATGTGTGGTTTGTGGAAAGAACACACATGCAATGACTCAAGTGGGTCCATATGTGGTTTGTGAAAAGAACACACATGCAATGACTCAGGGGGATCCATGTGTGGTTTGTGGAAAGAACACACATGCAATGAACACTGGTGGATCCATATGTGGTTTGTGGAAAGAACACACATGCAATGACACTGGTGGATCCATATGTGGTTTGTGAAAAGAACACACATGCATTGACTCTAGTGCTGGTGTTAGTATAAGAAGACACACGCAATGACTCTAGTGGGTCCATGTGTGGTTTGTGAAAAGAACACACATGCAATGACTCTAGTGCTGGTTTTAGTATAAGAACACACATGCAATGACTCTAGTGGGCCCATATGTGGTTTGTGAAAAGAACACACATGCAATGACTCTAGTGGATCCATATGTGGTTTGTGGAAAAGAACACACATGCAATGAACACTGGTGGATCCATAAGTGGTTTGTGGAAGAACAAACAGGCAGTGAACACTGCTGGATCCATATGTGATTTGTAAAAAGAACACTCGTGCAATCCCATTGGTTGATCCATATGTGGTTTGTCAAAAGAACACACATGCAATGACTCTAGTGGGTCCATATGTGGTTTGTGGAAAGAACACACGTGCAATGACCACTGGTTGATCCATGTGTGGTTCATGATAGGAACACACATGCAATAACATTGAGTGATCCATATGTGGTTTGTGACAATAACACACATGCAATGACTATAGTGGATCCATATGTGGTTTGTGGAAAAGAACACACATGAAATGAACACTGGTGGATCCATAAGTGGTTTGTGGAAAGAACAAACATGTAATGACACTGGTGGATCCATATGTGGTTTGTGAAAAGAACACACATGCAATGACTCTAGTGCTGGTTTTAGTATAAGAACACAAATGCAATGACTCTAGTGGGTCCATATGTGGTTTGTGAAAAGAACACACATGCAATGACTCTAGTGGATCCATATGTGGTTTGTGGAAAGAACACACATGCAATGAACGTGGTTGATCCATGTGTGGTTTGTGAAAGAACACACATGCAATGAACACTGGTGGATCCATATGTGGTTCTTGACAGGAACACACATGTAATAACATTGGTTGATCCATGTGTGATTCATGACAGGAACACACATGCAATGAGATTGGTTGATCCATATGTGGTTTGTGGAAAGAACCCACATGCAATGACACTGGTTTATCCATATGTGGTTTGTGAAAAGAACACACATGCAATGACTCCATAGTGTGGTTTTAGTGATAAGAACACACATGCAATGACTCTAGTGGTCCATATGTGGTTTGTGGAAAGAACACACATGCAATGACTCTAGTGGATCCATGTGTGGTTTGTGGCAAGAACACACATGCAATGCCATTGGTTGATCCATGTGTGGTTTGTGAAAAGAATACAAATGCAATGCCATTGGTTGATCCATGTGTGGTTTGTGGAAAGAACACACATGCAATGCCATTGGTTTATCCATATTTTGTTTGTGGAAAGAACACACATGCAATGACACTGGTTGATCCATATGTAGTTTGTGGAAAGGACACACATGCAATGACTCTGGTGGATCCATGTGTGGTTTATGAAAAGAACACACATGCAATGACTCTGGTGGATCCATGTGTGGTTTGTGAAAAGAACACAAATGCAATGACTCTAGTGGATCCATATGTGGTTTGTAGAAAGAACACACATGCAATGACCACTGGTTGATCCATATGTGGTTTGTGAAAAGAACACACATGCAATGACACTGGTTGATCCATGTGGTTTGTGAACAACACATGCCATGACTCTAGTGCTGGTTTTAGTATAAGAACAGACATGCATTGACTCTAGTGGGTCCATATGTGGTTTGTGAAAAGAACACACATGCAATGACTCTAGTGGATCCATATGTGCTTTGTGGAAAGAACACACATGCAATGACCACTGGTTGATCCATATGTGGTTTGTGGAAAGAACACACATGCAATGACACAGGGGGATCCATGTGTGGGTTTTGGAAAGAACACACATGCAATGAACACTGGTGGATCCATATGTCGTTTGTGGAAAGAACACACATGCAATGCCACGGGTGGATCCATATGTGGTTTGTGAAAAGAACACACATGCAATGACTCTAGTGCTAGTTTTAGTATAAGAACACACATGCAATGACTCTAGTGGGTCCATATGTGGTTTGTGAAAAGAACACACATGCAATGACACTAGTGGATCCATATGTGGTTTGTGGAAAAGAACACACATGCAATGAACACTGGTGGATCCATAAGTGGTTTGTGGAAAGAACATACATTGAGTGAACACTGGTGGATCCATATGTGATTTGTGAAAAGAACACACATGCAATGCCATTGGTTGATCCATATGTGGTTTGTGAAAAGAACACACATGGAATGACTCTAGTGGATCCATATGTGGTTTGTGGAAAGAACACACATGCAATGACTCTTGTGGGTCCATATGTGGTTCATGTTAGGAACACACATGCAATGACATTGGTTGATCCATATGTGGTTTGTGATAATAAGACACATGCAATGGCATTGGTTAATCCATGTTTGGTTTGTGGAACAAACACATATGCAATGACTCTAGTGGGTCCATATGTGGTTTGTGAAAAGAACACACATGCAATGACTCTAGTAGATCCATATGTGGTTTGTGGAAAAGAACACACATGCAATGAACACTAGTGGATCCAAAAGTGGTTTGTGGAAAGAACACACATGCAATGACACTGGTGTATCCATATGTGGTTTGTGAAAATAACACACATGTAGTGACTCTAGTTCTGGTTTTAGTATAAGAACACACATGCAATGACTCTGGTGGATCCATGTGTGTTTTGTGAAAAGAACACACGTGCAATGACTCTAGTGGATCCATGTGTGGTTTGTGGAAAGAACACACATGCAATGACCACTGGTTGATCCATATGTGGTTTGTTGAAAGAACACACATGCAATGACACTGGTTGATCCGTGTTTGGTTTGTGGAAAGAACACACATGCAATGAGTCTAGTGCTGGTTTTAGTATAAGAACACACATGCGATGACTCTAGTAGGAACATATGTGGTTTGTGAAAAGAACACACATGCAATGACTCTAGTGGATCCATAGGTGGTTTGTTGAAAAGAAAACACATGCAATCAACACTGGTGGATCCATAAGTGGTTTGTGGAAAGAACACACATGCAGTGAACACTGGTTGATCCATATGTGATTTGTGAAAAGACCACACATGCAATGCCATTGGTTGATCCATATGTGGTTTGTGAAAATAGCACACATGCAATGACTCTAGTGGATCCATATGTGGTTTGTGGAAAGAACACACATGCAATGACCACTGGTTGATCCATGTGTGGTTCATGACAGGAACACACATGCAATGACATTGGTTGATCCATATGTGGTTTGTGATAATAACACACATGCAATGCCATTGGTTAATCCATGTGTGGTTTGTGGAAAGAACACACATGCAATGAATCAAGTGGGTCCATATGTGGTTTGTGAAAAGAACACACATGCAATGACTCAGGGGGATCCATGTGTGGTTTGTGGAAAGAACACACATGCAATGAACACTGGTGGATCCATATGTGGTTTGTGGAAAGAACACACATGCAATGACACTGGTGGATCCATATGTGGTTTGTGAAAAGAACACACATGCGGTGACTCTAGTGGTGGGATTAGTATAAAGACACACATGCAATGACTCTAGTGGGTCCATGTGGTTTGTGAAAAGAACACACATGCAATGACTCTAGTGATCTGGTTTTAGTATAAGAACACACATGCAATGACTCTAGTGGGCCCATATGTGGTTTGTGAAAAGAACACACATGCAATGACTCTAGTGGATCCATATGTGGTTTGTGGAAAAGAACACACATGCAATGAACACTGGTGGATCCATAAGTGGTTTGTGGAAGAACAAACACATGCAATGAACACTGGATCCATATGTGATTTGTAAAAAGAACACTCGTGCAATCCCATTGGTTGATCCATATGTGGTTTGTCAAAAGAACACACATGCAATGACTCTAGTGGGTCCATATGTGGTTTGTGGAAAGAACACACGTGCAATGACCACTGGTTGATCCATGTGTGGTTCATGATAGGAACACACATGCAATAACATTGAGTGATCCATATGTGGTTTGTGACAATAACACACATGCAATGACTATAGTGGATCCATATGTGGTTTGTGGAAAAGAACACACATGAAATGAACACTGGTGGATCCATAAGTGGTTTGTGGAAAGAACAAACATGTAATGACACTGGTGGATCCATATGTGGTTTGTGAAAAGAACACACATGCAATGACTCTAGTGCTGGTTTTAGTATAAGAACACAAATGCAATGACTCTAGTGGGTCCATATGTGGTTTGCGAAAATAACACACATGCAATGACTCTAGTGGATCCATATGTGGTCTGTGGAAAGAACAGAAATCCAATAACCAGTGGTTGATCCATGTGTGGTTCACGAAAGGAACACACATGCAATGAACACTTGTGGATCCATATGTGGTTCTTGACAGGAACACACATGTAATAACATTGGTTGATCCATGTGTGATTCATGACAGGAACACACATGCAATGAGATTGGTTGATCCATATGTGGTTTGTGGAAAGAACCCACATGCAATGACACTGGTTGATCCATATGTGGTTTGTGAAAAGAACACACATGCAATGACTCTAGTGCTGGTTTTAGTATAAGAACACACATGCAATGACTCTAGTGGTCCATATGTGGTTTGTGGAAAGAACACACATGCAATGACTCTAGTGGATCCATGTGTGGTTTGTGGCAAGAACACACATGCAATGCCATTGGTTGATCCATGTGTGGTTTGTGAAAAGAATACAAATGCAATGCCATTGGTTGATCCATGTGTGGTTTGTGGAAAGAACACACATGCAATGCCATTGGTTTATCCATATTTTGTTTGTGGAAAGAACACACATGCAATGACACTGGTTGATCCATATGTAGTTTGTGGAAAGGACACACATGCAATGACTCTGGTGGATCCATGTGTGGTTTATGAAAAGAACACACATGCAATGACTCTGGTGGATCCATGTGTGGTTTGTGAAAAGAACACAAATGCAATGACTCTAGTGGATCCATATGTGGTTTGTAGAAAGAACACACATGCAATGACCACTGGTTGATCCATATGTGGTTTGTGGAAAGAACACACATGCAATGACACTGGTTGATCCATGTGTGGTTTGTTGAACGAACACACATGCCATGACTCTAGTGCTGGTTTTAGTATAAGAACAGACATGCATTGACTCTAGTGGGTCCATATATGGTTTGTGAAAAGAACACACATGCAATGACTCTAGTGGACCCATATGTAGTTTGTGGAAAAGAACACACATGCACTGAACACTGGTGGATCCATAAGTGTTTGTGGAAAGAACACACATGAAGTTAACACTGGTTGATCCATATGTGATTTGTGAAAAGAACACACATGCAATGCCATTCGTTGATCCATATGTGGTTTGTGAAAAGAACACACATGCAATGACTCTAGTGGATCCATATGTGGTTTGTGGAAAGAACACACATGCAATGACCACTGGTTGATCCATGTGTGGTTCATGATAGGAACACACATGCAATGACATTGGTTGATCCATATGTGGTTTGTGACAATAACACACATGCAGTGCCATTTGTTAATCCATGTATGGTTTCTGGAAAGAACACACATGCAATGACTCAAGTGGGTCCATATGTGGTTTGTGAAAAGAACACACATGCAATGACTCAGGGGGATCCATGTGTGGTTTGTGGAAATAAGACACATGCAATGACACTAGTTGATCCATATGTGGTTTGTGGAAAGAACACACATGCAATGACTCTGGTGGATCCATGTGTGGTTTGTGGAAAGAACACACATGCAATGAGATTGGTTGATCCATGTGTGGTTTGTGAAAAGAATACACATGCAATGCCATTGGTTGATCCATGTGTGGTTTGTGGAAACAACACACATGCAATACCAGTGGTTTATCCATATGTGGTTTGTGGAAAGAACACACATGCAATGACAATGGTTGATCCATATGTGGTTTGTGGAAAGAACACACATGCAATGACTCTGGTGGATCCATGTGTGGTTTGTGAAAAGAACACACATGCAATGACTCTAGTGGATCCATATGTGCTTTGTGGAAAGAACACACATGCAATGACCACTGGTTGATCCATATGTGGTTTGTGGAAAGAACACACATGCAATGACACAGGGGGATCCATGTGTGGGTTTTGGAAAGAACACACATGCAATGAACACTGGTGGATCCATATGTCGTTTGTGGAAAGAACACACATGCAATGCCACGGGTGGATCCATATGTGGTTTGTGAAAAGAACACACATGCAATGACTCTAGTGCTGGTTTTAGTATAAGAACACACATGCAATGACTCTAGTGGTCCATATGTGGTTTGTGAAAAGAACACACATGCAATGACTATAGTGGATCCATATGTGGTTTGTGGAAAAGAACATACATGCAATGAACACTGGTGGATCCATAAGTGGTTTGTGGAAAGAACACACATGCAGTGAACACTAGTGGAACCATATGTGATTTGTGAAAAGAACACACATGCAATGCCATTGGTTGATCCATATGTGGTTTGTGAAAATAGCGCACATGCAATGAATCTAGTGGATCCATATGTGGTTTGTGGAAAGAACACACATGCAATGACCACTGGTTGATCCATGTGTGGTTCATGACAGGAACACACATGCAATGACATTGGTTGATCCATATGTGGTTTGTGATAATAACACACATGCAATGCCATTGGTTAATCCATGTGTGGTTTGTGGAAAGAACACACATGCAATGACTCAAGTGGGTCCATATGTGGTTTGTGAAAAGAACACTCATGCAATGACTCAGGGAGATCCATGTGTGGTTTGTGGAAAGAACACACATGCAATGACTCTAGTGGATCCATATGTGGTTTGTGGAAAAGAACACACATGCAATGAACACTGGTGGATCCATAAGTGGTTTGTGGAAAGAACACACATCCAGTGAACATTGGTGGATCCATATGTGATTTGTGAAAAGAACACACATGCAATGCCATTGGTTGATCCATATGTGGTTTGTGAAAAGAACACACATAAAATGACTCTAGTGGATCCATATGTGGTTTGTGGAAAGAACACACATGCAATGACCACTGGTTGATCCATGTGTGGTTCATGACAGGAACACACATGCAATGACATTGGTTGATCCATATGTGGTTTGTGACAATAACACACATGCAATGACTCAAGTGGGTCCATATGTGGTTTGTGAAAATAACACACATGCAATGACTCAGGGGGATCGATGTGTGGTTTGTGGAAAGAACACACATGCAATGAACACTGGTGGATCCATATGTGGTTTGTGGAAAGAACACACATGCCATGACACTAGTGGATCCATATGTGGTTTGTGAAAAGAACACACATGCAATGACTCTAGTGGATCCATATGTGGTTCATGTCAGGAACACACATAAAATGAAATTGGTTGATCCATATGTGGTTTGTGACAATAAAACATGCAATGCCATTGGTTAATCCATGTGTGGTTTTAGTATAAGAACACACATGTAATGACTCTAGTGGGTCCATATGTGGTTTGTGAAAAGAACACACATGCAATGACTCTAGTGGATCCATATGTGATTTATGGAAAAGAACACACATGCAATGAACACTGGTGGATCCAGAAGTGGTTTGTGGAAAGAACACACATGAAATGACACTGGTGGATCCATCTGTGGTTTGTGAAAAGAACACACATGCAAAGACTCTAGTGCTGGTTTTAGTATAAGAACACACATGCAATGACTCTAGTGGGTCCATATGTGGTTTGTGAAAAGAACACACATGCAACGACTCTAGTGGATCCATATGTGGTCTGTGGAAAGAACACACATGCAATAACCATTGGTTGATCCATGTGTGGTTCATGACAGGTACACACATGCAATGAACACTGGTGGATCCATATGTGGTTCTTGACAGGAACACACATGCAATGACATTGGTTGATCCATGTGTGGTTCATGACAGGAACACACATGCATTAACATTGGTTGATCCATATGTTGTTTCTGGAAAGAACACACATGCAATGACACTGGTTGATCCATATGTGGTTTGTGGAAAGAACACACATGCAATGACTCTGCTGGATCCATGTGTGGTTTGTGGAAAGAACACACATGCAATGCCATTGGTTGATCCATGTGTGGTTTGTGAAAAGAATACACATGCAATACCATTGGTTGATCCATGTGTGGTTTGTGGAAAGAACACACATGCAATGCCATTGGTTTATCCATATGTGGTTTGTGGAAAGAACACACATGCAATGACACTGGTTGATCCATATGTGGTTTGTGGAAAGAACACACATGCAATGACTCTGGTGGATCCATGTGTGGTTTGTGAAAAGAACACACATGAATGACTCTGGTGGATCCATGTGTGTTTTGTGAAAAGAACACACATGCAATGACTCTAGTGGATCCATATGTGGTTTGTGGAAAGAACACACATGCAATGACCACTGGTTGATCCATATGTGGTTTGTGGAAAGAACACACATGCAATGACACTGGTTGATCCGTGTTTGGTTTGTGGAAAGAACACACATGCAATGAGTCTAGTGGTGGTTTTAGTATAATACACACACATGCAATGACTCTAGTAGGTACATATATGGTTTGTGAAAAGAACACACATGGAATGACTCTAGTGGATCCATATGTGGTTTGTTGAAAAGAAAACACATGCAATCAACACTGGTGGATCCATAAGTGGTTTGTGGAAAGAACACACATGCAGTGAACACTGGTTGATCCATATGTGATTTGTGAAAAGACCACACATGCAATGCCATTGGTTGATCCATATGTGGTTTGTGAAAATAGCGCACATGCAATGACTCTAGTGGATCCATGTGTGGTTTGTGGAAAGAACACACATGCAATGACTCTGGTGGATCCATGTGTGGTTTGTGAAAAGAACACACATGAATGACTCTGGTGGATCCATGTGTGTTTTGTGAAAAGAACACACATGCAATGACTCTAGTGGATCCATATGTGGTTTGTGGAAAGAACACACATGCAATGACCACTGGTTGATCCATATGTGGTTTGTGGAAAGAACACACATGCAATGACCACTGGTTGATCCATGTGTGGTTCATGACAGGAACACACATGCAATGACATTGGTTGATCCATATGTGGTTTGTGATAATAACACACATGCAATGCCATTGGTTAATCCATGTGTGGTTTGTGGAAAGAACACACATGCAATGACTCAAGTGGGTCCATATGTGGTTTCTGAAAAGAACACTCATGCAATGACTCAGGGAGATCCATGTGTGGTTTGTGGAAAGAACACACATGCAATGACTCTAGTGGATCCATATGTGGTTTGTGGAAAAGAACACACATGGAATGAACACTGGTGGATCCATAAGTGGTTTGTGGAAAGAACACACATCCAGTGAACATTGGTGGATCCATATGTGATTTGTGAAAAGAACACACATCCAATGCCATTGGTTGATCCATATGTGGTTTGTGAAAAGAACACACATAAAATGACTCTAGTGGATCCATATGTGGTTTGTGGAAAGAACACACATGCAATGACCACTGGTTGATCCATGTGTGGTTCATGACAGGAACACACATGCAATGACATTGGTTGATCCATATGTGGTTTGTGACAATAACACACATGCAATGACTCAAGTGGGTCCATATTTGGTTTGTGAAAATAACACACATGCAATGACTCAGGGGGATCCATGTGTGGTTTGTGGAAAGAACACACATGCAATGAACACTGGTAGATCCATATGTGGTTTGTGGAAAGAACACACATGCCATGACACTAGTGGATCCATATGTGGTTTGTGAAAAGAACACGCATGCAATGACTCTAGTGGATCCATATGTGGTTCATGTCAGGAACACACATAAAATGAAATTGGTTGATCCATATGTGGTTTGTGACAATAACACACATGTAATGCCATTGGTTAATCCATGTGTGGTTTTAGTATAAGAACACACATGTAATGACTCTAGTGGGTCCATATGTGGTTTGTGAAAAGAACACACATGCAATGACTCTAGTGGATCCATATGTGGTTTGCGGAAAAGAACACACATGCAATGAACACTGGTGGATGCATAAGTGGTTTGTGGAAAGAACACACATGTAGTGAACACTGGTGGATCCATATGTGATTTGTGAAAAGAACACATATGCAATGCCATTGGTTGATCCATATGTGGTTTGTGAAAAGAACACACATGCAATGACTCTAGTGGATCCATATGTGGTTTGTGGAAAGAACATACATGCAATGACTCTAGTGGGTCCATTTATGGTTCATGTCAGGAACACACATGCAATGACATTGGTTGATCCATATGTGGTTTGTGACAATAACACACATGCAATGCCATTGGTTAATCCATGTGCGGTTTGTGGAAAGAACACACATGCAATGACTCTAGTGGGTCCATATGTGGTTTGTGAAAAGAACACACATGCAATGACTCTAGTGGATCCATATGTGGTTTGTGGAAAAGAACACACATGAAATGAACACTGGTGGATCCATAAGTGGTTTGTGGAAAGAACGAACATGTAATGACACTGGTGGATCCATATGTGGTTTGTGAAAAGAACACACATGCAATGACTCTAGTGCTGGTTTTAGTATAAGAACACAAATGCAATGACTCTAGTGGGTCCATATGTGGTTTGCCAAAAGAACACACATGCAATGACTCTAGTGGATCCATATGTGGTCTGTGGAAAGAACACAAATGCAAAAACCAGTGGTTGATCCATGTGTGGTTCATGAAAGGAACACACATGCAATGAACACTGGTGGATCCGTATGTGGTTCTTGACAGGAACACACATGTAATGACATTGGTTGATCCATGTGTGATTCATGACAGGAACACACATGCAATGAGATTGGTTGATCCATATGTGGTTTGTGGAAAGAACACACATCCAATGCCATTGGTTGATCCATGTGTGGTTGGTGAAAAGAATATACATGCAATGCCATTGGTTGATCCATGTGTGGTTTGTGGAAAGAACACACATGCAATACCAGTGGTTTATCCATATGTGGTTTGTGGAAAGAACACACATGCAATGACAATGGTTGATCCGTATGTGGTTTGTGGAAAGAACACACATGCAATGACTCTGGTGGATCCATGTGTGGTTTGTGAAAAGAACACACATGCAATGACTCTAGTGGACCCATGTGTGGTTTGTGAAAAGAACACACATGCAATGAGTCTAGTGGATCCATATGTGCTTTGTGGAAAGAACACACATGCAATGACCACTGGTTGATCCATATGTGGTTTGTGGAAAGAACACACATGCAATGACACAGGGGGATCCATGTGTGGGTTTTGGAAAGAACACACATGCAATGAACACTGGTGGATCCATATGTCGTTTGTGGAAAGAACACACATGCAATGACACTGGTGGATCCATATGTGGTTTGTGAAAAGAACACACATGCAATGACTCTAGTGCTGGTTTTAGTATAAGAACACACATGCAATGACTCTAGTGGTCCATATGTGGTTTGTGAAAAGAACACACATGCAATGACTATAGTGGATCCATATGTGGTTTGTGGAAAAGAACACACATGCAATGAACACTGGTGGATCCATAAGTGGTTTGTGGAAAGAACACACATGCAGTGAACACTGGTGGAACCATATGTGATTTGTGAAAAGAACACATGCAATGCCATTAGTTGATCGATATGTGGTTTATGAAAAGAACACACATGCAATGACTCTAGTGGATCCATATGTGGTTTGTAGAAAGAACACACATGCAATGACTCTAGTGGGTCCATATGTGGCTCATGTCAGGAACACACATGCAATGACATTGGTTGATCCATATGTGGTTTGTGAAAATAACACACATGCAATGCCATTGGTTAATCCATGTGTGGTTTTAGTATAAGAACACACATGCAATGACTCTAGTGGGTCCATATGTTGTTTGTGAAAAGAACACACATGCAATGAGTCTAGTGGATCCATATGTGGTTTGGAAAAAACACACATGCAATGAGCACTGGTGGATCCATAAGTGGTTTGTGGAAAAACACACATGTAGTGAACACTAGTGGATCCATATGTGATTTGTGAAAAGAACACACATGCAATGCCATTGGTTGATCCATATTTGGTTTGTGACAAGAACACACATGCAATGCCATTGGTTGATGCATATGTGGTTTGTGAAAAGAACACACATGCAATGACTCTAGTGGATCCATATGTGGTTTGTGGAAAGAACAGCATGCAATGACTCTACTGGGTCCATATGTGGTTCACGTCAGGAACACACATGAAATGACATTGGTTGATCCATATGTAGTTTGTGACAATAACACACATGCAATGCCATTGGTTGATCCATGTGTGTTTTGTGGAAAGAACACACATGCAATGACTTTAGTGGGTCCATAAGTGGATTGTGAAAAGAACACACATGCAATGACTCTAGTGGATCCATATGTGGTTTATGGAAAAGAAAACACATGCAATGAACACTGGTGGATCCAGAAGTGGTTTGTGGAAAGAACACACATGAAATGACACTGGTGGATCCATCTGTGGTTTGTGAAAAGAACACACATGCAATGACTCTAGTGCTGGTTTTAGTATAAGAACACACATGCAATGACTCTAGTGGGTCCATATGTGGTTTGTGAAAAGAACACACATGCAACGACTCTAGTGGATCCATATGTGGTCTGTGGAAAGAACACACATGCAATAACCATTGGTTGATACATGTGTGGTTCATGAAAGGTACACACATGCAATGAACACTGGTGGATCCATATGTGGTTCTTGACAGGAACACACATGCAATGACATTGGTTGATCCATGTGTGGTTCATGACAGGAACACACATGCACTAACATTGGTTGATCCATATGTTGTTTCTGGAAAGAACACACATGCAATGACACTGGTTGATCCATATGTGGTTTGTGGAAAGAACACACATGCAATGACTCTGCTGGATCCATGTGTGGTTTGTGGAAAGAACACACATGCAATTCCATTGGTTGATCCATGTGTGGTTTGTGAAAAGAATACACATGCAATACCATTGGTTGATCCATGTGTGGTTTGTGGAAAGAACACACATGCAATGCCATTGGTTTATCCATATGTGGTTTGTGGAAAGAACACACATGCAATGACACTGGTTGATCCATATGTGGTTTGTGGAAAGAACACACATGCAATGACTCTGGTGGATCCATGTGTGGTTTGTGAAAAGAACACACATGAATGACTCTGGTGGATCCATGTGTGTTTTGTGAAAAGAACACACATGCAATGACTCTAGTGGATCCATATGTGGTTTGTGGAAAGAACACACATGCAATGACCATTGGTTGATCCATATGTGGTTTGTGGAAAGAACACACATGCAATGACACTGGTTGATCCGTGTTTGGTTTGTGGAAAGAACACACATGCAAGGAGTCTAGTGCTAGTTTTAGTATAATACACACACATGCAATGACTCTAGCAGGTACATATATGGTTTGTGAAAAGAACACACATGCAATGACTCTAGTGGATCCATACGTGGTTTGTTGAAAAGAAAACACATGCAATCAACACTGGTGGATCCATTAGTGGTTTGTGGAAAGAACACACATGCAGTGAACACTGGTTGATCCATATGTGATTTGTGAAAAGACCACACATGCAATGCCATTGGTTGATCCATATGTGGTTTGTGAAAATAGCACACATGCAATGACTCTAGTGGATCCATATGTGGTTTGTGGAAAGAACACACATGCAATGACCACTGGTTGATCCATGTGTGGTTCATGACAGGAACACACATGCAATGACATTGGTTGATCCATATGTGGTTTGTGATAATAACACACATGCAATGCCATTGGTTAATCCATGTGTGGTTTGTGGAAAGAACACACATGCAATGACTCAAGTGGGTCCATATGTGGTTTGTGAAAAGAACACACATGCAATGACTCAGGGAGATCCATGTGTGGTTTGTGGAAAGAACACACATGCAATGACTCTAGTGGATCCATATGTGGTTTTTGGAAAAGAACACACATGCAATGAACACTGGTGGATCCATAAGTGGTTTGTGGAAAGAACACACATGCAGTGATCATTGGTGGATCCATATGTGATTTGTGAAAAGAACACACATGCAATGCCATTGGTTGATCCATATGTGGTTTGTGAAAAGAACACACATAAAATGACTCTAGTGGATCCATATGTGGTTTATGGAAAGAACACACATGCAATGACCACTGGTTGATCCATGTGTGGTTTATGACAGGAACACACATGCAATGACATTGGTTGATCCATATGTGGTTTGTGACAATAACACACATGCAATGACTCAAGTGGGTCCATATGTGGTTTGTGAAAATAACACACATGCAATGACTCAGGGGGATCCATGTGTGGTTTGTGGAAAGAACACACATGCAATGAACACTGGTGGATCCATATGTGGTTTGTGGAAAGAACACACATGCCATGACACTGGTGGATCCATATGTGGTTTGTGGAAAGAACACACATGCAATGACACAGGGGGATCCATGTGTGGGTTTTGGAAAGAGCACACATGCAATGAACACTGGTGGATCCATATGTCGTTTGTGGAAAGAACACACATGCAATGACACTGGTGGATCCATATGTGGTTTGTGAAAAGAACACACATGCAATGACTCTAGTGCTGTTTTTAGTATAAGAACACACATGCAATGACTCTAGTGGTCCATATGTGGTTTGTGAAAAGAACACACATGCAATGACTGTAGTGGATCCATATGTGGTTTGTGGAAAAGAACACACATGCAATGAACACTGGTGGATCCATAAGTGGTTTGTGGAAAGAACACACATGCAGTGAACACTGGTGGAACCATATGTGATTTGTGAAAAGAACACACATGCAATGCCATTAGTTGATCGATATGTGGTTTATGAAAAGAACACACATGCAATGACTCTAGTGGATCCATATGTGGTTTGTAGAAAGAACACACATGCAATGACTCTAGTGGGTCCATATGTGGTTCATGTCAGGAACACACATGCAATGACATTGGTTGATCCATATGTGGTTTGTGAAAACAACACACATGCAATGCCATTGGTTAATCCATGTGTGGTTTTAGTATAAGAACACACATGCAATGACTCTAGTGGGTCCATATGTTGTTTGTGAAAGAACACACATGCAATGACCACTGGTTGATCCATATGTGGTTTGTGGAAAGAACACACATGCAATGACACAGGGGGATCCATGTGTGGGTTTTGGAAAGAACACACATGCAATGAACACTGGTGGATCCATATGTCGTTTGTGGAAAGAACACACATGCAATGACACTGGTGGATCCATATGTGGTTTGTGAAAAGAACACACATGCAATGACTCTAGTGCTGGTTTTAGTATAAGAACACACATGCAATGACTCTAGTGGTCCATATGTGGTTTGTGAAAAGAACACACATGCAATGACTATAGTGGATCCATATGTGGTTTGTGGAAAAGAACACACATGCAATGAACACTTGTGGATCCATAAGTGGTTTGTGGAAAGAACACACATGCAGTGAACACTGGTGGAACCATATGTGATTTGTGAAAAGAACACACATGCAATGCCATTAGTTGATCGATATGTGGTTTATGAAAATAACACACATGCAATGACTCTAGTGGATCCATATGTGGTTTGTAGAAAGAACACACATGCAATGACTCTAGTGGGTCCATATGTGGCTCATGTCAGGAACACACATGCAATGACATTGGTTGATCCATATGTGGTTTGTTAAAATAACACACATGCAATGCCATTGGTTAATCCATGTGTGGTTTTAGTATAAGAACACACATGCAATGACTCTAGTGGGTCCATATGTTGTTTGTGAAAAGAACACACATGCAATGAGTCTAGTGGATCCATATGTGGTTTGTGGAAAAAACACACATGCAATGAGCACTGGTGGATCCATAAGTGGTTTGTGGAAAAACACACATGTAGTGAACACTAGTGGATCCATATGTGATTTGTGAAAAGAACACACATGCAATGCCATTGGTTGATCCATATGTGGTTTGTGACAAGAACACACATGCAATGCCATTGGTTGATGCATATGTGGTTTGTGAAAAGAACACACATGCAATGACTCTAGTGGATCCATATGTGGTTTGTGGAAAGAACGCGCATGCAATGACTCTACTGGGTCCATATGTGGTTCATGTCAGGAACACACATGAAATGACATTGGTTGATCCATATGTAGTTTGTGACAATAACACACATGCAATGCCATTGGTTGATCCATGTGTGTTTTGTGGAAAGAACACACATGCAATGACTTTAGTGGGTCCATAAGTGGATTGTGAAAAGAACACACATGCAATGACTCTAGTGGATCCATATGTGGTTTATGGAAAATAAAACACATGCAATGAACACTGGTGGATCCAGAAGTGGTTTGTGGAAAGAACACACATGAAATGACACTGGTGGATCCATCTGTGGTTTGTGAAAAGAACACACATGCAATGACTCTAGTGCTGGTTTTAGTATAAGAACACACATGCAATGACTCTAGTGGGTCCATATGTGGTTTGTGAAAAGAACACACATGCAACGACTCTAGTGGATCCATATGTGGTCTGTGGAAAGAACACACATGCAATAACCATTGGTTGATCCATGTGTGGTTCATGACAGGTACACACATGCAATGAACACTGGTGGATCCATATGTGGTTCTTGACAGGAACACACATGCAATGACATTGGTTGATCCATGTGTGGTTCATGACAGGAACACACATGCATTAACATTGGTTGATCCATATGTTGTTTCTGGAAAGAACACACATGCAATGACACTGGTTGATCCATATGTGGTTTGTGGAAAGAACACACATGCAATGACTCTGCTGGATCCATGTGTGGTTTGTGGAAAGAACACACATGCAATTCCATTGGTTGATCCATGTGTGGTTTGTGAAAAGAATACACATGCAATACCATTGGTTGATCCATGTGTGGTTTGTGGAAAGAACACACATGCAATGCCATTGGTTTATCCATATGTGGTTTGTGGAAAGAACACACATGCAATGACACTGGTTGATCCATATGTGGTTTGTGGAAAGAACACACATGCAATGACTCTGGTGGATCCATGTGTGGTTTGTGAAAAGAACACACATGAATGACTCTGGTGGATCCATGTGTGTTTTGTGAAAAGAACACACATGCAATGACTCTAGTGGATCCATATGTGGTTTGTGGAAAGAACACACATGCAATGACCATTGGTTGATCCATATGTGGTTTGTGGAAAGAACACACATGCAATGACACTGGTTGATCCGTGTTTGGTTTGTGGAAAGAACACACATGCAATGAGTCTAGTGCTAGTTTTAGTATAATACACACACATGCAATGACTCTAGCAGGTACATATATGGTTTGTGAAAAGAACACACATGAAATGACTCTAGTGGATCCATACGTGGTTTGTTGAAAAGAAAACACATGCAATCAACACTGGTGGATCCATTAGTGGTTTGTGGAAAGAACACACATGCAGTGAACACTGGTTGATTCATATGTGATTTGTGAAAATACCACACATGCAATGCCATTGGTTGATCCATATGTGGTTTGTGAAAATAGCACACATGCAATGACTCTAGTGGATCCATATGTGGTTTGTGGAAAGAACACACATGCAATGACCACTGGTTGATCCATGTGTGGTTCATGACAGGAACACACATGCAATGACATTGGTTGATCCATATGTGGTTTGTGATAATAACACACATGCAATGCCATTGGTTAATCCATGTGTGGTTTGTGGAAAGAACACACATGCAATGACTCAAATGGGTCCATATGTGGTTTGTGAAAAGAACACTCATGCAATGACTCAGGGAGATCCATGTGTGGTTTGTGGAAAGAACACACATGCAATGACTCTAGTGGATCCATATGTGGTTTGTGGAAAAGAACACACATGCAATGAACACTGGTGGATCCATAAGTGGTTTGTGGAAAGAACACACATGCAGTGAACATTGGTGGATCCATATGTGATTTGTGAAAAGAACACACATGCAATGCCATTGGTTGATCCATATGTGGTTTGTGAAAAGAACACACATAAAATGACTCTAGTGGATCCATATGTGGTTTATGGAAAGAACACACATGCAATGACCACTGGTTGATCCATGTGTGGTTTATGACAGGAACACACATGCAATGACATTGGTTGATCCATATGTGGTTTGTGACAATAACACACATGCAATGACTCAAGTGGGTCCATATGTGGTTTGTGAAAATAACACACATGCAATGACTCAGGGGGATCCATGTGTGGTTTGTGGAAAGAACACACATGCAATGAACACTGGTGGATCCATATGTGGTTTGTGGAAAGAACACACATGCCATGACACTGGTGGATCCATATGTGGTTTGTGGAAAGAACACACATGCTATGACACAGGGGGATCCATGTGTGGGTTTTGGAAAGAGCACACATGCAATGAACACTGGTGGATCCATATGTCGTTTGTGGAAAGAACACACATGCAATGACACTGGTGGATCCATATGTGGTTTGTGAAAAGAACACACATGCAATGACTCTAGTGCTGGTTTTAGTATAAGAACACACATGCAATGACTCTAGTGGTCCATATGTGGTTTGTGAAAAGAACACACATGCAATGACTGTAGTGGATCCATATGTGGTGTGTGGAAAAGAACACACATGCAATGAACACTGGTGGATCCATAAGTGGTTTGTGGAAAGAACACACATGCAGTGAACACTGGTGGAACCATATGTGATTTGTGAAAAGAACACACATGTAATGCCATTAGTTGATCGATATGTGGTTTATGAAAAGAACACACATGCAATGACTCTAGTGGATCCATATGTGGTTTGTAGAAAGAACACACATGCAATGACTCTAGTGGGTCCATATGTGGTTCATGTCAGGAACACACATGCAATGACATTGGTTGATCCATATGTGGTTTGTGAAAACAACACACATGCAATGCCATTGGTTAATCCATGTGTGGTTTTAGTATAAGAACACACATGCAATGACTCTAGTGGGTCCATATGTTGTTTGTGAAAAGAACACACATGCAATGAGTCTAGTGGATCCATATGTGGTTTGTGGAAAAAAACACACATGCAATGAGCACTGGTGGATCCATAAGTGGTTTGTGGAAAAACACACATGTAGTGAACACTAGTGGATCCATATGTGATTTGTGAAAAGAACACACATGCAATGCCATTGGTTGATCCATATGTGGTTTGTGACAAGAACACACATGCAATGCCATTGGTTGATGCATATGTGGTTTGTGAAAAGAACACACATGAAATGACTCTAGTGGATCCATATGTGTTTCATGTCAGGAACACACATGAAATGACATTGGTTGATCCATATGTAGTTTGTGACAATAACACACATGCAATGCCATTGGTTGATCCATGTGTGTTTTATGGAAAGAAACACATGCAATGACTTTAGTGGGTCCATAAGTGGATTGTGAAAAGAACACACATGCAATGACTCTAGTGGATCCATATGTGGTTTATGGAAAAGAACACACAGGCAATGAACACTGGTGGATCCAGAAGTGGTTTGTGGAAAGAACACACATGAAATGACACTGGTGGATCCATCTGTGGTTTGTGAAAAGAACACACATGCAATGACTCTAGTGCTGGTTTTAGTATAAGAACACACATGCAATGACTCTAGTGGGTCCATATGTGGTTTGTGAAAAGAACACACATGCAACGACTCTAGTGGATCCATATGTGGTCTGTGGAAAGAACACACATGCAATAACCATTGGTTGATCCATGTGTGGTTCATGACAGGTACACACATGCAATGAACACTGGTGGATCCATATGTGGTTCTTGACAGGAACACACATGCAATGACATTGGTTGATCCATGTGTGGTTCATGACAGGAACACACATGCATTAACATTGGTTGATCCATATGTGGTTTGTGGAAAGAACACACATGCAATGACTCTGCTGAATCCATGTGTGGTTTGTGGAAAGAACACACATGCAATGCCATTGGTTGATCTATGTGTGGTTTGTGAAAAGAATACACATGCAATACCATTTGTTGATCCATGTGTGGTTTGTGGAAAGAACACACATGCAATGCCATTGGTTTATCCATATGTGGTTTGTGGAAAGAACACACATGCAATGACACTGGTTGATCCATATGTGGTTTGTGGAAAGAACACACATGCAATGACTCTGGTGGATCCATGTGTGGTTTGTGAAAAGAACACACATGAATGACTCTGGTGGATCCATGTGTGTTTTGTGAAAAGAACACACATGCAATGACTCTAGTGGATCCATGTAACTACCTCGGTGAATTACGCTCCTAGTTACAAGCCTGGATGAGCAGAAATGGTTGAAATAGTACGGTGGGGCCCAAATGCCACTCACAGGTAGACCTTTCGGCCGTCCCAACCATTTCCAAACATCGGGACAAGAACGGGCGGCGTAATCGGCAGGCGAAGGGATCAACTACATACACAAATGAGTATGTATGCAAGCCACCATACAATGGTTCTCAAAGTCATTCCATCTAAAAAGAAAGGAAATATTGCAGCATACGGCAAGATCCAAATATCCTAGATAGATATAATAGTTTAGGATATCTCCTCATACATCAAACATCAGTATCGGTGAGCGGAAGACAAAATCCGATGCGGATAAGAAGCAAATCGGCATAAGATGCCCCATAAATAAACACATCCTGCCCACAGATCTCACGGATCCCGTTCGAGAATCTCTACACCGAATGATCGTTGCCCACATCGTGTCTCCTCCACCCGGTATCCATCTTGCGAGTTTACATTCATACGAATCAAACAATTTATCGTGTGAGACCCTAGAATTTTCAACAAGTCTTTATCCCTCTAAAGGGGACACAACCTGGGGTGACGCAATTACAGCAAAAGATAAACCCTAACAATTCTATAGATACTCGCTAACCATCCGCCTAACCAGAGATACACGGATGTCCATGAATTAATAACAACAGTTATAACAGCAATATCAACAGATCCATCCTCCTCCTCTACCGAAGCGAGGAAGCGGACGAACAACCCCCCATCCGCTGGCAGTTTTATTAACCATTCCATGAGTGTTGCACTATTTACTAGTCGATTACTTAGTCAAATTAAAAGCGGTACTTTAGTTATGTTTGTCTATGATCGAAGCTGTGCTCCAAGTCGTCCATAACCACGGACACGGCTTTGAAAGTTTTACCTGAGGTGCACAAATAACACACACTCGATCAACCTTGGAAAAACCAAATCAAAACCCAACGAGGCGATCCGACAAAGCGATCACAGATTGAGAAATATTTCAGGGGCCACCCCATTAAGCTACCATAGCGAAGCTGGCCGACTACGAGACGGACTCAAGGTTTGTGGGGACGGTACGATGGGAACCCGAAAGTGTGGTCGGCTTGTCGACTGACCGATAAAAACGTGTCACGGCCCTACTAACAGTGCAGTGACTCGCACAATTTAAATAAAGCGATAAAGCATGGCATAAGTACAGGATAGTAAATAAAACCTCAAACTAGTTTGTGGCCCCAAGAAATAAGAATGAATCAAGCTCTGGCTCAGGGGGGTTCATAAGCCTCCCGGATGTGGATAGCGCGAATATTCAAGGAACAGGAATCAAGTACTCGGGGTCCTACGGGACACAAGTGAGCCTGAAAAACCAAATAGCGAATATGGCTCACCGATGCCACTTTCATTAGTTATCCCATTACTACTCAGGTTAAGTTGTTTAGGTAACTCGTTATCCATCCGACACTCACATACCCTACACATGCTGTTCTACGACTCGCATGGCTCAAACAACTCCTGTAGTAATGGCTCATGGGATGGAGGAACAAGCTTCGGTGGGGTTTAAAAGTAAAGGCTATGCAATACTTGGGATTCAATTTAATGCAATCGCGACTCAATGATGCAAGAATAAGATAGAGGCAATAGGTACTATATGTATGCAAGCATGTGGTAGTGCTTGCCTGGCAGCTCAGTTGAAGTGAGAGAAGGATCTGGGTAGTGCTCCTCGGTTTCTTGATATATCGCCTGCTCAGCGTCTATTCGAAGAAGAACCAAACAAACAAGGGCCAACATAAATAAAGTGCACAAGCATATGAATAAAATGCGACAAGCAAACAATCATGCCATGATGAATGATGCACAATTTGCATGGCAATAAAGTAGCATGGCATGGGTGAGGTGTGGAATACAAGAATAAATCATTTTATTGAGTTTTGGCCCCATTCTATCCTCATATTAGTTGCTGTATACTTTATATTTATATGATGCATGCTGCAAAACAGATAATGGAATGCATAAACAGAAAGGTCTCGTCGAGCTAATCATTTTAGACATATCATTTGTTAAATTTGGACTTATAAAACAAAAGTTATTAATTTATTAAGGAAAAAGGGCATTTTATTGTAATTTAAATCAACTTGAAATTTTAAGTGTCCAAAATATATTTTGAATGGCATATTTGAATTCCTCACATTTTTCTGATTTGAAAACATATATTATTTGTATTATATGGAATTGTATTTGAAAAGTTATTTGAAAACAGATTTAAATTTGAATTTGAGTTAATTTTGAAAAGATTTGAATTAAAACAGAAATAGATGAAACTTTTCTCACTTAGGAGATACAGACCCAGCTTTGACGGGTGGGCCAGCTCTTGGCCCAGGACACCACAAGAGAAAACATTCTCATCATGAGGTCGCTTAGCCACATGGATGATGTGGGGCCAGAGACATAGGTCCCACGCGATGAGGTCAAGGTGGACCACGTGGCGCAGCGAGGAGCGCTGGTTGAGGAGCCGTAAGTCTGGGTACCTATTTGTGAAAAGTCCGGAGGTGACCGGTGGGCCTGCGTCTTGGGTTTAACCGAAACAAAAACAGGGGGTTAAGTGCAAAAGGGTCGCCGTACTGTTCCTCTTCTCCGCGCCTGCGGACGGATCGGTGCACGGCGCGGGACGGGGATCGAACCTAGGACCTGGCGTGCGCGCGCGGAGGCGGCAGCCACTGCGGTGGGTAGGGAGGTCATTGCGATGTTACTATGCTAGACGACGGCGAGGACCTGACGGCGAGGACGCGACCGCGAGCGCGCCAGCGCAGAGAGCGCTCCACGAAAAGACTAGCGCGTACAGGGGTGGATCGGCCAGAGGGAGGTGTCTAGGAGGTTGGCCAGCTCACCGTGAGTGCGCGGGAAGGCTTGGATCGGGACGGGGAGCGGCAGATCGTCGACGGGCGAGGGCCGGTAGCTAGGGTTCCGGCGGAACGCGTCGGCGTGCAGATCAACCTGGGGCTTCTCCTTCACGTCTGCGGGTACAGGGGCGGTGCAGGTGGTCGACTCGTTCTTCCTCGACACCTGGACGCCGCGCCCGCCGCCTGGTACGGTGTAGCCGAGAGGAGGCCGACGGTATGGTTGGAGAACGGTGGCGGAGAGGTGGCTGCAGGGGCAGGAGAGGAGAGGCAAGCTCTAGGGCAGATCTGGGATCGTCTGCAGAGAGGGGGAGTGGGTAAAGCAGAGGGAGAGGGAGGTGCCGTGTGGGGAGCAGGGTAGATGGAAAAGGTGGCCTCGGTGCCACCTTTCTCTCCTCCTCCTCACGTGCTTGGCCTGGGCAGAGGCAGGGGCGGTGGCAGGTGGGGCAAGGTGAGGCCAGGGGTAGGCTCGGGCTAGGTTGGGGGGAGCCTCGGGTTAGGGTTTGGTACTAGGGTTGGGTAGATGGTTGTGGGACCAGGGTGACCAGGTGGGACCATCTAGGTAGGGAGAAGAGAGAGGCCGAGAGAGAGGGGTGGTATGGTATCTAGGGTTTGTAGAGAGGGGGAAGGGTTTAGATTAGGTATAGATTAGGAGAGAGGTTTAGAGAGAGGTGAGATGTGGTGTAGAGGATTGGGTGATGGGTTTTCTTTTGGCAAGCTCAAGCAAGAGCAAAACAAGATCAAACAAGAGCTAGACCAAAAAGAGGAAGAGGTAAAAGGTGGTGATGTGGTTTGAGCAAGATCAACTAGATCAAGCCAAAGGGAGGGAGAGAGAGAGAGATTAGATGGTTCACGCAAAAATTCAAATAAAAACCAAAGACCAAAATGTGGTGGTACTTGCATGGCCCATGCAAAAATAATTAATGCCATGTTTTAACCTTGTGAAACAAAACAATAAACATGGCATTATTCTTATGCATTTCCAAAAGTGGAAGTAAGCCAAGCAAAAGAATTTAAAAGAAAGTTCTAAGTGGAGTAGATGGAGATGATCACATTTGATTATAATTGGGACTTGCTAGTGTGTATATTCCACTAGATGCCTACTAGTCCCAAAAATATTCCCACATGAGCATAAATCCATAATAATCCATATGGAAGCTAGGAAAAAGGGTTCCACTCACAAGGCATGCAAAGGTGGCCATGTGGCTCTCATATATCAATAATGTGAACACAACATGATGCTAAGATGAGAGCATGTGGAAATAGAATTGGATCCATCCCAACCCATATGAGCTAGAGGTAAAACCCAAAAGAAAAACAATTGCAAGCTCATGGATAATGGAATGGTGGAAAGATGGGGTGATGACAAGAAAGGTGGTGGAGTTAAATAAAAGATATGCCCCCAACTCAACTTGGGCATTTAAACAATATATCAACAACCAAATACAATATCAAGAGGCAAATACAATTAATAATGCATATGAGATAAGAACCAAATGGAAAAGGGTTTTATATGATGCTCAAATGCAAGGTGGCATGATGACATGAGCATGATATAATTATGATGCAACAATTATATATATGAAGTAGCCATTATATTACTAGACCAAGTAGCATTACAATTGTTAGGCAATTGGGATGCTACAACTCTCCCCCACTAAACAGGAATCTCGCCCCGAGATTCTAGGAAGAAGAAGAAGACTCAAAGAGGGTAGGATACTTGGCACGGAGCTCATCTTCACGTTCCCAAGTGGCTTCATCAACAGAATGGTGCGACCATCGCACCTGCGAACTTGATGGACTTGTTGCAGTCCTTCTTCTGCGACTTCAAGGATTTTAGTGGGGTGTTCTTGATAAGACAGGTCTTCTTGGAGATTGATAAGCTCATGATCCACGGTCCTGCCGGGATCCTTGAAGCACTTCTTGAGCTGAGAGATGTGGAAAACATCATGGACCTTGAGTTTTCCCGGGAGCTCAAGAGCATAAGCAACTTCTCCTCTTCTTCCACGAATTTTGAATGGACCGATGTATCTAGGAGCCAGCTTTCCTTTGATACCAAAACGGTGCGTGCCTCTCATGGGAGTGACACGAAGGTAAACAAGATCACCAGGGACATACTCTATGTCCATGTGCTTCCTGTCATAATTGCTCTTCTGGCGACTTTGAGCAATCCTCAGATTTTCGAGAATGATGTGAACCATCTCCTCCGCTTGAGTCACAATGTCAGGGCCAAACAATATTCTTTCTCCTGCACCCGACCAACCAATCGGAGTTTTGCATTTGCGACCATAGAGAGCCTCAAATGGTGCCATCTTTAGACTTTTTTGGAAGCTGTTGTTGTAAGAGAATTCAGCATAAGGAAGACATTCTTCCCACTTCATGCCAAAAGAGATGACGCAAGCACGAAGCATATCCTCCAGAATTTGATTGATCCTTTCAACTTGTCCTTGCGACTGAGGGTGGTAAGCTGTGCTGAAGTTCAACTTTGTTCCCAAAGCATTTTGGAAACTCTCCCAAAACTTGGAAGTGAAGATGCTTCCACGGTCTAAACTGATCTCAAGCGGAACCCCATACAGAGAGACAATTCTGTTGATATATATCTCAGCCAACTGAATTGCAGAAATGGTTTCCTTGACGGGGAAGAAGTGAGCCACTTTAGAAAGCCTGTCAATGACAACAAAGATTGCATTGTTGCCCTTATGCGACCTTGGAAAACCAGTTATGAAGTCCATCTCCACTTTTTCCCATTTCCATTCCGGGGGTTTCAATGGCTGTAGAAGACCGGAAGGTTTCTGATGGACAGCTTTAACTCTGCGGCATATCACACCTCGAGACATACTTGGCACAATATCGTTTCAAACCCGCCACCAATATTGTGTTTTCAAGTCCATGTACATCTTTGTGCTGCCGGATGGATAGAAAGAATGTAATCATGCGCCTCCTTGAGAACTTGCTCTCTCAAACCCGGTAGTTCGGAACAAACATCCGGTGTTCAAAGAAAAGCGTGCCTTGATCATCGGCGTGGAAGGACTCATACTGAAGCTGGATGTTGAGATGACCTTTCTTGTGTACGGATCACCAAGCTGAGAAGAGCGAACCTTTTCTTCCAAAAGAGGGGTTGCTAGAAGGTTCAGGAGATACCCTTGTTCCACACTTTAAAGGTTGAGCTGACGGAATTCCTCGCACAAGAGAGGCTGTTGTTCTTCCATCATGAGTTTGTTGACATAAGCTTTATACCGAGAGCATCGCCATGACATTAGCTTTGCCGGAGTGTAGTTGATGGTCAAATCAAAATCATTGATTGCTTCAATCCATCTCCTCTGCCAAGGTTGAGATCATGAGTGAAGATATACTTCAGACTCTTGTGATCGTAAAAGATTTCACAACGGCCAAGCAAGTAGTGCCTCCATACTTTCAAAGCAAAGACAACTGCTGCGAGCTCGAGGTCATGTGTAGGATAGTTGATCTCATGCGTCTTCAACTGTCGAGAGGCATAAGCAACAACTTGTTTTTCTTGCATAAGGACCGCACCCAATCCTTTCAAAGAGGCGTCACAGAAAATCTGGAAAGGCTTGGATGTGTCCGGAGGAACCAAGACTGGTGTGGAGGTGAGCTTCTCTTTGAGTGTCTCAAAGCTTGCTTGACATGCAGGAGTCAAAAGGTATTTCTTGCCTTTCTTGAGGAGATCGGTAAGAGGCTTCGCTATCTTCAAAAAGTTACGAACGAAGCGGCAATAACTAGCCAAACCAAGGAAACTCCGCACTTCTTTGACATTTACAGGAGGAAGCCATTCAACAATCGTCTTCACAGTTTCCGGATTGACCGCAATGCCCTTGGCAGAGATGACGTGACCAAGATAGGTTACTTGAGGCAGCCAAAACTCACACTTGGAGAACTTTGCATACAAGCGGTTCTCACGAAGCTTGTTTAGGACACACCGAAGGTGTTCTTCATGCTCTTCTTGTGACTTAGAATAGACTAGGATGTCATCCAGATAGACCACAACGAACTTATCAAGATACTCCATGAAAACCGAGTTCATGAGCCTCGAGAAGGTGGCAAAAGCGTTGGTGAGACCGAAAGACATGACCGTACTCATACGAGGCCATAGCGGGTGGTGAAAGCTGTCTTAGGAACATCTTCCTTGCGAATCTTGATTTGGTGATAACCACTTCTCAAGTCGAGCTTAGAGAATACCACAGCTCCAACTAGCTGATCGAAGAGATCATTAATCCGGAAGGGATATTTATTCTTGATGGTTTTAGCATTGAGAGCCCGATAGTCAACACAAAGTCTATCAGTCTTGTCTCGCTTCTTCACAAAGATTGTTGGGCTACCCCAAGAAGAAGTACTATGCTGAATGAAACCCAACTTCTCTTGTTCATCAAGCTGTCGTTTAAGTTCACCAACTCAGCAGGACCCATTTATAAGGCCGCTTGGAGATAGGAGCGATGCAGGTTCAAGCTCAATTACAAACTCAACCTCACGATCCGGAGGCATACAGCAACTCTTCAGAAAGACATCCGGAACTCACGGACCACGAACACTCTGAATAGCTTCCATAGCATCATCATTGAGCCGCCAAAGAGAAAAGCTGGATAGCAGGAGTCAGACTTGGAGAATAGACTATATGGCCTTCAGAATCTTCAGAGAAACCGAGCGTTCAGCACAATCAATCACAGCTGCATTTGCTGTCAACCAATCCATGCCCAAGATGACATCAATGTCAGAGTTGCCCAGAAAGATTAAGGACGCCGAGAATGAAGAGCCACCAATCTCAATTTGATTGCCATGGCTGATATGAGCAGCCCTCATGTTTGAACCAGGAGATTGTACCACCAGACGATGTGATAAAGGAACCTTATCCAGATCATGCTCTTGCGCAAACTTATGCGAAACAAAAGAATGCGAAGCACCAGAATCAAACAAAACTCGTGCAGGGACTGAGTTAACGGGAAGCATACCCATCACAACTCCAGGTGCATGCTCAGCTTGAGCGGCGTTGACACAGTTGGCACGAGCAACAGTAGACCCGGGCTTGGTGTTGATGTTGAGAGCCCGAGGTGGTGGTGCACGAACCATAGGAGAGCTTGCCGCAGATCTTGGAGGTGGTGGAGGAAGAGCTTTGTTTTTCATCGGGCAGTTCCAGTGTTGATGCCCAGTGTTTCCACAAGTGTAACAAGCACCAGGTGGACGTGGAGCAACGTAGCCAGGGACTCCGCCAGGCGCTCCAGGGTAGTGGTGGTTGTAGCCCCTGGGAGCAGCAGTGAGGAAGTTTGGTGGCCTTGCCGTGAAGCTTGAAGGTCTTGGTGGAGCCGGGAGCGACGGTGGGGTGTTAGGAACCCAGACACGACGCTTAGAAGGAGCTGACATAGCTGAAGAGCTTGCCGCATCGCGGCTGTTTTTCTTTGACTCCTCAAACACTTGCCTACTTGCCTCTTCCTGCAGAGCTGTATGCTGGAGTTCCAGAAAAGACGCCGGCCTTGCATGTGTGATTGCATATTTAATCGATGCATTGAGCCCTTGCCGGAACCTCTTTTGCTTCTTCTTGTCATCAGAGATCTCATCGTCACCATAACGAGAAAGGTTCATGAAGTTCCTGATGTAAGTATTGACATTATCATTGCCCTGCTTGAGGTTGAGAAACACTTCCTTCATCCTCTCCATGACAATTTCGGCAGACATCGCTCTTTGAAAGCTCCATGAACTGTCCCCAAGTAGGCTGAAAACCGGCAGCTTTGCCTTCGTGTAATTCTCCCACCAGAGAGCATCTCCTTGAAGGTGAGTAGCACACTTTACCCATTCTTGCTCGGGAACATCAGCATCAAGAACCTTGACATCTCACGCAACCAATCGTCAGCATCAAGTGGTTGATCAGAAACATCAAACTGGCGTGGGTTGAACTTCAGGAAGCTTTTGATGTCTCCTCGCTTGGGAGGTGGAGGTAGCGGAACAAACTCATTCCTCCTGACACTTTCTTCAAAACGCTGCTGGTTCTGCTGCATTGCTGCCAAGGCATTGGCGATGCTTGACAACGCTGCCCCCAGTTCAGGTTGTATGTCCTCCTCAGAACGGCGTGGTGGTGCCATCCTGTGGTTGATATAAAACACAAGTCAGTACTATGATGGAGAATAATAATAATCCAAAATAGTACCAAAATGGAATTAACCCAGATTAAAGGATACAATTTACTAAGATGATATTAAAATATCAACAAAGTTCAAAGCACCTAGAAGATATTAAGCATATCGCACACGACTGAAAAGGAGTGTGGTACACAACTTAACAAAGAAAAATTTTCCGCAAATTTCGGCATTAAAATACCAATAGATGCGCAAAATCACTTAACGAATCAAGATTAGTGACACTACCAATTCAATATACAAGAGCGAATGATAAGAGTAGTGGTATGGTCGCGACTCCATCCCGCACTCAAATCATTACTCCACACATGAATAAGTAGAACACCTATCCCAACATCTTCTTCTCACGATGAACCTAAAGATTAGTAACTACGGAAACGAACCCCCAAACAAGATAACGTCGGATAACAAAGAGTAAGACAGATCGCGTCGGTATTCAACGAATCAGATAGATCGCGTCGGTTTGCAAAAGCCTGTCGGTATGGAATGTACCAACAGTTGATAACCACAGGCAGATTGTGATAACAACTTGGATGCAACAGATAGACAAAGAATTACACACACACACAACCTATGGTACTACGGAAACCCAGAACACGTGAATCCTAGTTTGAATTTTAAGAAGAGGATTGAAAACGTTACACTTCCTTACCAGAAAAGGGTGGGTGGGTGGGTAAGAAGAAAAGTGGAAGCAGTCCTACTCTCACGTTTTGTTTTTCCCTAGTATACATAACTACCAAAAATATTTGCTAGACAGACAACGACCATTTGGCTGAGACCCTGAAGGGCGGGATGGCTTTGATACCAATTGTAACTACCTCGGTGAATTACGCTCCTAGTTACAAGCCTGGATGAGCAGAAATGGTTGAAATAATGCGGGGCCCAAATGCCACTCACAGGTGTAGACCTTTCGGCCCCAACCATTTCCAAACATCGGGACAAGAACGGGCGGCGTGTCGGCAGTGAAGGGATCAACTACATACACAAATGAGTATGTATGCAAGCCACCATACAATGGTTCTCGAGTCATTCCATCTAAAAAGAAAGGAATATTGCAACGCCCATACGGCAAGATCCAAATATCCTAGATAGATATAATAGTTTAGGATATCTCCTCATACATCAAACATCAGTATCGGTGAGCGGAAGACAAAATCCGAGTACGGATAAGAAGCAAATCGGCATAAGATGCCCCATAAATAAACACATCCCGCCCACAGATCTCACGGATCCCCGTTCCCGGAATCTCTACACCGAATGATCGTTGCCCACATCGTCCGTCTCCTCCACCCAGTATCCATCTTGCGAGTTTACTGCTCATCGAATCAAACAATTTATCGTGTGAGACCCTAGGGTACTCAGCAAGTCTTTATGCCTCTAAAGGGACACAACTGGGTGACGCAATTGCAGCAAAAGATAAACCCTAACAATTCTATAGATACTCGCTAACCATCCGCCTAACCAGAGATAGACGGATGTCCGTGAATTAATAACAACAGTTATAACAGCAATATCAACAGATCCATCCTCCTCCTCGCTTACCGACGAGGAAGCGGACGAACAACCCCCCCCCCCATCCGTTGGCAGTTTTATTAACCATTCCATGAGTGTAGCACTATTTACTAGTCAGTTACTTAGTCAAATTAAAAGCGGTACTTTAGTTATGCTTGTCTATGATCGAGAAACTGTGCTCCAAGTCGCCCATAACATGACACGGCCAGAAAGTTTTACCTAGGGGTGCACAAATAGCAACACACACTCGATCAACCTTGGAAAACCAAATCAAAACCCAACGAGGCCACGACAAAGCGATCACAGGATTCAGAAATATTTTAGGGGCCACCCCATTAAGCTACCCGCAAACGGCTGGCCACTGAGCAGACTCATGGTTTGTGGGGACGGCTTTAAACGACTGGGAACCCGAAAGTGTGACTGGGCTTGTCGACACAACAAAAGTCACGGCCCCTAAGCAAGACAGTGCGATTACCTCGCACAATTTAAATAAAGCAGTAAAGCATGGCATAAGTACAGGATAGTAAATAAAACCTCAAACTAGTTTGTGTCCCCAAGAAATAAGAATGAATCAAGCTCTGGCTCAGGGGGGTTCATAAGCCTCCCGGATGTGGATAGCGCGAATATTCAAGGAACAGGAATCACGTACTCGGGGTCCTACGGGACACAAGTGAGCCTGAAAAACCAAATAGCGAATATGGCTCACCGATGCCACTTTCATTAGTTATCCCATTACTACTCAGGTTAAGTTGTTTAGGTACCTCGTTATCCATCCGACACTCACATACCCTACACATGCTGTTCTACGACTCGCATGGCTCAAACAACTCCTGTAGTAATGGCTCATGGGATGGAGGAACAAGCTTCGGTGGGGTTTAAAAGTAAAGGCTATGCAATACATGGAATTCAATTTAATGCAATCGCGACTCAATGATGCAAGAATAAGATAGAGGCAGTAGGTACTATATGTATGCAAGCATGTGGTGGTGCTTGCCTGGCAGCTCAGTTGAAGCGAGAGAAGGATCTGGGTAGTGCTCCTGGGTTTCTTGATATATCCCCGCCAGCCTATTCAAGAAGAACCAAACAAACAAGGGCCAACATAAATAAAGTGCACAAGCATATGAATAAAATGCGACAAGCAAACAATCATGCCATGATGAATGATGCACAATTTGCATGGCAATAAAGTAGCATGGCATGGGTGAGGTGTGGAATATAAGAATAAATCATTTTATTGAGTTTTGGCCCCATTCTATCCTCATATTAGTTGCTGTATACTTTATATTTATATGATTCATGCTGCAAAACAGATAATGGAATGCATAAACAGAAAGGTCTCGTCGAGCTAATCATTTTAGACATATCATTTGTTAAATTTGGACTTATAAAACAAAAGTTATTAATTTATTAAGGAAAAAGGGCATTTTATTGTAATTTAAATCAACTTGAAATTTTAAGTGTCCAAAATATATTTTGAATGGCATATTTGAATTCCTCACATTTTTCTGATTTGAAAACATATATTATTTGTATTATATGGAATTGTATTTGAAAAGTTATTTGAAAACAGATTTAAATTTGAATTTGAGTTAATTTTGAAAAGATTTGAATTAAAACAGAAATAGACAGAAACTTTTCTCACTTAGGGAGATACTGCACCCCAGCTGACGGTGTGGGCCAGCTCTATTTGGGACACCACAAAGCCTCCATCATGCGACAGGTCGCCAGCTGATGGATGACAGGTGGGGCCGGCAGAGACATAGGTCCCACGCGACAGCGAGGTCAAGGGTGGACCACGTGGCGCAGCGAGGGAGCGCGGGTTGAGGAGCCCAGAAGTCTGGGTACCTATTTGCGAAAAGTCTGGGAGGCTGACTGGTGGGGCACTGCGTACTGCGGGTTTAACCGAAACAAAAACAGGGGGTTAAGTGCAAAAGGGTCGCCGTACTGTTCCTCTTCTCCGCGCCTGCGGACGGATCGGTGCGCGGCGCGGGACGGGGATCGAACCCAGGACTGGCGTCTTGCGAGGCGGCAACGCTGCGGTGGGTAGGGAGGTCGTTCGATGTTCGACACGCAGCGAGATAACGCTCGCCGCAGCACGACGGGCAGGACGCTGGCGCGCCAGCGCAGAGAGCGCTCGACGAAAAGACTAGCGCGTACAGGGGTGGATCGGCCAGAGGGAGGTGTCTAGGAGGTTGGCCAGCTCACCGTGAGTGCGCGGGAAGGCTTGGATCGGGACGGGGAGCGGCAGATCGTCGACGAAGCAGAGGCCGGGTGTAGCTAGGGTTCCGGCGGAACGCGTCGGCATGCAGATCAACCTGGGGCTTCTCCTTCACGTCTGCGGGTACAGGGGCGGTGCAGGTGGTCGACTCGTTCTTCCTCGACACCTGGACGCTGCGCCCGCCGCCTGGTACGGTGTATCCGAGAGGAGGCCGACGGTATGGTTGGAGAACGGTGGCGGAGAGGTGGCTGCGAGGCGGGGAGAGAGGCAAGCTCTAGGGCGGATCTGGGAACGTCTGCAGAGAGGGAGTGGGTAAGCGGAGGAAGAGGGAGGTGCCGTGTGGGGAGCGGGGTAGATGGAAAAGGTGGCCTCGGTGCCACCTTTCTCTCCTCCTCCTCACGTGCTTGGGTCGGGTAGGAACCAGGGCAGGGGCAGCTGGCAGGTGGGGTAAGGTGAGGCCAGGGGTAGGCTCGGGCTAGGTTGGGGGGAGCCTCGGGTTAGGGTTTGGTACTAGGGTTGGGTAGATGGGTGTGGGACCAGGGTGACCAGGTGGGACCATCTTGGTAGGGAGAAGAGAGAGGCCGAGAGAGAGGGGTGGTATGGTATCTAGGGTTTGTAGAGAGGGGGAAGGGTTTAGATTAGGTATAGATTAGGAGAGAGGTTTAGAGAGAGGTGAGATGTGGTGTAGAGGATTGGGTGATGGGTTTTCTTTTGGCAAGCTCAAGCAAGAGCAAAACAAGATCAAACAAGAGCTAGACCAAAAAGAGGAAGAGGTAAAAGGTGGTGATGTGGTTTGAGCAAGATCAACTAGATCAAGCCAAAAGGAGGGAGAGAGAGAGAGAGATGAGATGGTTCACGCAAAAATTCAAATAAAAACCAAAGACCAAAATGTGGTGGTACTTGCATGGCCCATGCAAAAATAATTAATGCCATGTTTTAACCTTGTGAAACAAAACAATAAACATGGCATTATTCTTATGCATTTCCAAAAGTGGAAGTAAGCCAAGCAAAAGAATTTAAAAGAAAGTTCCAAGTTGAGTAGATGGAGATGATCACATTTGATTATAATTGGGACTTGCTAGTGTGTATATTCCACTAGATGCCTACTAGTCCCAAAAATATTCCCACATGAGCATAAATCCATAATAATCCATATGGAAGCTAGGAAAAAGGGTTCCACTCACAAGGCATGCAAAGGTGGCCATGTGGCTCTCATATATCAATAATGTGAAAACAACATGATGCTAAGATGAGAGCATGTGGAAATAGAATTGGATCCATCCCAACCCATATGAGCTAGAGGTAAAACCCAAAAGAAAAACAATTGCAAGCTCATGGATAATGGAATGGTGGAAAGATGGGGTGATGACAAGAAAGGTGGTGGAGTTAAATAAAAGATATGCCCCCAACTCAACTTGGGCATTTAAACAATATATCAACAACCAAATACAATATCAAGAGGCAAATACAATTAATAATGCATATGAGATAAGAACCAAATGGAAAAGGGTTTTATATGATGCTCAAATGCAAGGTGGCATGATGACATGAGCATGATATAATTATGATGCAACAGTTATATATATGAAGTAGCCATTATATTACTAGACCAAGTAGCATTACAATTGTTAGGCAATTGGGATGCTACAACTCTCCCCCACTAAACAGGAATCTCGCCCCGAGATTCTAGGAAGAAGAAGAAGACTCAAAGAGGGTAGGATACTTGGCACGGAGCTCATCTTCACGTTCCCAAGTGGATTCATCAAAAGAATGGTGCGACCACTGCACCTTGCAGAACTTGATGGACTTGTTGCGAGTCCTTCTTTCTGCGACTTCAAGGATTTTAGTGGGGTGTTCTTGATAAGACAGGTCTTCTTGGAGATTGATAAGCTCATGATCCACGGTCTTGCCGGGATCCTTGAAGCACTTCTTGAGCTGAGAGATGTGGAAAACATCATGGACCTTGAGTTTTCCCGGGAGCTCAAGAGCATAAGCAACTTCTCCTCTTCTTCCACGAATTTTGAATGGACCGATGTATCTAGGAGCCATCTTTCCTTTGATACCAAAACGGTGCGTGCCTCTCATGGGAGTGACACGAAGGTAAACGAGATCACCAGGGACATACTCTATGTCCATGTGCTTCCTGTCATAATTGCTCTTCTGGCGACTTTGAGCAATCCTCAGATTTTCGAGAATGATGTGAACCTTCTCCTCCGCTTGAGTCACAATGTCAGGGCCAAACAATATTCTTTCTCCTGCACCCGACCAACCAATCGGAGTTTTACATTTGCGACCATAGAGAGCCTCAAATGGTGCCATCTTTAGACTTTTCTGGAAGCTGTTGTTGTAAGAGAATTCAGCATAAGGAAGACATTCTTCCCACTTCATGCCAAAAGAGATGACGCAAGCACGAAGCATATCCTCCAGAATTTGATTGATCCTTTCAACTTGTCCTTGCGACTGAGGGTGGTAAGCTGTGCTGAAGTTCAACTTTGTTCCAAAGCATTTTGGAAACTCTCCCAAAACTTGGAAGTGAAGATGCTTCCACGGTCTGAACTAATCTCAAGCGGAACCCCATACAGAGATACAATTCTGTTGATATATAGCTCAGCCAACTGAATTGCAGAAATGGTTTCCTTGACGGGGAAGAAGTGAGCCACTTTAGAAAGCCTGTCAATGACAACAAAGATTGCATTGTTGCCCTTCTGCGACCTTGGAAAACCAGTTATGAAGTCCATCTCCACTTTTTCCCATTTCTATTCCGGGGGTTTCAATGGCTGTAGAAGACCGGAAGGTTTCTGATGGACAGCTTTAACTCTGCGGCAGACATCACACTCCGAGACATACTTGGCACAATATCGTTTCAAACCCGGCCACCAATATTGTGTTTTCAAGTCCATGTACATCTTTGTGCTGCCAGGATGGATAGAAAGAACAGAATCATGCGCCTCCTTGAGAACTTGCTCTCTCAAACCCGGGTAGTTCGGAACAAACATCCGGTGTTCAAAGAAAAGCGTGCCTTGATCATTGACGTGGAAGGACTCATACTTCGGAAGCTGGATGTTGGAGATGACCTTTCTTGTGTACGAATCACCAAGCTGAGAAGAGCGAACCTTTTCTTCCAAAAGAGGGGTTGCTAGAAGGTTCAGGAGATACCCTTGTTCCACAATTTCAAGGTTGAGCTGACGGAATTCCTCGCACAAGAGAGGCTGTTGTTCTTCCATCATGAGGTTGTTGACATAAGCTTTGCGGCTGAGAGCATCGGCCATGACATTAGCTTTGCCCGGAGTGTAGTTGATGGTCAAATCAAAATCATTGATTGCTTCAATCCATCTCCTCTACCGAAGGTTGAGATCAGGCTGAGTGAAGATATACTTCAGACTCTTGTGATCAGAAAAGATTTCACAACGGTTGCCAAGCAAGTAGTTTGTGAAAAGAACACACATAAAATGACTCTAGTGGATCCATATGTGGTTTGTGGAAAGAACACACATGCAATGATCACTGGTTTATCCATGTGTGGTTTATGACAGGAACACACATGCAATGACATTGGTTGATCCATATGTGGTTTGTGACAATAACACACATGCAATGAATCAAGTGGGTCCATATGTGGTTTGTGAAAATAACACACATGCAATGACACAGGGGGATCCATGTGTGGTTTGTGGAAAGAACACACATGCAATGAACACTGGTGGATCCATATGTGGTTTGTGGAAAGAACACACATGCCATGACACGGGTGGATCCATATGTGGTTTGTGGAAAGAACACACATGCAATGACACAGGGGGATCCATGTGTGGGTTTTGGAAAGAACACACATGCAATGAACACTGGTGGATCCATATGTCGTTTGTGGAAAGAACACACATGCAATGACACTGGTGGATCCATATGTGGCTTGTGAAAAGAACACACATGCAATGACTCTAGTGTTGGTTTTAGTATAAGAACACACATGCAATGACTCTAGTGGTCCATATGTGGTTTGTGAAAAGAACACACATGCAATGACTGTAGTGGATCCATATGTGATTTGTGGAAAAGAACACACATGCAATGAACACTGGTGGATCCATAAGTGGTTTGTGGAAAGAACACACATGCAGTGAACACTGGTGGAACCATATGTGATTTGTGAAAAGAACACACATGCAATGCCATTAGTTGATCGATATGTGGTTTATGAAAAGAACACACATGCAATGACTCTAGTGGATCCATATGTGGTTTGTAGAAAGAACACACATGCAATGACTCTAGTGGGTCCATATGTGGTTCATGTCAGGAACACACATGCAATGACATTGGTTGATCCATATGTGGTTTGTGAAAATAACACACATGCAATGCCATTGGTTAATCCATGTGTGGTTTTAGTATAGGAACACACATGCAATGACTCTAGTGGGTCCATATGTTGTTTGTGAAAAGAACACACATGCAATGAGTCTAGTGGATCCATATGTGGTTTGTGGAAAAAAAACACATGCAATGAGCACTGGTGGATCCATAAGTGGTTTGTGGAAAAACACACATGTAGTGAACACTAGTGGATCCATATGTGATTTGTGAAAAGAACACACATGCAATGCCATTGGTTGATCCATATGTGGTTTGTGACAAGAACACACATGCAATACCATTGGTTGATGCATATGTGGTTTGTGAAAAGAACACACATGCAATGACTCTAGTGGATCCATATGTGGTTTGTGGAAAGAACACGCATGCAATGACTCTACTGGGTCCATATGTGGTTCATGTCAGGAACACACATGAAATGACATTGGTTGATCCATATGTAGTTTGTGACAATAACACACATGCAATGCCATTGGTTGATCCATGTGTGTTTTATGGAAAGAACACACATGCAATGACTTCAGTGGGTCCATAAGTGGATTGTGAAAAGAACACACATGCAATGACTCTAGTGGATCCATATGTGGTTTATGGAAAAGAACACACATGCAATGAACACTGGTGGATCCAGAAGTGGTTTGTGGAAAGAACACACATGAAATGACACTGGTGGATCCATCTGTGGTTTGTGAAAAGAACACACATGCAATGACTCTAGTGCTGGTTTTAGTATAAGAACACACATGCAATGACTCTAGTGGGTCCATATGTGGTTTGTGAAAAGAACACACATGCAACGACTCTAGTGGATCCATATGTGGTCTGTGGAAAGAACACACATGCAATAACCATTGGTTGATCCATGTGTGGTTCATGACAGGTACACACATGCAATGAACACTGGTGGATCCATATGTGGTTCTTGACAGGAACACACATGCAATGACATTGGTTGATCCATGTGTGGTTCATGACAGAAACACACATGCATTAACATTGGTTGATCCATATGTGGTTTGTGGAAAGAACACACATGCAATGTCTCTGCTGGATCCATGTGTGGTTTGTGGAAAGAACACACATGCAATGCCATTGGTTGATCCATGTGTGGTTTGTGAAAATAATACACATGCAATACCATTGGTTGATCCATGTGTGGTTTGTGGAAAGAACACACATGCAATGCCATTGGTTTATCCATATGTGGTTTGTGGAAATAACACACATGCAATGACACTGGTTGATCCATATGTGGTTTGTGGAAAGAACACACATGCAATGACTCTGGTTGATCCATATGTGGTTTGTGGAAAGAACACACATGCAATGACTCTGGTGGATCCATGTGTGGTTTGTGAAAAGAACACACATGAATGACTCTGGTGGATCCATGTGTGTTTTGTGAAAAGAACACACATGCAATGACTCTAGTGGATCCATATGTGGTTTGTCGAAAGAACACACATGCAATGACCACTGGTTGATCCATATGTGGTTTGTGGAAAGAACACACATGCAATGACACTGGTTGATCCGTGTTTGGTTTGTGGAAAGAACACACATGCAATGAGTCTAGTGCTGGTTTTAGTATAATACACACACATGCAATGACTCTAGCAGGTACATATATGGTTTGTGAAAAGAACACACATGCAATGACTCTAGTGGATCCATATGTGGTTTGTTGAAAAGAAAACACATGCAATCAACACTGGTGGATCCATTAGTGGTTTGTGGAAAGAACACACATGCAGTGAACACTGGTTAATCCATATGTGATTTGTGAAAAGACCACACATGCAATGCCATTGGTTGATCCATATGTGGTTTGTGAAAATAGCACACATGCAATGGCTCTAGTGGATCCATATGTGGTTTGTGGAAAGAACACACATGCAATGACCACTGGTTGATCCATGTCTGGTTCATGACAGGAACACACATGCAATGACATTGGTTGATCCATATGTGGTTTGTGATAATAACACACATGCAATGCCATTGGTTAATCCATGTGTGGTTTGTGGAAAGAACACACATGCAATGACTCAAGTGGGTCCATATGTGGTTTGTGAAAAGAACACTCATGCAATGACTCAGGGAGATCCATGTGTGGTTTGTGGAAAGAACACACATGCAATGACTCTAGTGGATCCATATGTGGTTTGTGGAAAAGAACACACATGCAATGAACACTGGTGGATCCATAAGTGGTTTGTGGAAAGAACACACATCCAGTGAACATTGGTGGATCCATATGTGATTTGTGAAAAGAACACACATGCAATGCCATTGGTTGATCCATATGTGGTTTGTGAAAAGAACACACATAAAATGACTCTAGTGGATCCATATGTGGTTTGTGGAAAGAACACACATGCAATGACCACTGGTTGATCCATGTGTGGTTTATGACAGGAACACACATGCAATGACATTGGTTGATCCATATGTGGTTTGTGACAATAACACACATGCAATGACTCAAGTGGGTCCATATGTGGTTTGTGAAAATAACACACATGCAATGACTCAGGGGGATCCATGTGTGGTTTGTGGAAAGAACACACATGCAATGAACACTGGTGGATCCATATGTGGTTTGTGGAAAGAACACACATGCCATGACACTGGTGGATCCATATGTGGTTTGTGAAAAGAACACACATGCAATGACTCTAGTGGATCCATATGTGGTTCTTGTCAGGAACACACATAAAATGAAATTGGTTGATCCATTTGTGGTTTGTGACAATAACACACATGCAATGCTATTGGTTAATCCATGTGTGGTTTTAGTATAAGAACACACATGTAATGACTCTAGTGGGTCCATATGTGGTTTGTGAAAAGAACACACATGCAATGACTCTAGTGGATCCATATGTGGTTTGTGGAAAAGAACACACATGCAATGAACACTGGTGGATGCATAAGTCGTTTGTGGAAAGAACACACATGTAGTGAACACTGGTGGATCCATATGTGATTTGTGAAAAGAACACACATGCAATGCCATTGGTTGATCCATATGTGGTTTGTGAAAAGAACACACATGCAATGACTCTAGTGGATCCATATGTGGTTTGTGGAAAGAACATACATGCAATGACTCTAGTGGGTCCATCTATGGTTCATGTCAGGAACACACATGCAATGACATTGGTTGATCCATATGTGGTTTGTGACAATAACACACATGCAATGCCATTGGTTAATCCATGTGCGGTTTGTGGAAAGAACACACATGCAATGACTCTAGTGGGTCCATATGTGGTTTTTGAAAAGAACACACATGCAATGACTCTAGTGGATCCATATGTGGTTTGTGGAAAAGAACACACATGAAATGAACACTGGTGGATCCATAAGTGGTTTGTGGAAAGAACAAACATGTAATGACACTGGTGGATCCATATGTGGTTTTTTGAAAAGAACACACATGCAATGACTCTAGTGCTAGTTTTAGTATAAGAACACAAATGCAATGACTCTAGTGGGTCCATATGTGGTTTGCGAAAAGAACACACATGCAATGACTCTAGTGGATCCATATGTGGTATGTGGAAAGAACACAAATGCAATAACCAGTGGTTGATCCATGTGTGGTTCATGAAAGGAACACACATGCAAGGAACACTGGTGGATCCATATGTGGTTCTTGACAGGAACACACATGTAATGACATTGGTTGATCCATGTGTGATTCATGATAGAAACACACATGCAATGAGATTGGTTGATCCATATGTGGTTTGTGGAAAGAACACACATGCAATGACACTGGTTGATCCAGATGTGGTTTGTGAAAAGAACACACATGCAATGACTCTAGTGCTGGTTTTAGTATAAGAACACACATGCAATGACTCTAGTGGTCCATATGTGGTTTGTGGAAAGAACACACATGCAATGACTCTAGTGGATCCATGTGTGGTTTGTGGAAAGAACACACATGCAATGCCATTGGTTGATCCATGTGTGGTTTGTGAAAAGAATACAAATGCAATGCCATTGGTTGATCCATGTGTGGTTTGTGGAAAAAACACACATGCAATGCCATTGGTTTATCCATATGTGGTTTGTGGAAAGAACACACATGCAATGACACTGGTTGATCCATATGTAGTTTGTGGAAAGGACACACATGCAATGACTCTGCTGGATCCATGTGTGGTTTATGAAAAGAACACACATGCAATGACTCTGGTGGATCCATGTGTGGTTTGTGAAAAGAACACACATGCAATGACTCTAGTGGATCCATATGTGGTTTGTAGAAAGAACACACATGCAATGACCGCTGGTTGATCCATATGTGGTTTGTGGAAAGAACACACATGCAATGACACTGGTTGATCCATGTGTGGTTTGTGGACCGAACACACATTTATTGACTCTAGTGCTGGTTTTTGTATAAGGACAGACATGCATTGACTCTAGTGGGTCCATATATGGTTTGTGAAAAGAACACACATGCAATGACTCTAGTGGACCCATATGTAGTTTGTGGAAAAGAACACACATGCAATGAACACTGGTGGATCCATAAGTGTTTGTGGAAAGGACACACATGAAGTGAACACTGGTTGATCCATATGTGATTTGTGAAAAGAACACACATGCAATGCCATTCGTTGATCCATATGTGGTTTGTGAAAAGAACACACATGCAATGACTCTAGTGGATCCATATGTGGTTTGTGGAAAGAACACACATGCAATGACTCTAGTGGGTCCATCTATGGTTCATGTCAGGAACACACATGCAATGACATTGGTTGATCCATATGTGGTTTGTGACAATAACACACATGCAATGGCATTGGTTAATCCATGTGCGGTTTGTGGAAAGAACACACATGCAATGACTCTAGTGGGTCCATATGTGGTTTGTGAAAAGAACACACATGCAATGACTCTAGTGGATCCATATGTGGTTTGTGGAAAAGAACACACATGAAATGAACACTGGTGGATCCATAAGTGGTTTGTGGAAAGAACAAACATGTAATGACACTGGTGGATCCATATGTGGTTTGTGAAAAGAACACACATGCAATGACTCTAGTGCTGGTTTTAGTATAAGAACACAATGCAATGACTCTAGTGGGTCCATATGTGGTTTGCGAAAATAACACACATGCAATGACTCTAGTGGATCCATATGTGGTCTGTGGAAAGAACACAAATGCAATAACCAGTGGTTGATCCATGTGTGGTTCATGAAAGGAACACACATGCAATGAACACTGGTGGATCCATATGTGGTTCTTGATAGGAACACACATGTAATGACATTGGTTGATCCATGTGTGATTCATGACAGGAACACACATGCAATGAGATTGGTTGATCCATATGTGGTTTGTGGAAAGAACACACATGCAATGACACTGGTTGATCCATATGTGGTTTGTGAAAAGAACACACATGCAATGACTCTAGTGCTGGTTTTAGTATAAGAACACACATGCAATGACTCTCGTGGTCCATATGTGGTTTGTGGAAAGAACACACATGCAATGACTCTAGTGGATCCATGTGTGGTTTGTGGAAAGAACACACATGCAATGCCATTGGTTGATCCATGTGTGGTTTGTGAAAAGAATACAAATGCAATGCCATTGGTTGATCCATGTGTGGTTTGTGGAAAGAACACACATGCAATGCCATTGGTTTATCCATATGTGGTTTGTGGAAAGAACACACATGCAATGACACTGGTTGATCCATATGTAGTTTTGGAAAGGACACACATGCAATGACTCTGGTGGATCCATGTGTGGTTTATGAAAAGAACACAAATGCAATGACTCTGGTGGATCCATGTGTGGTTTGTGAAAAGAACACACATGCAATGACTCTAGTGGATCCATATGTGGTTTGTAGAAAGAACACACATGCAATGACCACTGGTTGATCCATCTGTGGTTTGTGGAAAGAACACACATGCAATGACACTGGTTGATCCATGTGTGGTTTGTGGAACGAACACACATGCAATGACTCTAGTGCTGGTTTTAGTATAAGAACAGACATGCATTGACTCTAGTGGGTCCATATATGGTTTGTGAAAAGAACACACATGCAATGACTCTAGTGGACCCATATGTAGTTTGTGGAAAAGAACACTGGTGGATCCATTAGTGTTTGTGGAAAGAACACACATGAAGTGAACACTGGTTGATCCATATGTGATTTGTGAAAAGAACACACATGCAATGCCATTCGTTGATCCATATGTGGTTTGTGAAAAGAACACACATGCAATGAACACTGGTTGATCCATGTGTGGTTCATGATAGGAACACACATGCAATGACATTGGTTGATCCATATGTGGTTTGTGACAATAACACACATGAAGTGCCATTGGTTAATCCATGTATGATTTCTAGAAAGAACACACATGCAATGACTCAAGTGGGTCCATATGTGGTTTGTGAAAAGAACACACATGCAATGACTCAGGGGGATCCATGTGTGGTTTGTGGAAATAAGACACATGCAATGACACTGGTTGATCCATATGTGGTTTGTGGAAAGAACACACATGCAATGACTCTGGTGGATCCATGTGTGGTTTGTGGAAAGAACACACATGCAATGCCATTGATTGATCCATATGTGGTTTGTGAAAATAATACACATACAATGCCATTGGTTGATCCATGTGTGGTTTGTGGAAAGAACACACATGCAATGCCAGTGGTTTATCCATATGTGGTTTGTGGAAAGAACACACATGCAATGACAATGGTTGATCCGTATGTGGTTTGTGGAAAGAACACACATGCAATGACTCTGGTGGATCCATGTGTGGTTTGTGTAAAGAACACACATGCAATGACTCTCGTGGATCCATGTGTGGTTTGTGAAAAGAACACACATGCAATGACTCTAGTGGATCCATATGTGCTTTGTGGAAAGAACACACATGCAATGACCACTGGTTGATCCATATGTGGTTTGTGGAAAGAACACACATGCAATGACACAGGGGATCCTTGTGTGGATTTTGGAAAGAACACACATGCAATGAACACTGGTGGATCCATATGTCGTTTGTGGAAAGAACACACATGCAATGACACTGGTGGATCCATATGTGGTTTGTGAAAAGAACACACATGCAATGACTCTAGTGCTGGTTTTAGTATGAGAACACACATGCAATGACTCTAGTGGTCCATATGTGGTTTGTGAAAAGAACACACATGCAATGACTGTAGTGGATCCATATGTGGTTTGTGGAAAAGAACACACATGCAATGAACACTGGTGGATCCATAAGTGGTTTGTGGAAAGAACACACATGAAGTGAACACTGGTGGAACCATATGTGATTTGTGAAAAGAACACACATGCAATGCCATTAGTTGATCCATATGTGGTTTGTGAAAAGAACACACATGCAATGACTCTAGTGGATCCATATGTGGTTTGTAGAAAGAACACACATGCAATGACTCTAGTGGGTCCATATGTGGTTCATGTCAGGAACACACATGCAATGACATTGGTTGATCCATATGTGGTTTGTGAAAATAACACACATGCAATGCCATTGGTTAATCCATGTGTGGTTTTAGTATAAGAACACACATGCAATGACTCTAGTGGGTCCATATGTGGTTTGTGAAAAGAACACACATGCAATGAGTCTAGTGGATCCATATGTGGTTTGTGGAAAAGAACACACATGCAATGAGCACTGGTGGATCCATAAGTGGTTTGTGGAAAAACACACATGTAGTGAACACTGGTGGATCCATATGTGATTTGTGAAAAGAACACACATGCAATGCCATTGGTTGATCCATATGTGGTTTGTGACAAGAACACACATGCAATGCCATTGGTTGATGCATATGTGGTTTGTGAAAAGAACACAGATGCAATGACTCTAGTGGTCCATATGTGGTTTGTGGAAAGAACACGCATGCAATGACTCTACTGGGTCCATATGTGGTTCATGTCAGGAACACACATGAAATGACATTGGTTGATCCATATGTAGTTTGTGACAATAACACACATGCAATGCCATTGGTTGATCCATGTGTGTTTTGTGGAAAGAACACACATGCAGTGACTTTAGTGGGTCCATAAGTGGATTGTGAAAAGAACACACATGCAATTACTCTAGTGGATCCATATGTGGTTTGTGGAAAAGAACACACATGCAATGAACACTGGTGGATCCAGAAGTGGTTTGTGGAAAGAACACACATGAAATGACACTGGTGGATCCATCTGTGGTTTGTGAAAAGAACACACATGCAATGACTCTAGTGCTGGTTTTAGTATAAGAACACACATGCAATGACTCTAGTGGGTCCATATGTGGTTTGTGAAAAGAACACACATGCAACGACTCTAGTGGATCCATATGTGGTCTGTGGAAAGAACACACATGAATAACCATTGGTTGATCCATGTGTGGTTCATGACAGGTACACACATGCAATGAACACTGGTGGATCCATATGTGGTTCTTGACAGGAACACACATGCAATGACATTGGTTGATCCATGTGTGGTTCATGACAGGAACACACATGCATTAACATTGGTTGATCCATATGTTGTTTCTGGAAAGAACACACATGCAATGACACTGGTTGATCCATATGTGGTTTATGGAAAGAACACACATGCAATGACTCTGCTGGATCCATGTGTGGTTTGTGGAAAGAACACACATGCAATGCCATTGGTTGATCCATGTGTGGTTTGTGAAAAGAATACACATGCAATACCATTGGTTGATCCATGTGTGGTTTGTGGAAAGAACACACATGCAATGCCATTGGTTTATCCATATGTGGTTTGTGGAAAGAACACAAATGCAATGACACTGGTTGATCCATATATGGTTTGTGGAAAGAACACACATGCAATGACTCTGGTGGATCCATGTGTGGTTTGTGAAAAGAACACACATGCAATGACTCTGGTGGATCCATGTGTGGTTTGTGAAAAGAACACACATGCAATGACTCTAGTGGATCCATATGTGGTTTGTGGAAAAGAACACACATGCAATGAACACTGGTGGATCCATAAGTGGTTTGTGGAAGAACAAACATGCAGTGAACACTGGTGGATCCATATGTGATTTGTGAAAAGAACACACATGCAATAGCATTGGTTGATGCATATGTGGTTTGTGAAAAGAACACACATGCAATGACTCTAGTGGGTCCATATGTGGTTTGTGGAAAGAACACATATGCAATGACCACTGGTTGATCCATGCGTGGTTCATGACAGGAACACACATGCAATGACATTGGTTGATCCATATGTGGTTTGTGACAATAACACACATGGAATGACTCAAGTGGGTCCATATGTGGTTTGTGAAAAGAACACACATGCAATGACTCAGGGGATTCCATGTGTGGTTTGTGGAAATAACACACATGCAATGAACACTTCTGGATCCATATGTGGTTTGCGGAAAGAACACACATGCAATGACACTGGTGGATCCATATGTGGTTTGTGAAAAGAACACACAGGCAATGACTCTAGTGCTAGTTTTAGTATAAGAACACACACGCAATGACTCTAGTGGGTCCATATGTGGTTTGTGAAAAGAACACACATGCAATGACTCTAGTGGATCCATATGTGGTTTGTGGAAAAGAAAACACATGCAATGAACACTGGTGGATCCATAAGTGGTTTGTGGAAAGAACACACATGAAGTGAACACTGGTGGATCCATATGTGATTTGTGAAAAGAACACACATGCAATGCCATTCGTTGATCCATATGTGGTTTGTGAAAATAACACACATAAAATGACTCTAGTGGATCCATATGTGGTTTGAGGAAAGAACACACATGCAATGACCACTGGTTGATCCATGTGTGGTTCATGACAGGAACACACATGCAATGACGTTGGTTGATCCATATGTGTTTTGTGACAATAACACACATGCAATGACTCAAGTGGGTCCATATGTGGTTTGTGAAAAGAACACACATGCAATGACTCAGGGGGATCCATGTGTGGTTTGTGGAAAGAACACACATGCAATGAACACTGGTGGATCCATATGTGGTTTGAGGAAAGAACACACATGCAATGACACTGGTGGATCCATATGTGGTTTGTGAAAAGAACACACATGCAATGAGTCTAGTGGTGGTTTTAGTATAATACACACACATGCAATGACTCTAGTAGGTACATATATGGTTTGTGAAAAGAACACACATGCAATGACTCTAGTGGATCCATGTGTGGTTTGTTGAAAAGAAAACACATGCAATCAACACTGGTGGATCCATAAGTGGTTTGTGGAAAGAACACACATGCCGTGAACACTGGTCGATCCATATGTGATTTGTGAAAAGACCACACATGCAATGCCATTGGTTGATCCATATGTGGTTTGTGAAAATAGCACACATGCAATGACTCTAGTGGATCCATATGTGGTTTGTGGAAAGAACACACATGCAATGACCACTGGTTGATCCATGTGTGGTTCATGACAGGAACACACATGCAATGACATTGGTTGATCCATATGTGGTTTGTGATAATAACACACATGCAATGCCATTGGTTAATCCATGTGTGGTTTGTGGAAAGAACACACATGCAATGACTCAAGTGGGTCCATATGTGGTTTGTGAAAAGAACACACATGCAATGACTCAGGGAGATCCATGTGTGGTTTGTGGAAAGAACACACATGCAATGAACACTGTTGGATCCATATGTGGTTTGTGGAAAGAGCACACATGCAATGACACTGGTGGATCCATATGTGGTTTGTGAAAAGAACACACATGCAATGACTCTAGTGCTGGTGTTAGTATAAGAACACACACGCAATGACTCTAGACGGTCCATATGTGGTTTGTGAAAAGAACACACATGCAATGACTCTAGTGGATCCATATGTGGTTTGTGGAAAAGAACACACATGCAATGAACACTGGTGGATCCATAAGTGGTTTGTGGAAGAACAAACATGCAGTGAACACTGGTGGATCCATATGTGATTTGTGAAAAGAACACACATGCAATAGCATTGGTTGATCCATATGTGGTTTGTGAAAAGAACACACATGCAATGACTCTAGTGGGTCCATATGTGGTTTGTGGAAAGAACACATATGCAATGACCACTGGTTGATCCATGCGTGGTTTGTGGAAAGAACACACATGCAATGACACAGGGGATCCTTGTGTGGATTTTGGAAAGAACACACATGCAATGAACACTGGTGGATCCATATGTCGTTTGTGGAAAGAACACACATGCAATGACACTGGTGGATCCATATGTGGTTTGTGAAAAGAACACACATGCAATGACTCTAGTGCTGGTTTTAGTATGAGAACACACATGCAATGACTCTAGTGGTCCATATGTGGTTTGTGAAAAGAACACACATGCAATGACTGTAGTGGATCCATATGTGGTTTGTGGAAAAGAACACACATGCAATGAACACTGGTGGATCCATAAGTGGTTTGTGGAAAGAACACACATGCAGTGAACACTGGTGGAACCATATGTGATTTGTGAAAAGAACACACATGCAATGCCATTAGTTGATCCATATGTGGTTTGTGAAAAGAACACACATGCAATGACTCTAGTGGATCCATATGTGGTTTGTAGAAAGAACACACATGCAATGACTCTAGTGGGTCCATATGTGGTTCATGTCAGGAACACACATGCAATGACATTGGTTGATCCATATGTGGTTTGTGAAAATAACACACATGCAATGCCATTGGTTAATCCATGTGTGGTTTTAGTATAAGAACACACATGCAATGACTCTAGTGGGTCCATATGTGGTTTGTGAAAAGAACACACATGCAATGAGTCTAGTGGATCCATATGTGGTTTGTGGAAAAGAACACACATGCAATGAGCACTGGTGGATCCATAAGTGGTTTGTGGAAAAACACACATGTAGTGAACACTGGTGGATCCATATGTGATTTGTGAAAAGAACACACATGCAATGCCATTGGTTGATCCATATGTGGTTTGTGACAAGAACACACATGCAATGCCATTGGTTGATGCATATGTGGTTTGTGAAAAGAACACAGATGCAATGACTCTAGTGGTCCATATGTGGTTTGTGGAAAGAACACGCATGCAATGACTCTACTGGGTCCATATGTGGTTCATGTCAGGAACACACATGAAATGACATTGGTTGATCCATATGTAGTTTGTGACAATAACACATGCAATGCCATTGGTTGATCCATGTGTGTTTTGTGGAAAGAACACACATGCAGTGACTTTAGTGGGTCCATAAGTGGATTGTGAAAAGAACACACATGCAATTACTCTAGTGGATCCATATGTGGTTTGTGGAAAAGAACACACATGCAATGAACACTGGTGGATCCAGAAGTGGTTTGTGGAAAGAACACACATGAAATGACACTGGTGGATCCATCTGTGGTTTGTGAAAAGAACACACATGCAATGACTCTAGTGCAGCGTTAAGTATAATAACACACATGCACTGGCTCTATTGGTTCCATATCTGCTTTGTGAAAAGAACACACGTGCAATGAATCAAGTGGATATATGTGGTCTGTGGAAAGAACACACATGAATAACCATTGGTTGATCCATGTGTGGTTCATGACAGTACACACACATGCAATGAACTGGTGGATCCATATGTGGTTCTTCAGGAACACATGCAATGACATTGGTTGATCCATGTGTGGTTCATGACAGGAACACACATGCATTAACATTGGTTGATCCATATGTTGTTTCTGGAAAGAACACACATGCAATGACACTGGTTGATCCATATGTGGTTTATGGAAAGAACACACATGCAATGACTCTGCTGGATCCATGTGTGGTTTGTGGAAAGAACACACATGCAATGCCATTGGTTGATCCATGTGTGGTTTGTGAAAAGAATACACATGCAATACCATTGGTTGATCCATGTGTGGTTTGTGGAAAGAACACACATGCAATGCCATTGGTTTATCCATATGTGGTTTGTGGAAAGAACACAAATGCAATGACACTGGTTGATCCATATATGGTTTGTGGAAAGAACACACATGCAATGACTCTGGTGGATCCATGTGTGGTTTGTGAAAAGAACACACATGCAATGACTCTGGTGGATCCATGTGTGGTTTGTGAAAAGAACACACATGCAATGACTCTAGTGGATCCATATGTGGTTTGTGGAAAAGAACACACATGCAATGAACACTGGTGGATCCATAAGTGGTTTGTGGAAGAACAAACATGCAGTGAACACTGGTGGATCCATATGTGATTTGTGAAAAGAACACACATGCAATAGCATTGGTTGATGCATATGTGGTTTGTGAAAAGAACACACATGCAATGACTCTAGTGGGTCCATATGTGGTTTGTGGAAAGAACACATATGCAATGACCACTGGTTGATCCATGCGTGGTTCATGACAGGAACACACATGCAATGACATTGGTTGATCCATATGTGGTTTGTGACAATAACACACATGCAATGACTCAAGTGGGTCCATATGTGGTTTGTGAAAAGAACACACATGCAATGACTCAGGGGATTCCATGTGTGGTTTGTGGAAATAACACACATGCAATGAACACTTCTGGATCCATATGTGGTTTGCGGAAAGAACACACATGCAATGACACTGGTGGATCCATATGTGGTTTGTGAAAAGAACACACAGGCAATGACTCTAGTGCTAGTTTTAGTATAAGAACACACACGCAATGACTCTAGTGGGTCCATATGTGGTTTGTGAAAAGAACACACATGCAATGACTCTAGTGGATCCATATGTGGTTTGTGGAAAAGAACACACATGCAATGAACACTGGTGGATCCATAAGTGGTTTGTGGAAAGAACACACATGAAGTGAACACTGGTGGATCCATATGTGATTTGTGAAAAGAACACACATGCAATGCCATTCGTTGATCCATATGTGGTTTGTGAAAATAACACACATAAAATGACTCTAGTGGATCCATATGTGGTTTGAGGAAAGAACACACATGCAATGACCACTGGTTGATCCATGTGTGGTTCATGACAGGAACACACATGCAATGACGTTGGTTGATCCATATGTGTTTTGTGACAATAACACACATGCAATGACTCAAGTGGGTCCATATGTGGTTTGTGAAAAGAACACACATGCAATGACTCAGGGGGATCCATGTGTGGTTTGTGGAAAGAACACACATGCAATGAACACTGGTGGATCCATATGTGGTTTGAGGAAAGAACACACATGCAATGACACTGGTGGATCCATATGTGGTTTGTGAAAAGAACACACATGCAATGAGTTTAGTGGTGGTTTTAGTATAATACACACACATGCAATGACTCTAGTAGGTACATATATGGTTTGTGAAAAGAACACACATGCAATGACTCTAGTGGATCCATGTGTGGTTTGTTGAAAAGAAAACACATGCAATCAACACTGGTGGATCCATAAGTGGTTTGTGGAAAGAACACACATGCCGTGAACACTGGTCGATCCATATGTGATTTGTGAAAAGACCACACATGCAATGCCATTGGTTGATCCATATGTGGTTTGTGAAAATAGCACACATGCAATGACTCTAGTGGATCCATATGTGGTTTGTGGAAAGAACACACATGCAATGACCACTGGTTGATCCATGTGTGGTTCATGACAGGAACACACATGCAATGACATTGGTTGATCCATATGTGGTTTGTGATAATAACACACATGCAATGCCATTGGTTAATCCATGTGTGGTTTGTGGAAAGAACACACATGCAATGACTCAAGTGGGTCCATATGTGGTTTGTGAAAAGAACACACATGCAATGACTCAGGGAGATCCATGTGTGGTTTGTGGAAAGAACACACATGCAATGAACACTGTTGGATCCATATGTGGTTTGTGGAAAGAGCACACATGCAATGACACTGGTGGATCCATATGTGGTTTGTGAAAAGAACACACATGCAATGACTCTAGTGCTGGTGTTAGTAGAAGAACACACACGCAATGACTCTAGACGGTCCATATGTGGTTTGTGAAAAGAACACACATGCAATGACTCTAGTGGATCCATATGTGGTTTGTGGAAAAGAACACACATGCAATGAACACTGGTGGATCCATAAGTGGTTTGTGGAAGAACAAACATGCAGTGAACACTGGTGGATCCATATGTGATTTGTGAAAAGAACACACATGCAATAGCATTGGTTGATCCATATGTGGTTTGTGAAAAGAACACACATGCAATGACTCTAGTGGGTCCATATGTGGTTTGTGGAAAGAACACATATGCAATGACCACTGGTTGATCCATGCGTGGTTCATGACAGGAACACACATGCAATGACATTGGTTGATCCATATGTGGTTTGTGACAATAACACACATGCAATGACTCAAGTGGGTCCATATGTGGTTTGTGAAAAGAACACACATGCAATGACTCAGGGGGATCCATGTGTGGTTTGTGGAAATAACACACATGCAATGAACACTACTGGATCCATATGTGGTTTGCGGAAAGAACACACATGCAATGACACTGGTGGATCCATATGTGGTTTGTGAAAAGAACACACAGGCAATGACTCTAGTGCTAGTTTTAGTATAAGAACACACACGCAATGACTCTAGTGGGTCCATATGTGGTTTGTGAAAAGAACACACATGCAATGACTCTAGTGGATCCATATGTGGTTTGTGGAAAAGAACACACATGCAATGAACACTGGTGGATCCATAAGTGGTTTGTGGAAAGAACACACATGCAGTGAACACTGGTGGATCCATATGTGATTTGTGAAAAGAACACACATGCAATGCCATTCGTTGATCCATATGTAGTTTGTGAAAATAACACACATAAAATGACTCTAGTGGATCCATATGTGGTTTGAGGAAAGAACACACATGCAATGACCACTGGTTGATCCATGTGTGGTTCATGACAGGAACACACATGCAATGACATTGGTTGATCCATATGTGTTTTGTGACAATAACACACATGCAATGACTCAAGTTGGTCCATATGTGGTTTGTGAAAAGAACACACATGCAATGACTCAGGGGGATCCATGTGTGGTTTGTGGAAAGAACACACATGCAATGACTCTTGTGGGTCCATATGTGGTTCATGTTAGGAACACACATGCAATGACATTGGTTGATCCATATGTGGTTTGTGATAATAAGACACATGCAATGAACACTACTGGATCCATATGTGGTTTGCGGAAAGAACACACATGCAATGACACTGGTGGATCCATATGTGGTTTGTGAAAAGAACACACAGGCAATGACTCTAGTGCTAGTTTTAGTATAAGAACACACATATGACTCTAGTGGGTCCATATGTGGTTTGTGAAAAGAACACACATGCAATGACTCTAGTGGATCCATATGTGGTTTGTGGAAAAGAACACACATGCAATGAACACTGGTGGATCCATAAGTGGTTTGTGGAAAGAACACACATGCAGTGAACACTGGTGGATCCGTATGTGGTTTGTGGAAAGAACACACATGCAATGACACTGGTTGATCCATATGTAGTTTGTGGAAAGGACACACATGCAATGACTCTGGTGGATCCATGTGTGGTTTGTGAAAAGAACACACATGCAATGACTCTGGTGGATCCATGTGTGGTTTGTGAAAAGAACACACATGCAATGACTCTAGTGGATCCATATGTGGTTTGTGGAAAGAACACACATGCAATGACCACTGGTTGATCCATATGTGGTTTGTGGAAAGAACACACAAGCAATGACACTGGTTGATCCATGTGTGGTTTGTGGAACGAACACACATGTAATGACTCTAGTGTTGGTATTAGTATAAGAACAGACATGCATTGACTCTAGTGGGTCCATATATGGTTTATGAAAAGAACACACATGCAATGACTCTAGTGGATCCATATGTGGTTGGTGGAAAAGAACACACATGCAATGAACACTGGTGGATCCATAAGTACTTGTGGAAAGAACACACATGCAGTGAACACTGGTTGATCCGTATGTGATTTGTGAAAAGAACACACATGCAATGCCATTCGTTGATCCATATGTAGTTTGTGAAAATAACACACATAAAATGACTCTAGTGGATCCATATGTGGTTTGAGGAAAGAACACACATGCAATGACCACTGGTTGATCCATGTGTGGTTCATGACAGGAACACACATGCAATGACATTGGTTGATCCATATGTGTTTTGTGACAATAACACACATGCAATGACTCAAGTGGGTCCATATGTGGTTTGTGAAAAGAACACACATGCAATGACTCAGGGGGATCCATGTGTGGTTTGTGGAAATAACACACATGCAATGAACACTGCTGGATCCATATGTGGTTTGCGGAAAGAACACACATGCAATGACACTGGTGGATCCATATGTGGTTTGTGAAAATAACACACATGCAATGACTCTAGTGCTAGTTTTAGTATAAGAACACACACGCAATGACTCTAGTGGGTCCATATGTGGTTTGTGAAAAGAACACACATGCAATGACTCTAGTGGATCCATATGTGGTTTGTGGAAAAGAACACACATGCAACGAACACTGGTGGATCCATAAGTGGTTTTTGGAAAGAACACACATGCAGTGAACACAGGTGGATCCATATGTGATTTGTGAAAAGAACACACATGCAATGCCATTGGTTGATCCATATGTGGTTTGTGAAAAGAACACACATGCAATGCCATTGGTTGATCCATATGTGGTTTGTGAAAAGAACCCACATGCAATGACTCTAGTGGATCCATATGTGGTTCATGTCAGCAACACACATAAAAATGAAATTGGTTGATCCATATGTAGTTTGTGACAATAACACACATGCAATGCCATTGGTTAATCCCTGTGTGGTTTTAGTATAAGAACACACATGCAATGACTCTAGTGGGTCCATATGTGGTTTGTGAAAAGAACACACATGTAATGACTCTAGTGGATCCATATGTGGTTTGTGGAAAAGAACACACATGCAATGAACACTGGTGGATCCATAAGTGGTTTGTGGAAAGAATACACATGCAATTCCATTGGTTGATCCATGTGTGGTTTGTGGAAAGAACACACATGCAATGCCATTGGTTTATCCATATGTGGTTTGTGGAAAGAACACACATGCAATGACACTGGTTGATCCATATGTAGTTTGTGGAAAGGACACACATGCAATGACTCTGGTGGATCCATGTGTGGTTTGTGAAAAGAACACACATGCAATGACTCTGGTGGATCCATGTGTGGTTTGTGAAAAGAACACACATGCAATGACTCTAGTGGATCCATATGTGGTTTGTTGAAAGAACACACATGCAATGACCACTCATTGATCCATATGTGGTTTGTGGAAAGAACACACATGCAATGACACTGGTTGATCCATGTGTGGTTTATGGAACGAACACACATGTAATGACTCTAGTGTTGGTTTTAGTATAAGAACAGACATGCATTGACTCTAGTGGGTCCATATATGGTTTGTGAAAAGAACACACATGCAATGACTCTAGTGGATCCATATGTAGTTTGTGGAAAAGAACACACATGCAATGAACACTGGTGGATCCATAAGTACTTGTGGAAAGAACACACATGCAGTGAACACTGGTTGATCCGTATGTGATTGGTGAAAAGAACACACATGCAATGCCATTTGTTGATCCATATGTGGTTTGTGAAAAGAACACACATGCAATGACTCTAGTGGATCCATATGTGGTTTGTGGAAAGAACACACATGCAATGACCACTGGTTGATCCATGTGTGGTTCATGATAGGAACACACATGCAATGACATTGGTTGATCCATATGTGGTTTGTGACAATAACACACATGCAGTGCCATCGGTTAATCCATGTATGGTTTCTGGAAAGAACACACATGCAATGACTCAAGTGGGTCCATATGTGGTTTGTGAAAAGAACACACATGCAATGACTCAGGGGGATCCATGTGTGGTTTGTGGAAAGAAGACACATGCAATGACACTGGTTGATCCATATGTGGTTTGTGGAAAGAACACACATGCAATGCCGTTGGTTGATCCATGTGTGGTTTGTGAAAAGAATACACATGCAATGACATTGGTTGATCCATGTGTGGTTTGTGGAAAGAACACACATGCAATGCCATTGGTTTATCCATTAGTGGTTTGTGGAAAGAAGACACATGCAATGACACTGGTTGATCCATATGTGGTTTGTGGAAAGAACACACATGCAATGACTCTGGTGGATCCATGTGTGGTTTGTCAAAAGAACACACAGGCAATGACTCTAGTGGATCCATGTGTGGTTTGTGAAAAGAACACACATGCAATGACTCTAGTGGATCCATATGTGCTTTTTGGAAAGAACACACATGCAATGACCACTAGTTGATCCATATGTGCTTTGTGGAAAGAACACACATGCAATGACACTGGTTGATCCGTGTGTGGTTTGTGGAAAGAACACACATGCAATGACTCTAGTGCTGGTTTTAGTATAAGAACACACATGCAATGACTCTAGTGGGTCCATATGTGGTTTGTGAAAAGAACACACATGCAATAACTCTAGTGGATCCATATGTGGTTTGTGGAAAAGAACACACATGCAATGAACACTGGTGGATCCATAAGTGGTTTGTGGAAAGAACACACATGAAGTGAACACTGGTTGATCCATATGTGAGTTGTGAAAAGACCACACATGCAATGCCATTGGTTGCTCCATATGTAGTTTGTGAAAATAACACACATGCAATGACTCTAGTGGATCCATATGTGGTTTGTGGAAAGAACACACATGCAATGACCACTGGTTGATCCATGTGTTGTTCATGACAGGAACACACATGCAATGACATTGGTTGATCCATATGTGGTTTATGACAATAACACACATGCAGTGCCATTGGTTAATCCATGTGGGGTTTGTGGAAAGAACACACATGCAATGACTCAAGTGGGTCCATATGTGGTTTGTGAAAAGAACACACATGCAATGACTAAGGGGGATCCATGTGTGGTTTGTGGAAAGAAGACACATGCAATGAACACTGGTGGATCCATGTGTGGTTTGTGGAAAGAACAGACATGCAATGACTCTGGTGGATGTAACTACCTCGGTGAATTACGCTCCTAGTTACAAGCCTGGATGAGCGGAAATGGTTAAAATAGTACGGTGGGGCCCAAATGCCACTCACAGGTAGACCTTTCGGCCGTCCTAACCATTTCCGAACATCGGGACAGGAACGGGCGAATCAGCGAAGGGATCAACTACATACACAAATGAGTATGTATGCAAGCCACCATACAATGGTTCTCAGAGTCATTCCATCTAAAAAGAAAGGAAATATTGCAGCATACACGGCAAGATCCAAATATCCTAGATAGATATAATAGTTTAGGATACCTCCTCATACACCAAACATCAGAGTATCAAGCGGAAGCGGAAAACAAGATCCGAGTACGGATAAGAAGCAAATCGGCATAAGATGCCCCATAAATAAACACATCCCCCCTAGATCTCACGGATCCCGTTCCGGAATCTCTACACCGAATGATCGTTGCCGACATCGTCCAGTCTCCTCCACCAGTATCCATCTTGCAGGTTTACTGTTCATCCGAATCAAACAATTTATCGTGTGAGACCCTAGGGTACTCGGCAAGTCTTTATGCCTCTAAAGGGACACAACACAGGGTGACGAATTGCAGCAAAAGAGAAACCCTAGCAATTCTATAGATACTGCTAACCATCCGCCTAACCAGAGATGAGCGGATGTCCGTGAGTTAATATCATGATTATAACGATAATATTACAGATCCATCCTCCTCCTCGCTTAAGCGAGGAAGCGGACGAACAACCCCCATCCGTTGGCAGTTTTATTATCCAATCCATGAGTGTTGCACTATTTACTAGTCGGATACTTAGTCAAATTAAAAGCGTACTTTAGTTATACTTGTCTATGATCGAGCTGCTCCAAGTCGTCCATAATCATGACACGGCTTTGAAAGTTTTACCTGCGGGGGTGCACAAATAACACACACCGATCAACCTCGGAAAAACCAAATCAAAACCCAACGAGGCATTCACGACAAAGCGATCACGAGATTGAGAAATATTTCAGGCCACCCATTAAGCTACCATAGCGAAGTTGGCCGACTCGAGACGGACTCAAGGTTTGCGTCAATGGTAGTAAACGGGAACGAAAATGTGATGGGCTTGTCGATACATGAAAACACTCCGCTTCCCTAAACGATGCAGTGCATTCCTCGCACAATTTTAAATTAAGCAGTAAAACATGGCAAAATACAGGATAGTAATAAAGCCCCAAACTACTTTGTGGCCCCAAGAAATAAGAATGAATCAAGCTCTGGCTTAGGGGGGTTCATAAGCCTCCCGGATGTGGATAGCGCGAATATTCAAGGAACAGGAATCAAGTACTCGGGGTCCTACGGGACACAAGTGAGCCTGAAAAACCAAATAGCAAATATGGCTCACCCATGCCACTTTCATTAGTTATCCCATTACTACTCAGATTAAGTTATATAGGTACTTCGTTATCCATCAGACACTCACATACCCTACACATGCTGTTCTACGACTCGCATGGCTCAAACAACTCCTGTAGTAATGGCTCATGGGATGGAGGAACAAGCTTCGGTGGGGTTTAAAAGTAAAGGCTATGCAATACTTGGGATTCAGTTTAATGCAATCGCGACACAATGATGCAAGAATAAGAACGAGGCAATAGGTACTATATGTATGCAAGCATGTGGTAGTGCTTGCTCGATTGAAGCGAGAGAAGGATCTGGGTAGTGCTCCTGGGTATCTTGATATATCCCCTGCTCAGCGTCTAATCGAAGAAGAACCAAACAAACAAGGGCCAACATAAATAAAGTGCACAAGCATATGAATAAAATGCGACAAGCAAACAATCATGCCATGATGAATGATGCACAATTTGCATGGCAATAAAGTAGCATGGCATGGGTGAAGTGTGGAATACAAGAATAAATCATTTTATTGAGCTTTAGTCACATTTTATACTCGAATAAGTTGCTGTATACATTATATTTATATGATGCATGCTGCAATTCAGAACATGGAATGCATAAACAGAAAGGTCTCGTCGAGCTAATCATTTTAGATATATTATTTGTCAAATTTGGAGTTATAAAACAAAAGTTATTAATTAATTAAGGAAAAAGGGCATTTTATTGTAATTTTAGTCAACTTGAAATTTAAAGTGTTCAAAATATATTTTGGAGGGCATAATTGAAATCCTCACATTTTTCTGATTCAAAAACATATATCATATGTTTAATTTGGGTTTATATTTTAAAAGTTATTTGAAAATAGAATTGAAAATTTGAATTTAAATTAATTTGGAAAAGTTTGAATTAAAAAAGAAATACAGAAGGTCTTTTGTCACTCAGTCTAGACCTAGCCGCAGTCAGTGACAAGTGGGCCAGGCTGACTTGGCGAACCAGCGCACAGAAAAAGGGGTTCCTCTCCGCGGCTGCTGCCAGCCACAGAGGATGACAGGTGGGGCCTGGGACTCGTAGGCCCACGCGACAGCGGCGAGTGAAACAGAGGCTGACAGGTAGGGCTGAGGCTGGAGCGCGGGTTACGAACAGGAAAAGCCGGGGGTTTTTCTGCAAAAGCGCTGGCGCGGCTGACTGGTGGGGTCCTAAGGAGTGCGGGATGACGAGATCAAAAAGGTGGGGGGATTTCCGCTAAACTGCCACGGCCACTGTGGATCTTCCCTGCGGCCGGATCGGTGCTCGCACGCGCAGAGCCTTGGCGCAGCTGGGCTCGAATCATGACGCTGGCGCAGAGACGCTGCTACCACCGCGCTCGGAGGGTTTGCTGGTAGGAGAGGGTCGCTAGATATGCTGCGCCGCTACGGCGAGGAGAAGGCAAACGCGACGGGCGCTGAGGCGTTCGTCGGAGTGTCCGACGCGTACAGGAAACGGTGGCGAAAAGGAAGGTGTCGGGGGAAAACGGGGGCTCACCACGGACTCGATGGCGGGCTCGGATCGGGCAGGCGTGCAGCGGATCGGCGGTGGAGCTGGAGGACAGCGAGCTAGGGTTTACGCGGGCATCGTCGTACAGCGGCAGACGTGGCCTTCCCCTCCTTGCTGGCGTGGTCCAGGGTGAAGCAGGGGGTGCTCCACGGGCTCCTCGATCACCTCCACGACGTGTCCACTGGGCTGAGGCTGACGTGGCGAAGGTCAAGTGGGCAGCAGAGAGGTTGGGCGTCGGTGGAGAGGGAGGGGAGGAGCGGCAGGCGCCCTGGGGTAGATCTGGGGCAGGTAGCAGGCGAGAGAGAGGGAGTAGATAGGGACGGGAGAGGAGAGAGGGTGCCGTGGGGGAGTGGTTAGGGATAGAGGTGGCTTCGGCCACCTTTTTCCTCCTCCTTCACGTGCGCTAGCTGGCTCGGGCAGGGCAGGGGCAGGGTAGATGGGGGCTGGAGACTTCCAGGTGGGGACGGTAGGGTCGGTGGGGAGGCTCGGCTGGAGGGGACCTCATGGCAGAGAGAGAAAGGAGAGAGGGAGGGAGAGAGGGAGCTCGGGCTGGAGCTAGGGTAGGAGAAGGAGTAGTGGCTCGTTAGGGCTTGGGGTGGTTGGTAGCTAGGTGGGGCCAGGGTGGCCAGGTCGGGCCTGCATGGTAGGGAGAGGTGAACCTCGGCATGGTAGAGAGGGAAGGTAGATGGGTAGGTCATGGTGGTGGCTCGGGTTAGAGAGAGGAGAGATGAGGGCTTAGGGTTTAGATAATCTACAAGATCAAGCATGATGGGGAAAAGAGATGGAGAGGGAAGTGTTTATTGGACACACAGTGATGGATAGGAGAGATAAGATAGGTTTTTTTTTAAGGACATGACCTCACATGATCATGCATGAGTGAAGGAGATAAGGTGAGGGTGAGGGTCTTGATGCACATGGCAAGGAAGCATAGCAAGATAGAAAAGATTGAGAGAAGGAGAGAGAAGAGAAGATGATCCACTCAAAAACAAATAAAACCAAAGGAGGACCAAGGATGGTGATGGTTGCATGGCCCATGCAAATGCATTAAATGCCATGTTTTAATCTTGTGAAAACAAAATAATTATTCATGGCATTTATACATATGCATTCCAGAAATATGGAATAAGCCAAGCAAAAGAATTTAAAAGGATGCCCCATGTGGAGTAGATGGAGATGACCATATTTGAATAGAAATGGGACTTGCTAGTGTGTATGTGCCACTAGGTATTTAGTAAGCCCAAAAATATCCCAACATGATAATAAATCCATAATAATCCATATGATAGCTGGGAAAAAGGGGCACTACTCATAATGCATGCAAAGGTGGCTCCACATATCAATAATGTGAAAACAACATGATGCTAAGATGAGAGCATGTGGAAATAGAATTGGATCCATCCCAACCCACAGGAGCTAGAGGTAAAACCCAATAAAGTGCATAGCTCATATTTAGTTGGATGGTGGAATTATAAGGTGGTGACAAGAAAGGGTATTGGAGTGCAATAAAAGATATGCCCCCAACTCAACTTGGGCATTAAACAATATATCAAGAACCAAATACAATATCAAGAGGCAAATACAATTTACAATGCATATGAGAGAAGAACCAAAACAAAAAGGGTTTTATATGATGCTCAAATGCAAGGTGGCATGATGACATGAGCATGATATAATCATGATGCAACAATTATATATAGGAAGTAGCATTTATATAGACTAGGCTAGTAGCATTGCAATTGTTAGACAATTGGGATGCTACAACTTTCCCCCACTAAACAAGAATCTCGCCCCGAGATTCCTAGGAAAAAGAAAACAACACAAAGAGAGGCGGGTGTTCGAACGAAGGTGACCCTCACGTTCCCAAGTTGATGAACAACGGAATGGTGCGACCACTACACCTTGCAAAACTTGCTAGACTTGTTGCGAGTCTTGTGTTTTGCTTGAGAAACAACGGGTTAGAAGAGTTGGAGGATTGTCGTGAGACAAGAAGGATAGGATGAACATAGCTCCGGTTTTCCTCAAGAAACATGATAAGAGAATATAACCACTTGTGAAAGAAAGGACAAGACGATGTATCATGAATAAAGAAAGACACACCGTTAAGATTAAAGATTTACCGATACTAGAGAGGATGAAATCTTTGTCTCGCCGGAAGAAAAAGAGTTAGATTGGAGAGGTTTTAAACCACTATGAAAATAGCATCGTATCTTCTCTCGGATTTGAGAAATGAAGTACGGAAACAATATTGCCTTCAAACAATAGAGTCCCTTGATATCAACAGAAAGATTTAGTTAGACATCATCGGATTAGATTCTTCTTGCGCTGGTAAGACCCAACGGATCACGCAATTGAGGTGCGCGGATATAACTTCCAGAGACGGATGTGAAGCCAGATCATGGTGGAATCCCGAGAAGCAAAGAATATGGAGGATCTGGAGTTTATTGTAGAGATACTTATTGCTTTCTTTAGCCTTGAGGCTAACGCAATAGATTTGCGGCTGATGGCATCAACCATAATTGGCTTAACCACAGAAAAAGAATTGACGAATCAAAGAGAGAGATAGCTTCCTTTCATCTTGTTTGGGGATGCCGAGCATCGGTAGAATGACGAGGACAGAAAAGAGTTTGCGTTTATTTCCACCAGATAATTGAAGATTTTGCTCCATCTAGAATGGACAGACCACCAACAAGAGATTATTGATTACTTTCTTCGAGAGAGCCCTCCGGAAAAACAAGGACGGAAGTAAAAGTATCAAGGGATAAAGGCCACTTCTAACTTCCGTGGAATGAGTGAAATCACATTAATTCACCAATTCAATGTACAAGAGCGAATGATAAGAGTAGTGGTATGGTAGCTACTCCATTCCGCACTCAAAGCATTACTCCGCACATGAATAAGAAAACCATGCAACCCAACTACCGAAACAGACTGAAGGTATTGACAAAAACTCATGGAACTTCGTTAGAAAACAAGGATAGATGCAAACGATTCGCCGGATTCATAGATAGATAAAGATGATGATGTTGTTGTCATGTCGGAAGTACCAAGCCACCGGAAAGATATGAAGGAAGATTACGGAGAACAACTGCAAGATTCCACAGATAAAGAAAAAGATAGCACCACTTGCACATAAGGATTACAAAAGATCTAAAAAATCTTCATGGCCTCCGGTGGATTGAGCATAGACGATAGAACAAGAGGGTTTCAAAGATTACTTGACGAGAACAAGGTGAAAGAACTCCATGTTCTTCTTGAAATGATTGAGAGAGGTTTAGCGGTCTTGAGGAAAAACTATAGCGGAACGACGTTGATACTTGCCAACAAGGAACAACTCCGGATTGGTTGAAGATGGAAGATGGAATTAACAATGAACTTGCTGATTCCAGAATTGAAGCGATCTATTTAGCAGAAGGACGTGGCCGAGATAGGTGACTTCAAGAAGCCAGAATTCACGCTTTGAGAACTTTGCACACAGGCAGTGTCCTCGAAGCTTGAGAGAAAGAGACATAGATGATCTTCCATGTTCTTCCATTGATATGGAATAGGCGAGCATATTATCAACATATACCACCATGGTTTAACAGGATATACCCAGAATATCAAGTTCAAGAGGCGGGAGAAACGAACAAATGCTCTAAACACTTCCTGAGCTCAACGCTCTTAGAAAGATCAATATTAAGAGCACGGGTTCGTGTTGAAGAAGATGCACTGGCAGAATAGATTATCTGGTCCTTCGGAAGAAAAGAGATGTCACCTGGTTCACATTGTCGATTGGATCACCGGTTACAAAGATAAAGAGATCTTGGATAAGAAACGATGATAGCTCATACCTTAAGCAAAGCTATCAGAAGCGAAAAGATGCAATTCCCTCGTATCCAGGAGAATTGTGCAGATATGGGGTTCAAAAAGATGTGCAGCATGATGGACAGATGATAGACCACCATAGTGCCTTGAGAAACTCCGGATTGCCAAAGATACTTGAATATGCATAGATATGATGACGGTGTACTCAAAGTCACAGGAGATAACCGTCACCATTTGGAGGATAGTGGTGAATACATTTTCCATATTCCACTCATGATAAGTGTCATATAGCTATGCCGAGAACCAAATTACAATCACCAGCATCGGATCGACACATGTTATGTTATTAGCCCAAGAGAATTGGAGATGAAATGAAACTCCAGGATTAAGCGCCGGTGACAAAAGAATGAGTTAGCATGGACATGCTGATAAAAGGGAGATAGATAAAGTTTCACACACGACTGAAAAGGAGTGTGGAAACACAGATGTATCAAAGAAAAATTTTCCGCATTTTTCGGCATTAAAATACCAATAGATGCACAAAATCACTTATCAGGAAGAGATTAGCAACAGATGCTTATATAGAATGTGGAGTTGCTAGAAGGAAGGACACCCTTAAGAAGATGGCATCGGTTAACAAGGAGTCAGATAGATCGCGCCGGTTTTCAGAAGCCTGTCAGTATGGAATGTACCAACAGTTGATAACCAAAGACAGATAAAGATAACATGTTGGATTCAACAGATAGACAAGGAGTTCACACACACACACACAACCTATGGTACTACGGAAACCCAGAACACGTGAATCCTAGTTTGAATTTTAAGAAGAGGATTGAAAACGTTACACTTCTTTACCAGAAAAAGGGTGGTGGGTGGGTAAGAAGAAAAGTGGAAGCAGTCCTACTCTCGCGTTTTGTTTTTCCCTAGTATACATAGCTACCAAAAATATTTGCTAGACTGACAACAACCATTTGGCTGAGACCCTGAAGGGCGGGATGGCTCTGATACCAATTGTAACTACCTCGGTGAATTACGCTCCTAGTTACAAGCCTGGATGAGCGGAAATGGTTAAAATAGTACGGTGGGGCCCAAATGCCACTCACGGAGTGAACCTTTCGGCCGTCCTAACCATTTCCGAACATCGGGACAAGAACGGGCGGCGTAATCGGCAGGCGAAGGGATCAACTACATACACAAATGAGTATGTATGCAAGCCACCATACAATGGTTCTCAGAGTCATTCCATCTAAAAAGAAAGGAAATATTGCAATGCCATACGGCAAGATCCAAATATCCTAGATAGATATAATAGTTTAGGATACCTCCTCATACACCAAACATCGAGTATCGGTGAAGCGGAAAACAAGATCCAGTACGGATAAGAAGCAAATCAGCATAAGATGCCCCATAAATAAACACATCCATACAGATCTCACGGATCCCGTTCGGAATCTCTACACCGAATGATCGTTGCCCACATCGTCTCTCCTCCACCCAGTATCCATCTTGCGAGTTTACCTGCTCATCCGAATCAAACAATTTATCGTGTGAGACCCTAGGGTACTCAGCAAGTCTTTATGCCTCTAAAGGGGACACAACTGGGGACGAATTGCAGCAAAAGATAAACCCTAGCAATTCTATAGATACTCGCTAACCATCCGCCTAACCAGAGATAGCGGATGTCCGTGAGTTAATATCATGATTATAACGATAATATTAATAGATCCATCCTCCTCCTCGCCAAGCGAGGAAGCGGACGAACAACCCCCATCCGCTGGCAGTTTTATTATCCATTCCATGAGTGTTGCACTATTTACTAGTCGGATACTTAGTCAAATTAAAAGCGGTACTTTAGTTATACTTGTCTATGATCGGCGTGCTCCAAGTCGTCCATAACCGCGGACACGGCTTTCAGAAAGTTTTACCCTGCAGGGGTGCACAAATAGCAACACACACCCGATCAACCTCGGAAAAACCAAATCAAAACCCAACGAGGCATTCACGACAAAGCGATCACAGGATTCAGAAATATTTCAGGGGGACACCCCATTAAGCTACCCGCAACAAAGTTGGCCGACTCCGAGACGGACTCAAGGTTTGCGTCAATGGCTGTAAACGACTGGGAACCCGAAAATGTGACTGGGCTTGTCGATACCGCGAAAACACTCCGCTTCCCTAAACAGTACAGGTGCATTCCTCGCACAATTTTAAATTAAGCAGTAAAACATGGCAAAATACAGGATAGTAATAAAGCCCCAAACTACTTTGTGGCCCCAAGAAATAAGAATGAATCAAGCTCTGGCTTAGGTGGGTTCATAAGCCTCCCGGATGTGGATAGCGCGAATATTCAAGGAACAGGAATCAAGTACTCGGGGTCCTACGGGACACAAGTGAGCCTGAAAAACCAAATAGCAAATATGGCTCACCCATGCCACTTTCATTAGTTATCCCATTACTACTCAGATTAAGTTATATAGGTACTTCGTTATCCATCAGACACTCACATACCCTACACATGCTGTTCTACGACTCGCATGGCTCAAACAACTCCTGTAGTAATGGCTCATGGGATGGAGGAACAAGCTTCGGTGGGGTTTAAAAGTAAAGGCTATGCAATACTTGGGATTCAGTTTAATGCAATCGCGACACAATGATGCAAGAATAAGAACGAGGCAATAGGTACTATATGTATGCAAGCATGTGGTAGTGCTTGCCTGGCAGCTCAGTTGAAGCGAGAGAAGGATCTGGGTAGTGCTCCTGGGTATCTTGATATATCCCACCTTTCGCGTCTAATCGAAGAAGAACCAAACAAACAAGGGCCAACATAAATAAAGTGCACAAGCATATGAATAAAATGCGACAAGCAAACAATCATGCCATGATGAATGATGCACAATTTGCATGGCAATAAAGTAGCATGGCATGGGTGAGGTGTGGAATACAAGAATAAATCATTTTATTGAGCTTTAGTCACATTTTATACTCAAATAAGTTGCTGTATACATTATATTTATATGATGCATGCTGCAATTCAGAACATGGAATGCATAAACAGAAAGGTCTCGTCGAGCTAATCATTTTAGATATATTATTTGTCAAATTTGGAGTTATAAAACAAAAGTTATTAATTAATTAAGGAAAAAGGGCATTTTATTGTAATTTTAGTCAACTTGAAATTTAAAGTGTTCAAAATATATTTTGGAGGGCATAATTGAAATCCTCACATTTTTCTGATTCAAAAACATATATCATATGTTTAATTTGGGTTTATATTTTAAAAGTTATTTGAAAACAGAATTGAAAATTTGAATTTAAATTAATTTGGAAAAGTTTGAATTAAAACAGAAATACAGAAGGTCTTTTGTCACTCAGTCTAGACCTAGCCGCAGTCAGTGACAAGTGGGCCAGGCTGACTTGGCGAACCAGCGCGCAGAAAAAGGGGTTCCTCTCATGTGCGCCACCACAGAGGATGACAGGTGGGGCCTGGGACTCGTAGGCCCATGCGACAGCGGCGAGTGAAACAGAGGCTCACAGGTAGGGCTGAGACCGAGCCTGGTTCTGAACAGGAAAAGCCGGGGTTTTTCTGCCATGGCCGGGCCTGGTGAGTGGGGTCCTAAGGAGGCGGGATGACGAGATCAAAAGGTGGGGGATTTCGCTAAATCGCCACGGCCATCGTGGATCTTCCTGGCCGGATCGGTGCTCGCGCAGAGCGCCTTGGTGTGAGCTCGAACTTCATGACAGCAGTAGACGTGGCGGCTACCACGCGCTCGGAGGGTTTGCTGGTAGGAGAGGGTCGCGGCTAGATATGCTTCGCGACGCCTTCTGGCGAGAACCGAACGCGACGCCGGCGCACAGAGGGCGTTCGTCGGAGTGTCCGACGCGTACAGGAAACGGTGGCGAAAAGGAAGGTGTCAGGGGAAAACGGGGGCTCACCGCGGACTCGATGGCGGGCTCGGATCGGGCAGGCGTGCAGCGGATCGGCGGTGGAGCTGGAGGACAGCGAGCTAGGGTTTACGCGGGCATCGTCGTACAGCGGCAGACGTGGCCTTCCCCTCCTTGCTGGCGTGGTCCAGGGTGAAGCAGGGGGTGCTCCACGGGCTCCTCGATCACCTCCACGACGTGTCCACCGGCTGGAGCGCCGGGGGCGACGTGGTGCTGGCGGTGGCCGGCGAGAGAGGTTGGGCGTCGGTGGAGAGGGAGGGGAGGAGCGCAGCCTGGCCCAGATGCAGGTGGTAGCAAGAGAGAGAGGAGTAGATAGGAGAGGAGAGGGGGTGCCGTGGGGGAGTGGTTAGGGATAGAGGTGGCTTCGGCCACCTTTTTCCTCCTCCTTCACGTGCGCTAGCTGGCTCGGGCAGGCAGGGGTAGATAGGGCTGAGACCCGTGGGGGGACGGGTCGGTGGGGAGGCTCGGCTGGAGGGGACCTCATGGCAGAGAGAGAAAGGAGAGAGGGAGGGAGAGAGGGAGCTCGGGCTGGAGCTAGGGTAGGAGAAGGAGTAGTGGCTCGTTAGGGCTTGGGGTGGTTGGTAGCTAGGTGGGGCCAGGGTGGCCAGGTGGGGCCTGCATGGTAGGGAGAGGTGCACCTCGGCATGGTAGAGAGGGAAGGTAGATGGGGTAGGTCATGGTGGTGGCTCGGGTTAGAGAGAGGAGAGATGAGGGCTTAGGGTTTAGATAATCTACAAGATCAAGCATGATGGGGAAAAGAGATGGAGAGGGAAGTGTTTATTGGACACACGGTGATGGATAGGAGAGATAAGGTAGGTTTTTTTTAAGGACATGACCTCACATGATCATGCATGAGTGAAGGAGATAAGGTGAGGGTGAGGGTCTTGATGCACATGGCAAGGAAGCATAGCAAGATAGAAAAGATTGAGAGAAGGAGAGAGAAGAGAAGATGATCCACTCAAAAACAAATAAAACCAAAGGAGGACCAAGGATGATGATGGTTGCATGGCCCATGCAAATGCATTAAATGCCATGTTTTAATCTTGTGAAAACAAAATAATTATTCATGGCATTTATACATATGCATTCCAGAAATATGGAATAAGCCAAGCAAAAGAATTTAAAAGGATGCCCCATGTGGAGTAGATGGAGATGACCATATTTGAATATAAATGGGACTTGCTAGTGTGTATGTGCCACTAGGTATTTAGTAAGCCCAAAAATATCCCAACATGATAATAAATCCATAATAATCCATATGATAGCTGGGAAAAAGGGGCACTACTCATAATGCATGCAAAGGTGGCTCCACATATCAATAATGTGAAAACAACATGATGCTAAGATGAGAGCATGTGGAAATAGAATTGGATCCATCCCAACCCACAGGAGCTAGAGGTAAAACCCAATAAAGTGCATAGCTCATATTTAGTTGGATGGTGGAATTATAAGGTGGTGACAAGAAAGGGTATTGGAGTGCAATAAAAGATATGCCCCCAACTCAACTTGGGCATTAAACAATATATCAAGAACCAAATACAATATCAAGAGGCAAATACAATTTACAATGCATATGAGAGAAGAACCAAAACAAAAAGGGTTTTATATGATGCTCAAATGCAAGGTGGCATGATGACATGAGCATGATATAATCATGATGCAACAATTATATATAGGAAGTAGCATTTATATAGACTAGGCTAGTAGCATTGCAATTGTTAGACAATTGGGATGCTACAGTGGATCCATGTGTGGTTTGTGGAAAGAACACACATGCAATGCCATTGGTTGATCCATGTGTGGTTTGTGAAAAGAATACACATGCAATGCCATTGATTGATCCATGTGTGGTTTGTGGAAAGAACACACATGCAATGCCATTGGTATATCCATATGTGGTTTGTGGAAAGAACACACATGCAATGATACTGGTTGATCCATATGTGGTTTGTGGAAAGAACACACATGCAATGACTCTGGCGGATCCATGTGTGGTTTGTGAAAAGAACACACATGCAATGACTCTAGTGGTTCCATGTGTGGTTTGTGAAAAGAACACACATGCAATTACTCTAGTGGATCCATATGTGCTTTGTGGAAAGAACACACATGCAATGACCACTAGTTTATCCATATGTGGTTTGTGGAAAGAACACACATGCAATAACATGGTTGATCCGTGTGTGGTTTGTGGAAAGAACACACATGCAATGACTCTAGTGCTGGTTTTAGTATAAGAACACACATGCAATGACTCTAGTGGGTCCATATGTGGTTTGTGAAAATAACACACATGCAATAACTCTAGTGGATCCATATGTGGTTTGTGGAAAAGAACACACATGCAATGAACTCTGGTGGATCCATAAGTGGTTTGTGGAAAGAACACACATGCAGTGAACACTGGTTGATCCATATGTGATTTGTGAAAAGACCACACATGCAATGCCATTGGTTGCTCCATATGTAGTTTGTGAAAATAACACACATGCAATGACTCTAGTGGATCCATATGTGGTTTGTGGAAAGAACACACATGCAATGACCACTGGTTGATCCATGTGTTGTTCATGACAGGAACACACATGCAATGACATTGGTTGATCCATATGTGGTTTGTGACAATAACACACATGCAGTGCCATTGGTTAATCCATGTGTGGTTTGTGCAAAGAACACACATGCAATGACTCAAGTGGGTCCATATGTGGTTTGTGAAAAGAACACACATGCAATGACTTAGGGGGGTCCATGTGTGGTTTGTGGAAAGAAGACACATGCAATGAACACTGGTGGATCCATGTGTGGTTTGTGGAAAGAACACACATGCAATGACTCTGGTGGATCCATGTGTGGTTTGTGGAAAGAACACACATGCAATGCCATTGGTTGATCCATGTGTGGTTTGTGAAAAGAATACACATGCAATGCCACTGATTGATCCATGTGTGGTTTGTGGAAATAACAGACATGCAATGCCATTGGTATATCCATATGTGGTTTGTGGAAAGAACACACATGCAATGATACTGGTTGATCCATATGTGGTTTGTGGAAAGAACACACATGCAATGACTCTGGCGGATCCATGTGTGGTTTGTGAAAAGAACACACATGCAATGACTCTAGTGGATCCATGTGTGGTTTGTGAAAAGAACACACATGCAATGACTCTAGTGGATCCATATGTGCTTTGTGGAAAGAACACACATGCAATGACCACTGGTTGATCCATATGTGGTTTGTGGAAAGAACACACATGCAATGACACTGGTTGATCCGTGTGTGGTTTGTGGAAAGAACACACATGCAATGAATCTAGTGCTGGTTTTAGTATCAGAACACACATGCAATGACTCTAGTGGGTCCATATGTGGTTTGTGAAAAGAACACACATGCAATAACTCTAGTGGATCCATATGTGGTTTGTGGAAAAGAACACACATGCAATGAACACTGCTGGATCCATAAGTGGTTTGTGGAAAGAACACACATGCAGTGAACACTGGTTGATCCATATGTGATTTGTGAAAAGACCACACATGCAATGCCATTGGTTGATCCATATGTGGTTTGTGAAACTAACACACATGCAATGACTCTAGTGGATCCATATGTGGTTTGTGGAAAGAACACACATGCAATGACCACTTGTTGATCCATGTGTTGTTCATGACAGGAACACACATGCAATGACATTGGTTGATCCATATGTGGTTTGTGACAATAACACACATGCAGTGCCATTGGTTAATCCATGTGTGGTTTGTGGAAAGAACACACATGCAATGACTCAAGTAGGTCCATATGTGGTTTGTGAAAAGAACACACATGCAATGACTCAGGGGGATCCATGTGTGGTTTGTGGAAAGAACACACATGCAATGAACACTGGTGGATCCATGTGTGGTTTGTGGAAAGAACACACATGCAATGCCATTGGTTGATCCATGTGGTTTGTGGAATAGAACACACATGCAATGACATTGGTGGATCCATATGTGGTTCTTGACAGGAACACACATGCAATGACATTGGTTGATCCATGTGTGGTTCATGACAGGAACTCACATGCATTAACATTGGTTGATCCATATGTTGTTTCTGGAAACAACACACATCCAATGACACTGGTTGATCCATATGTGGTTTGTGGAAAGAACACACATGCAATGACTCTGCTGGATCCATGTGTGGTTTGTGGAAAGAACACACATGCAATGCCATTGGTTGATCCATGTGTGGTTTGTGAAAATAATACACATGCAATACCATTGGTTGATCCATGTGTGGTTTGTGGAAAGAACACACATGCAATGCCATTGGTTTATCCATATGTGGTTTGTGGAAAGAACACACATGCAATGACACTGGTTGATCCATATGTGGTTTGTGGAAAGAACACACATGCAATGACTCTAGTGGATCCATGTGTGGTTTGTGAAAAGAACACACATGTAATGACTCTGGTGGATCCATGTGTGTTTTGTGAAAAGAACACACATGCAATGACTCTAGTGGATCCATATGTGGTTTGTGGAAAGAACACACATGCAGTGACCACTGGTTGATCCATATGTGGTTTGTGCAAAGAACACGCATGCAATGACACTGGTTGATCCGTATTTGGTTTGTGGAAAGAACACACATGCAATGAGTCTTGTGCTGGTTTTAGTATAATACACACACATGCAATGACTCTAGTAGGTACATATATGGTTTGTGAAAAGAACACACATGCAATGACTCTATTGGATCCATATGTGGTTTGTTGAAAAGAAAACACATGCAATCAACACTGGTGGATCCATATGTGGTTTGTGGAAAGAACACACATGCAATGAACACTGGTGGATCCATATGTGGTTTGGGGAAAGAACACACATGCCATGACACTGGTGGATCCATATGTGGTTTGTGAAAAAGAACACACATGCAATGACTCTAGTGGATGCATAAGTGGTTTGTGGAAAGAACACACATGTAGTGAACACTGGTGGATCCATATGTGATATGTGAAAAGAACACACATGCAATGCCATTGGTTGATCCATATGTGGTTTGTGAAAAGAACACACATGCAATGACTCTAGTGGATCCATATGTGGTTTGTGGAAAGAACACACATGCAATGACTCTAGTGGGTCCATCTATGGTTCATGTCAGGAACACACATGCAATGACATTGGTTGATCCATATGTGGTTTGTGACAATAACACACATGCAATGCCATTGGTTAATCCATGTGCGGTTTGTGGAAAGAACACACATGCAATGACTCTAGTGGGTCCATATGTGGTTTGTGAAAAGAACACACATGCAATGACTCTAGTGGATCCATATGTGGTTTGTGGAAAAGAACACACATGAAATGAACACTGGTGGATCCATAAGTGGTTTGTGGAAAGAACAAACATGTAATGACACTGGTGGATCCATATGTGGTTTGTGAAAAGAACACACATGCAATGACTCTAGTGCTGGTTTTAGTATAAGAACACAAATGCAATGACTCTAGTGGGTCCATATGTGGTTTGCGAAAAGAACACACATGCAATGACTCTAGTGGATCCATATGTGGTCTGTGCAAAGAACACAAATGCAATAACCAGTGGTTGATCCATGTGTGGTTCATGAAAGGAACACACATGCAATGAACACTGGTGGATCCATGTGTGATTCATGACAGGAACACACATGCAATGAGATTGGTTGATCCATATGTGGTTTGTGGAAAGAACACACATGCAATGACACTGGTTGATCCATATGTGGTTTGTGAAAAGAACACACATGCAATGACTCTAGTGCTGGTTTTAGTATAAAAACACACATGCAATGACTCTAGTGGTCCATATGTGGTTTGTGGAAAGAACACACATGCAATGACTCTAGTGGATCCATGTGTGGTTTGTGGAAAGAACACACATGCAATGCCATTGGTTGATACATGTGTGGTTTGTGAAAAGAATACAAATGCAATGCCATTGGTTGATCCATGTGTGGTTTGTGGAAAGAACACACATGCAATGCCATTGGTTTATCCATATGTGGTTTGTGGAAAGAACACACATGCAATGACACCGGTTGATCCATATGTAGTTTGTGGAAAGGACACACATGCAATGACTCTAGTGGATCCATGTGTGGTTTATGAAAAGAACACACATGCAATGACTCTGGTGGATCCATGCGTGGTTTGTGAAAAGAACACACATGCAATGACTCTAGTGGATCCATATGTGGTTTGTAGAAAGAACACACATGCAATGACCACTGGTTGATCCATATGTGGTTTGTGGAAAGAACAGACATGCAATGACACTGGTTGATCCATGTGTGGTTTGTGGAACGAACACACATGCAATGACTCTAGTGCTGGTTTTAGTATAAGAATAGACATGCATTGACTCTAGTGGGTCCATATATGGTTTGTGAAAAGAACACACATGCAATGACTCTAGTGGACCCATATGTAGTTTGTGGAAAAGAACACACATGCAATGAACACTGGTGGATCCATAAGTGTTTGTGGAAAGAACACACATGAAGTGAACACTGGTTGATCCATATGTGTTTTGTGAAAAGAACACACATGCAATGCCATTCGTTGATCCATATGTGGTTTGTGAAAATAACACACATGCAATGACTCAAGTGGGTCCATATGTGGTTTGTGAAAAGAACACACATGCAATAACTCAGGGGGATCCATGTGTGGTTTGTGGAAATAACACACATGCAATGAACACTGCTGGATCCATATGTGGTTTGCGGAAAGAACACACATGCAATGACACTGGTGGATCCATATGTGGTTTGTGAAAATAACACACATGCAATGACTCTAGTGCTAGTTTTAGTATAAGAACACACACGCAATGACTCTAGTGGGTCCATATGTGGTTTGTGAAAAGAACACACATGCAATGACTCTAGTGGATCCATATGTGGTTTGTGGAAAAGAACACACAGGCAATGAACACTTGTGGATCCATAAGTGGTTTGTGGAAAGAACACACATGCAGTGAACACTGGTGGATCCATATGTGATTTGTGAAAAGAACACACATGCAATGCCATTGGTTGATCCATATGTGGTTTCTGAAAAGAACACACATAAAATGACTCTAGTGGATCCATATGTGGTTTGAGGAAAGAACACACATGCAATGACCACTGGTTGATCCATGTGTGGTTCATGACAGGAACACACATGCAATGACATTGGTTGATCCATATGTGGTTTGTGACAATAACACACATGCAATGACTCAAGTGGGTCCATATGTGGTTTGTGAAAAGAACACACATGCAATGACTCAGGGGGAGCCATGTGTGGTTTGTGGAAAGAACACACATGCAATGAACACTGGTGGATCCATATGTGGTTTGTGGAAAGAACACATATTCAATGACACTGGTTGATCCATATGTGGTTTGTGAAAAGAACACACATGCAATGACTCTAGTGCTGGTGTTAGTATAAGAACACACACGCAATGACTCTAGTGGGTCCATATGTGGTTTGTGAAAAGAACACACATGCAATGACTCTAGTGGATCCATACGTGGTGTGTGGAAAAGAACACACATGCAATGAACACTGGTGGATCCATAAGTGGTTTATGGAAGAACAAACATGCAGTGAACACACATGCAATAGCATTGGTTGATCCATATGTGATTTGTGAAAAGAACACACATGCAATAGCATTGGTTGATCCATATGTGGTTTGTGAAAAGAACACACATGCAATGACTCTAGTGGGTCCATATGTGGTTTGTGGAAAGAACACACATGCAATGACCACTGGTTGATCCATGTGTGGTTGATGACAAGAACACACATGCAATGACATTGGTTGATCCATATGTGGTTTGTGACAATAACACACATGCAATGACTCAAGTGGGTCCATATGTGGTTTGTGAAAAGAACACACATGCAATGAACACTACTGGATCCATGTGTGGTTTATGGAAAGAACACACAGGCAATGACACTGGTGGTTCCATATGTGGTTTGTGAAAAGAACACACATGCAATGACTCTAGTGCTAGTTTTAGTATAAGAACACACACGCAATGACTCTAGTGGGTCCATATCTGGTTTATGAAAAGAACACACATGCAATGACTCTAGTGGATCCATATGTGGTTTGTGGAAAAGAACACACATGCAATGAAAACTGGTGGATCCATAAGTGGTTTTTGGAAAGAACACACATGCAGTGAACACTGGTGGATCCATATGTGATTTGTGAAAAGAACACACATGCAAAGCCATTGGTTGATCCATATGTGGTTTGTGAAAATAACACACATAAAATGACTCTAGTGGATCCATATGTGGTTTGTGGAAAGAACACACATGCAATGACCACTGGTTGATCCATGTGTGGTTCATGACAGGAACACACATGCAATGACATTGGTTAATCCATATGTGGTTTGTGACAAGAACACACCTGCAAAGACTCAAGTGGTTCCATATGTGGTTTGTGAAAAGAACACACATGCAATGAGTCTAGTGGATCCATGTGTGGTTTGTGGAAAGAACACACATGCAATGACCACTAGTTGATCCATATGTGGTTTGTGGAAAGACCACACATGCAATAACATGGTGGATCCATATGTGGTTTGTGAAAAGAACACACATGCATTAACTCTAGTGCTGGTTTTAGTATAAGAACACACATGCAATGACTCTAGTGGGCCCATATGTGGTTTGTGAAAAGAACACACATGCAATGACTCTAGTGGATCCATATGTGGTTTGTGGAAAAGAACACACATGCAATGAACACTGGTGGATCCATAAGTGGTTTCTTGAAAGAACACACATGCAGTGAACACTGGTGGATCCATATGTGGTTTGTGAGAAGAACACACATGCAATGCCATTTTTGATCCATATGTGGTTTGTGAAAAGAACACACATGCAATGACTCTAGTGGATCCATATGTGGTTTGTGGAAAGAACACACATGCAATGACTCTAGTGGATCCATATGTGGTTCATGTCAGGAACACACATAAAATGAAATTGGTTGATCCATATGTGGTTTGTGACAATAACACACATGCAATGCCATTGGTTAATCCATGTGTGGTTTAGTGCAAGAACACACATGCAATGACTCAAGTGGCTCCATATGTGGTTTGTGAAAAGACCACACATGCAATGACTCAGGGGGATCCTTGTGTGGTTTGTGGAAAGAAGACACATGGATGTGCCTCTGGTGGTTCCATGTGTGGTTTGTGGAAAGAACACACATGCAATGACTCTGGTGGATCCATGTGTGGTTTGTGGAAAGAACACACATGCAATGCCATTGGTTGATCCATGTGTGGTTTGTGAAATAACAGACATGCAATGCCATTGGTATATCCATATGTGGTTTGTGTAAAGAACACACATGCAATCATACTGGTTGATCCATATGTGGTTTGTGAAAATAACACACATGCAATGACTGGTGGATCCATGTGTGGTTTGTGAAAAGAACACACATGCAATGACTCTAGTGGATCGATATTTGGTTTGTGGTAAATAACACACATATAATGTACTCTAGTGGATCCATATGTGGTTTGTGGAAAGAACACACATGCAATGACCACTGGTTGATCCATATGTGGTTTGTGGAAAGAACACACATGCAATGACCTTTGGTTGATCCATGTGTGGTTTGTGGAAAGAACACACATGTAATGAATCTAGTGCTGGTATTAGTATAAGAACACACATGCAATGACTCTAGTGGGTCCATATGTGGTTTGTGAAAAGAACACACATGCAATAACTCTAGTGGATCCATGTGTGGTTTGTGGAAAGAACACACATGCAATGAACACCTGGATCCATAAGTGGTTTGTGGAAAGAACACACATGCAGTGAACACTGGTTGATCCATATGTGATTGGTGAAAAGACCACACATGCAATGCCATTTGTTGATCCATATGTGGTTTGTGAAACTAACACACATGCAATGACTCTAGTGGATCCATATGTGGTTTGTGGAAAGAACACACATGCAATGACCACTTGTTGATCCATGTGTTGTTCATGACAGGAACACACATGCAATGACATTGGTTGATCCATATGTGGTTTGTGACAATAACACACATGCAGTGCCATTGGTTAATCCATGTGTGGTTTGTGGAAAGAACACACATGCAATGACTCAAGTAGGTCCATATGTGGTTTGTGAAAAGAACACACATGCAATGACTCAGGGGGATCCATGTGTGGTTTGTGGAAAGAACACACATGCAATGAACTCTGGTGGTTCCTTGTTGGTTTTGTTTAATGAACACCCATGCTTTGCCATTGGTTGATCAATTTTGTTTTTGGTATAGAACACACATGGAATGACATTGGTGGATCCATATGTGGTTCTTGGAAAGAACACACATGCAATGACTCTAGTGGATCCATATGTGGTTCATGACAGGAACTCACATGCATTAACATTGGTTGATCCATATGTTGTTTCTGGAAACAACACACATCCAATGACACTGGTTGATCCATATGTGGTTTGTGGAAAGAACACACATGCAATGACTCTGCTGGATCCATGTGTGGTTTGTGGAAAGAACACACATGCAATGCCATTGGTTGATCCATGTGTGGTTTGTGAAAATAATACACATGCAATACCATTGGTTGATCAATGTGTGTTTTGTGGAAAGAACACACATGCAATGCCATTGGTTTATCCATATGTGGTTTGTAGAAAGAACACACATGCAATGACACTGATTGATCCATATGTGGTTTGTGGAAAGAACACACATGCAATGACTCTAGTGGATCCATGTGTGGTTTGTGAAAAGAACACACATGTAATGACTCTGGTGGATCCATGTGTGTTTTGTGAAAAGAACACACATGCAATGACTCTAGTGGATCCATATGTGGTTTGTGGAAAGAACACACATGCAGTGACCACTGGTTGATCCATATGTGGTTTGTGTAAAGAACACGCATGCAATGACCTTTGGTTGATCCGTGTGTGGTTTGTGGAAAGAACACACATGCAATGAGTCTTGTGCTGGTTTTAGTATAATACACACACATGCAATGACTCTAGTAGGTACATATATGGTTTGTGAAAAGAACACACATGCAATGACTCTATTGGATCCATATGTGGTTTGTTGAAAAGAAAACACATGCAATCAACACTGGTGGATCCATATGTGGTTTGTGGAAAGAACACACAAGCAATCAACACAGCTGGAACCATATGTGGTTTGGGGAAAGAACACACATGCCATGACTGGTGGATCCATATGTGGTTTGTGAAAAGAACACACATGCAATGACTCTAGTGGATGCATAAGTGGTTTGTGGAAAGAACACACATGTAGTGAACACTGGTGGATCCATATGTGATATGTGAAAAGAACACACATGCAATGCCATTGGTTGATCCATATGTGGTTTGTGAAAAGAACACACATGCAATGACTCTAGTGGATCCATATGTGGTTTGTGGAAAGAACACACATGCAATGACTCTAGTGGGTCCATCTATGGTTCATGTCAGGAACACACATGCAATGACATTGGTTGATCCATATGTGGTTTGTGACAATAACACACATGCAATGCCATTGGTTAATCCATGTGCGGTTTGTGGAAAGAACACACATGCAATGACTCTAGTGGGTCCATATGTGGTTTGTGAAAAGAACACACATGCAATGACTCTAGTGGATCCATATGTGGTTTGTGGAAAAGAACACACATGAAATGAACACTGGTGGATCCATAAGTGGTTTGTGGAAAGAACAAACATGTAATGACACTGGTGGATCCATATGTGGTTTGTGAAAAGAACACACATGCAATGACTCTAGTGCTGGTTTTAGTATAAGAACACAAATGCAATGACTCTAGTGGGTCCATATGTGGTTTGCGAAAAGAACACACATGCAATGACTCTAGTGGATCCATATGTGGTCTGTGCAAAGAACACAAATGCAATAACCAGTGGTTGATCCATGTGTGGTTCATGAAAGGAACACACATGCAATGTACACTGGTGGATCCATGTGATTCATGACAGGAACACACATGCAATGAGATTGGTTGATCCATATGTGGTTTGTGGAAAGAACACACATGCAATGACACTGGTTGATCCATATGTGGTTTGTGAAAAGAACACACATGCAATGACTCTAGTGCTGGTTTTAGTATAAAAACACACATGCAATGACTCTAGTGGTCCATATGTGGTTTGTGGAAAGAACACACATGCAATGACTCTAGTGGATCCATGTGTGGTTTGTGGAAAGAACACACATGCAATGCCATTGGTTGATACATGTGTGGTTTGTGAAAAGAATACAAATGCAATGCCATTGGTTGATCCATGTGTGGTTTGTGGAAAGAACACACATGCAATGCCATTGGTTTATCCATATGTGGTTTGTGGAAAGAACACACATGCAATGACACCGGTTGATCCATATGTAGTTTGTGGAAAGGACACACATGCAATGACTCTAGTGGATCCATGTGTGGTTTATGAAAAGAACACACATGCAATGACTCTGGTGGATCCATGCGTGGTTTGTGAAAAGAACACACATGCAATGACTCTAGTGGATCCATATGTGGTTTGTAGAAAGAACACACATGCAATGACCACTGGTTGATCCATATGTGGTTTGTGGAAAGAACAGACATGCAATGACATGGTTGATCCATGTGTGGTTTGTGGAAACACACATGCATTGACTCTAGTGCTGGTTTTAGTCTAAGAATAGACATGCATTGACTCTTGTGGGTCCATATCTGGTTTGTGAAAAGAACACACATGCAATGACTCTAGTGGACCCATATGTAGTTTGTGGAAAAGAACACACATGCAATGAACACTGGTGGATCCATAAGTGTTTGTGGAAAGAACACACATGAAGTGAACACTGGTTGATCCATATGTGTTTTGTGAAAAGAACACACATGCAATGCCATTCGTTGATCCATATGTGGTTTGTGAAAATAACACACATGCAATGACTCAAGTGGGTCCATATGTGGTTTGTGAAAAGAACACACATGCAATAACTCAGGGGGATCCATGTGTGGTTTGTGGAAATAACACACATGCAATGAACACTGCTGGATCCATATGTGGTTTGCGGAAAGAACACACATGCAATGACACTGGTGGATCCATATGTGGTTTGTGAAAATAACACACATGCAATGACTCTAGTGCTAGTTTTAGTATAAGAACACACGCAATGACTCTAGTGGGTCCATATGTGGTTTGTGAAAAGAACACACATGCAATGACTCTAGTGGATCCATATGTGGTTTGTGGAAAAGAACACACAGGCAATGAACACTTGTGGATCCATAAGTGGTTTGTGGAAAGAACACACATGCAGTGAACACTGGTGGATCCATATGTGATTTGTGAAAAGAACACACATGCAATGCCATTGGTTGATCCATATGTGGTTTCTGAAAAGAACACACATAAAATGACTCTAGTGGATCCATATGTGGTTTGAGGAAAGAACACACATGCAATGACCATCTGGTTGATCCATGTGGTTCATGACAGGAACACACATGCAATGACATTGGTTGATCCATATGTGGTTTGTGACAATAACACACATGCAATGACTCAAGTGGGTCCATATGTGGTTTGTGAAAAGAACACACATGCAATGACTCAGGGGGAGCCATGTGTGGTTTGTGGAAAGAACACACATGCAATGAACACTGGTGGATCCATATGTGGTTTGTGGAAAGAACACATATGCAATGACACTGGTTGATCCATATGTGGTTTGTGAAAAGAACACACATGCAATGACTCTAGTGCTGGTGTTAGTATAAGAACACACACGCAATGACTCTAGTGGGTCCATATGTGGTTTGTGAAAAGAACACACATGCAATGACTCTAGTGGATCCATACGTGGTGTGTGGAAAAGAACACACATGCAATGAACACTGGTGGATCCATAAGTGGTTTATGGAAGAACAAACATGCAGTGAACACACATGCAATAGCATTGGTTGATCCATATGTGATTTGTGAAAAGAACACACATGCAATAGCATTGGTTGATCCATATGTGGTTTGTGAAAAGAACACACATGCAATGACTCTAGTGGGTCCATATGTGGTTTGTGGAAAGAACACACATGCAATGACCACTGGTTGATCCATGTGTGGTTGATGACAAGAACACACATGCAATGACATTGGTTGATCCATATGTGGTTTGTGACAATAACACACATGCAATGACTCAAGTGGGTCCATATGTGGTTTGTGAAAAGAACACACATGCAATGAACACTACTGGATCCATGTGTGGTTTGCGGAAAGAACACACATGCAATGACACTGGTGGATCCATATGTGGTTTGTGAAAAGAACACACATGCAATGACTCTAGTGCTAGTTTTAGTATAAGAACACACACGCAATGACTCTAGTGGGTCCATATCTGGTTTATGAAAAGAACACACATGCAATGACTCTAGTGGATCCATATGTGGTTTGTGGAAAAGAACACACATGCAATGAAAACTGGTGGATCCATAAGTGGTTTTTGGAAAGAACACACATGCAGTGAACACTGGTGGATCCATATGTGATTTGTGAAAAGAACACACATGCAATGCCATTGGTTGATCCATATGTGGTTTGTGAAAAGAACACACATAAAATGACTCTAGTGGATCCATATGTGGTTTGAGGAAAGAACACACATGCAATGACCACTGGTTGATCCATGTGTGGTTCATGAAAGGAACACACATGCAATGACATTGGTTGATCCATATGTGGTTTGTGACAATAACACACCTGCAAAGACTCAAGTGGGTACATATGTGGTTTGTGAAAAGAACACACATGCAATGACTCAGGGGGATCCATGTGTGGTTTGTGGAAAGAACACACATGCAATGAACACTGGTGGATCCATATGTGGTTTGTGGAAAGACCACACATGCAATGACACTGGTGGATCCATATGTGGTTTGTGAAAAGAACACACATGCAATGACTCTAGTGCTGGTTTTAGTATAAGAACACACATGCAATGACTCTAGTGGGCCCATATGTGGTTTGTGAAAAGAACACACATGCAATGACTCTAGTGGATCCATATGTGGTTTGTGGAAAAGAACACACATGCAATGAACACTGGTGGATCCATAAGTGGTTTTTGGAAAGAACACACATGCAGTGAACACTGGTGGATCCATATGTGATTTGTGAAAAGAACACACATGCAATGCCATTTTTTGATCCATATGTGGTTTGTGAAAAGAACACACATGCAATGCCATTGGTTGATCCATATGTGGTTTGTGAAAAGAACACACATGCAATGACTCTAGTGGATCCATATGTGGTTCATGTCAGCAACACACATAAAATGAAATTGGTTGATCCATATGTAGTTTGTGACAATAACACACATGCAATGCCATTGGTTAATCCATGTGTGGTTTTAGTATAAGAACACACATGCAATGCCATTGGTTAATCCATGTGTGGTTTTAGTATAAGAACACACATGCAATGACTCTAGTGGGTCCATATGTGGTTTGTGAAAAGAACACACATGCAATGACTCTAGTGGATCCATATGTGGTTTGTGGAAAAGAACACACATGCAATGAACACTGGTGGATCCATAAGTGGTTTGTGGAAAGCATACACATGCAATGCCATTGGTTTATCCATATGTGGTTTGTGGAAAGAACACACATGCAATGACACTGGTTGATCCATATGTAGTTTGTGGAAAGGACACACATGCAATGACTCTGGTGGATCCATGTGTGGTTTGTGAAAAGAACACACATGCAATGACTCTGGTGGATCCATGTGTGGTTTGTGAAAAGAACACACATGCAATGACTCTAGTGGATCCATATGTGGTTTGTGGAAAGAACACACATGCAATGACCACTGGTTGATCCATATGTGGTTTGTGGAAAGAACACACAAGCAATGACACTGGTTGATCCATGTGTGGTTTGTGGAACGAACACACATGTAATGACTCTAGTGTTGGTATTAGTATAAGAACAGACATGCATTGACTCTAGTGGGTCCATATATGGTTTATGAAAAGAACACACATGCAATGACTCTAGTGGATCCATATGTAGTTGGTGGAAAAGAACACACATGCAATGAACACTGGTGGATCCATAAGTACTTGTGGAAAGAACACACATGCAGTGAACACTGGTTGATCCGTATGTGATTGGTGAAAAGAACAGACATGCAATGCCATTTGTTGATCCATATGTGGTTTGTGAAAAGAACACACATGCAATGACTCTAGTGGATCCATATGTGGTTTGTGGAAAGAACACACATGCAATGACCACTGGTTGATCCATGTGTGGTTCATGATAGGAACACACATGCAATGACATTGGTTGATCCATATGTGGTTTGTGACAATAACACACATGCAGTGCCATTGGTTAATCCATGTATGGTTTCTGGAAAGAACACACATGCAATGACTCAAGTGGGTCCATATGTGGTTTGTGAAAAGAACACACATGCAATGACTCAGGGGATCCATGTGTGGTTTGTGGAAATAAGACACATGCAATGACACTGGTTGATCCATATGTGGTTTGTGGAAAGAACACACATGCAATACCGTTGGTTGATCCATGTGTGGTTTGTGAAAAGAATACACATGCAATGCCATTGGTTGATCCATGTGTGGTTTGTGGAAAGAACACATATGCAATGCCATTGGTTTATCCATATGTGGTTTGTGGAAAGAAGACACATGCAATGACACTGGTTGATCCATATGTGGTTTGTGGAAAGAACACACATGCAATGACTCTGGTGGATCCATGTGTGGTTTGTCAAAAGAACACACAGGCAATGACTCTAGTGGATCCATGTGTGGTTTGTGAAAAGAACACACATGCAATGACTCTAGTGGATCCATATGTGCTTTGTGGAAAGAACACACATGTAATGACCACTAGTTGATCCATATGTGGTTTGTGGAAAGAACACACATGCAATGACACTGGTTGATCCGTGTGTGGTTTGTGGAAAGAACACACATGCAATGACTCTAGTGCTGGTTTTAGTATAAGAACACACATGCAATGACTCTAGTGGGTCCATATGTGGTTTGTGAAAAGAACACACATGCAATAACTCTAGTGGATCCATATGTGGTTTGTGGAAAAGAACACACATGCAATGACTCTGGCGAATCCATGTGTGGTTTGTGAAAAGAACACACATGCAATGACTCTAGTGGATCCATGTGTGGTTTGTGAAAAGAACACACATGCAATTACTCTAGTGGATCCATATGTGCTTTGTGGAAAGAACACACATGCAATGACCACTAGTTTATCCATATGTGGTTTGTGGAAAGAACACACATGCAATGACACTGGTTGATCCGTGTGTGGTTTGTGGAAAGAACACACATGCAATGACTCTAGTGTTGGTTTTAGTATAAGAACACACATGCAATGACTCTAGTGGGTCCATATGTGGTTTGTGAAAAGAACACACATGCAATAACTCTAGTGGATCCATATGTGGTTTGTGGAAAAGAACACACATGCAATGAACACTGGTGGATCCATAAGTGGTTTGTGGAAAGAACACACATGCAGTGAACACTGGTTGATCCATATGTGATTTGTGAAAAGACCACACATGCAATGCCATTGGTTGCTCCATATGTAGTTTGTGAAAATAACACACATGCAATGACTCTAGTGGATCCATATGTGGTTTGTGGAAAGAACACATATGCAATGACCACTGGTTGATCCATGTGTTGTTCATGACAGGAACACACATGCAATGACATTGGTTGATCCATATGTGGTTTGTGACAATAACACACATGCAGTGCCATTGGTTAATCCATGTGTGGTTTGTGAAAGAACACACATGCAATGACTCAAGTGGGTCCATATGTGGTTTGTGAAAAGAACACACATGCAATGACTCAGGGGGATCCATGTGTGGTTTGTGGAAAGAAGACACATGCAATGAACAATGGTGGATCCATGTGTGGTTTGTGGAAAGAACACACATGCAATGACTCTGGTGGATCCATGTGTGGTTTGTGGAACAAACACACATGCAATGCCATTGGTTGATCCATGTGTGGTTTGTGAAAAGAATACACATGCAATGCCATTGATTGATCCATGTGTGGTTTGTGGAAAGAACACACATGCAATGCCATTGGTATATCCATATGTGGTTTGTGGAAAGTACACACATGCAATGATACTGGTTGATCCATATGTGGTTTGTGGAAAGAACACACATGCAATGACTCTGGCGGATCCATTTGTGGTTTGTGAAAAGAACACACATGCAATGACTCTAGTGGATCCATGTGTGGTTTGTGAAAAGAACACACATGCAATGACTCTAGTGGATCCATATGTGCTTTGTGGAAAGAACACACATGCAATGACCACTGGTTGATCCATATGTGGTTTGTGGAAAGAACACACATGCAATGACACTGGTTGATCCGTCTGTGGTTTGTGGAAAGAACACACATGCAATGAATCTAGTGCTAGTTTTAGTATAAGAACACACATGCAATGACTCTAGTGGGTCCATATGTGGTTTGTGAAAAGAACACACATGCAATGACTCTAGTGGATCCATGTGTGGTTTGTGAAAAGAACACACATGCAATGACTCTAGTGGATCCATATGTGCTTTGTGGAAAGAACACACATGCAGTGAACACTGGTTGATCCATATGTGATTTGTGAAAAGACCACACATGCAATGACACTGGTTGATCCGTGTGTGGTTTGTGGAAAGAACACACATGCAATGACTCTAGTGCTGGTTTTAGTATAAGAACACACATGCAATGACTCTAGTGGGTCCATATGTGGTTTGTGAAAAGAACACACATGCAATAACTCTAGTGGATCCATATGTGGTTTGTGGAAAAGAACACACATGCAATGACTCTGGCGGATCCATGTGTGGTTTGTGAAAAGAACACACATGCAATGACTCTAGTGGATCCATGTGTGGTTTGTGAAAAGAACACACATGCAATTACTCTAGTGGATCCATATGTGCTTTGTGGAAAGAACACACATGCAATGACCACTAGTTTATCCATATGTGGTTTGTGGAAAGAACACACATGCAATGACACTGGTTGATCCGTGTGTGGTTTGTGGAAAGAACACACATGCAATGACTCTAGTGTTGGTTTTAGTATAAGAACACACATGCAATGACTCTAGTGGGTCCATATGTGGTTTGTGAAAAGAACACACATGCCATGACTCTACTGGATCCATAAGTAGTTTGTGGAAAGAACACACATGCAGTGAACACTAGTGGATCCATATGTGATTTGTGAAAAGAACACACATGCAGTGAACACTGGTTGATCCATATGTGATTTGTGAAAAGACCACACATGCAATGCCATTGGTTGCTCCATATGTAGTTTGTGAAAATAACACACATGCAATGACTCTAGTGGATCCATATGTGGTTTGTGGAAAGAACACATATGCAATGACCACTGGTTGATCCATGTGTTGTTCACAGGAACACATGCATGCAATGACATTGGTTGATCCATATGTGGTTTGTGACAATAACACACATGCAGTGCCATTGGTTAATCCATGTGTGGTTTGTGCAAAGAACACACATGCAATGACTCAAGTGGGTCCATATGTGGTTTGTGAAAAGAACACACATGCAATGACTCAGGGGGATCCATGTGTGGTTTGTGGAAAGAACACACATGCAATGAACAATGGGGGATCCGTGTGGTTTGTGGAAAGAACACACATGCAATGACTCTGGTGGATCCATGTGTGGTTTGTGGAACAAACACACATGCAATGCCATTGGTTGATCCATGTGTGGTTTGTGAAAGAATACACATGCAATGCCATTGATTGATCCATATGTGGTTTGTGGAAACAACACACATGCAATGACATTGGTTGATCCATATGTGGTTTTTGGAAAGAACACACATGCAATGATACTGGTTGATCCATTTGTGGTTTGTGGAAAGAACACACATGCAATGACTCTGGTGGATCCATGTGTGCTTTGTGAAAAGAACACACATGCAATGACTCTAGTGGATCCATATGTGCTTTGTGGAAAGAACACACATGCAATGACCACTGGTTGATCCATATGTGGTTTGTGGAAAGAACACACATGCAATGACACTGGTTGATCCGTGTGTGGTTTGTGGAAAGAACACACATGCAATGAATCTAGTGCTAGTTTTAGTATAAGAACACACATGCAATGACTCTAGTGGGTCCATATGTGGTTTGTGAAAAGAACACACATGCAATGACTCTAGTGGATCCATGTGTGGTTTGTGAAAAGAACACACATGCAATGACTCTAGTGGATCCATATGTGCTTTGTGGAAAGAACACACATGCAGTGAACACTGGTTGATCCATATGTGATTTGTGAAAATACCACACATGCAATGACACTGGTTGATCCGTGTGTGGTTTGTGGAAAGAACACACATGCAATGACTCTAGTGCTGGTTTTAGTATAAGAACACACATGCAATGACTCTAGTGGGTCCATATGTGGTTTGTGAAAAGAACACACATGCAATAACTCTAGTGGATCCATATGTGGTTTGTGGAAAGAACACACATGCAATGACACAGGGGGATCCATGTGTGGTTTGTGAAAAGAACACACATGCAATGACTCTAGTGGATCCATGTGTGGTTTGTGAAAAGAACACACATGCAATTACTCTAGTGGATCCATATGTGCTTTGTGGAAAGAACACACATGCAATGACCACTAGTTTATCCATATGTGGTTTGTGGAAAGAACACACATGCAATGACACTGGTTGATCCGTGTGTGGTTTGTGGAAAGAACACACATGCAATGACTCTAGTGTTGGTTTTAGTATAAGAACACACATGCAATGACTCTAGTGGGTCCATATGTGGTTTGTGAAAAGAACACACATGCAATAACTCTAGTGGATCCATATGTGGTTTGTGGAAAAGAACACACATGCAATGAACACTGGTGGATCCATAAGTGGTTTGTGGAAAGAACACACATGCAGTGAACACTGGTTGATCCATATGTGATTTGTGAAAAGACCACACATGCAATGCCATTGGTTGCTCCATATGTAGTTTGTGAAAATAACACACATGCAATGACTCTAGTGGATCCATATGTGGTTTGTGGAAAGAACACATATGCAATGACCACTGGTTGATCCATGTGTTGTTCATGACAGGAACACACATGCAATGACATTGGTTGATCCATATGTGGTTTGTGACAATAACACACATGCAGTGCCATTGGTTAATCCATGTGTGGTTTGTGCAAAGAACACACATGCAATGACTCAAGTGGGTCCATATGTGGTTTGTGAAAAGAACACACATGCAATGACTCAGGGGGATCCATGTGTGGTTTGTGGAAAGAAGACACATGCAATGAACAATGGTGGATCCATGTGTGGTTTGTGGAAAGAACACACATGCAATGACTCTGGTGGATCCATGTGTGGTTTGTGGAACAAACACACATGCAATGCCATTGGTTGATCCATGTGTGGTTTGTGAAAAGAATACACATGCAATGCCATTGATTGATCCATGTGTGGTTTGTGGAAAGAACACACATGCAATGCCATTGGTATATCCATATGTGGTTTGTGGAAAGAACACACATGCAATGATACTGGTTGATCCATATGTGGTTTGTGGAAAGAACACACATGCAATGACTCTGGCGGATCCATTTGTGGTTTGTGAAAAGAACACACATGCAATGACTCTAGTGGATCCATGTGTGGTTTGTGAAAAGAACACACATGCAATGACTCTAGTGGATCCATATGTGCTTTGTGGAAAGAACACACATGCAATGACCACTGGTTGATCCATATGTGGTTTGTGGAAAGAACACACATGCAATGACACTGGTTGATCCGTGTGTGGTTTGTGGAAAGAACACACATGCAATGAATCTAGTGCTAGTTTTAGTATAAGAACACACATGCAATGACTCTAGTGGGTCCATATGTGGTTTGTGAAAAGAACACACATGCAATAACTCTAGTGGATCCATATGTGGTTTGTGGAAAAGAACACACATGCAATGACTCTGGCGGATCCATGTGTGGTTTGTGAAAAGAACACACATGCAATGACTCTAGTGGATCCATGTGTGGTTTGTGAAAAGAACACACATGCAGTTACTCTAGTGGATCCATATGTGCTTTGTGGAAAGAACACACATGCAATGACCACTAGTTTATCCATATGTGGTTTGTGGAAAGAACACACATGCAATGACACTGGTTGATCCGTGTGTGGTTTGTGGAAAGAACACACATGCAATGACTCTAGTGTTGGTTTTAGTATAAGAACACACATGCAATGACTCTAGTGGGTCCATATGTGGTTTGTGAAAAGAACACACATGCAATAACTCTAGTGGATCCATATGTGGTTTGTGGAAAAGAACACACATGCAATGAACACTGGTGGATCCATAAGTGGTTTGTGGAAAGAACACACATGCAGTGAACACTGGTTGATCCATATGTGATTTGTGAAAAGACCACACATGCAATGCCATTGGTTGCTCCATATGTAGTTTGTGAAAATAACACACATGCAATGACTCTAGTGGATCCATATGTGGTTTGTGGAAAGAACACATATGCAATGACCACTGGTTGATCCATGTGTTGTTCATGACAGGAACACACATGCAATGACATTGGTTGATCCATATGTGGTTTGTGACAATAACACACATGCAGTGCCATTGGTTAATCCATGTGTGGTTTGTGCAAAGAACACACATGCAATGACTCAAGTGGGTCCATATGTGGTTTGTGAAAAGAACACACATGCAATGACTCAGGGGGATCCATGTGTGGTTTGTGGAAAGAAGACACATGCAATGAACAATGGTGGATCCATGTGTGGTTTGTGGAAAGAACACACATGCAATGACTCTGGTGGATCCATGTGTGGTTTGTGGAACAAACACACATGCAATGCCATTGGTTGATCCATGTGTGGTTTGTGAAAAGAATACACATGCAATGCCATTGATTGATCCATGTGGTTTGTGGAAAGAACACACATGCAATGCCATTGGTATATCCATATGTGGTTTGTGGAAAGAACACACATGCAATGATACTGGTTGATCCATATGTGGTTTGTGGAAAGAACACACATGCAATGACTCTGGCGGATCCATTTGTGGTTTGTGAAAAGAACACACATGCAATGACTCTAGTGGATCCATGTGTGGTTTGTGAAAAGAACACACATGCAATGACTCTAGTGGATCCATATGTGCTTTGTGGAAAGAACACACATGCAATGACCACTGGTTGATCCATATGTGGTTTGTGGAAAGAACACACATGCAATGACACTGGTTGATCCGTGTGGTTTGTGGAAAGAACACACATGCAATGAATCTAGTGCTAGTTTTAGTATAAGAACACACATGCAATGACTCTAGTGGGTCCATATGTGGTTTGTGAAAAGAACACACATGCAATAACTCTAGTGGATCCATATGTGGTTTGTGGAAAAGAACACACATGCAATGAACACTGGTGGATCCATAAGTGGTTTGTGGAAAGAACACACATGCAGTGAACACTGGTTGATCCATATGTGATTTGTGAAAAGACCACACATGCAATGCCATTGGTTGATCCATATGTGGTTTGTGAAACTAACACACATGCAATGACTCTAGTGGATCCATATGTGGTTTGTGGAAAGAACACACATGCAATGACCACTGGTTGATCCATGTGTTGTTCATGACAGGAACACACATGCAATGACATTGGTTGATCCATATGTGGTTTGTGACAATAACACACATGCAGTGCCATTGGTTAATCCATGTGTGGTTTGTGCAAAGAACACACATGCAATGACTCAAGTGGGTCCATATGTGGTTTGTGAAAAGAACACACATGCAATGACTCAGGGGGATCCATGTGTGGTTTGTGGAAAGAAGACACATGCAATGAACAATGGTGGATCCATGTGTGGTTTGTGGAAAGAACACACATGCAATGACTCTGGTGGATCCATGTGTGGTTTGTGGAACGAACACACATGCAATGCCATTGGTTGATCCATGTGTGGTTTGTGAACAGAATACGCATGCAATGCCATTGATTGATCCATGTGTGGTTTGTGGAAAGAACACACATGCAATGCCATTGGTATATCCATATGTGGTTTGTGGAAAGAACACACATGCAATGATACTGGTTGATCCATATGTGGTTTGTGGAAAAGAACACACATGCAATGACTCTGGCGGATCCATGTGTGGTTTGTGAAAAGAACACACATGCAATGACTCTAGTGGATCCATGTGTGGTTTGTGAAAAGAACACACATGCAATTACTCTAGTGGATCCATATGTGCTTTGTGGAAAGAACACACATGCAATGACCACTAGTTTATCCATATGTGGTTTGTGGAAAGAACACACATGCAATGACACTGGTTGATCCGTGTGTGGTTTGTGGAAAGAACACACATGCAATGACTCTAGTGTTGGTTTTAGTATAAGAACGCACATGCAATGACTCTAGTGGGTCCATATGTGGTTTGTGAAAAGAACACACATGCAATAACTCTAGTGGATCCATATGTGGTTTGTGGAAAAGAACACACATGCAATGAACACTGGTGGATCCATAAGTGGTTTGTGGAAAGAACACACATGCAGTGAACACTGGTTGATCCATATGTGATTTGTGAAAAGACCACACATGCAATGCCATTGGTTGCTCCATATGTAGTTTGTGAAAATAACACACATGCAATGACTCTAGTGGATCCATATGTGGTTTGTGGAAAGAACACATATGCAATGACCACTGGTTGATCCATGTGTTGTTCATGACAGGAACACACATGCAATGACATTGGTTGATCCATATGTGGTTTGTGACAATAACACACATGCAGTGCCATTGGTTAATCCATGTGTGGTTTGTGCAAAACACACATGCAATGACTCAAGTGGGTCCATATGTGGTTTGTGAAAAGAACACACATGCAATGACTCAGGGGGATCCATGTGTGGTTTGTGGAAAGAAGACACATGCAATGAACAATGGTGGATCCATGTGTGGTTTGTGGAAAGAACACACATGCAATGACTCTGGTGGATCCATGTGTGGTTTGTGGAACAAACACACATGCAATGCCATTGGTTGATCCATGTGTGGTTTGTGAAAAGAATACACATGCAATGCCATTGATTGATCCATGTGTGGTTTGTGGAAAGAACACACATGCAATGCCATTGGTATATCCATATGTGGTTTGTGGAAAGAACACACATGCAATGATACTGGTTGATCCATATGTGGTTTGTGGAAAGAACACACATGCAATGACTCTGGCGGATCCATTTGTGGTTTGTGAAAAGAACACACATGCAATGACTCTAGTGGATCCATGTGTGGTTTGTGAAAAGAACACACATGCAATGACTCTAGTGGATCCATATGTGCTTTGTGGAAAGAACACACATGCAATGACCACTGGTTGATCCATATGTGGTTTGTGGAAAGAACACACATGCAATGACACTGGTTGATCCGTGTGTGGTTTGTGGAAAGAACACACATGCAATGAATCTAGTGCTAGTTTTAGTATAAGAACACACATGCAATGACTCTAGTGGGTCCATATGTGGTTTGTGAAAAGAACACACATGCAATGACTCTAGTGGATCCATGTGTGGTTTGTGAAAAGAACACACATGCAATGACTCTAGTGGATCCATATGTGCTTTGTGGAAAGAACACACATGCAGTGAACACTGGTTGATCCATATGTGATTTGTGAAAAGACCACACATGCAATGACACTGGTTGATCCGTGTGTGGTTTGTGGAAAGAACACACATGCAATGACTCTAGTGCTGGTTTTAGTATAAGAACACACATGCAATGACTCTAGTGGGTCCATATGTGGTTTGTGAAAAGAACACACATGCAATAACTCTAGTGGATCCATATGTGGTTTGTGGAAAGAACACACATGCAATGACTCTGGTGGATCCATGTGTGGTTTGTGAAAAGAACACACATGCAATGACTCTAGTGGATCCATGTGTGGTTTGTGAAAAGAACACACATGCAATTACACTGGTGGATCCATATGGTTTGTGGAAAGAACACACATGCAATGACCACTAGTTTATCCATATGTGGTTTGTGGAAAGAACACACATGCAATGACACTGGTTGATCCGTGTGTGGTTTGTGGAAAGAACACACATGCAATGACTCTAGTGTTGGTTTTAGTATAAGAACACACATGCAATGACTCTAGTGGGTCCATATGTGGTTTGTGAAAAGAACACACATGCAATAACTCTAGTGGATACATATGTGGTTTGTGGAAAAGAACACACATGCAATGAACACTGGTGGATCCATAAGTGGTTTGTGGAAAGAACACACATGCAGTGAACACTGGTTGATCCATATGTGATTTGTGAAAAGACCACACATGCAATGCCATTGGTTGCTCCATATGTAGTTTGTGAAAATAACACACATGCAATGACTCTAGTGGATCCATATGTGGTTTGTGGAAAGAACACATATGCAATGACCACTGGTTGATCCATGTGTTGTTCATGACAGGAACACACATGCAATGACATTGGTTGATCCATATGTGGTTTGTGACAATAACACACATGCAGTGCCATTGGTTAATCCATGTGTGGTTTGTGCAAAGAACACACATGCAATGACTCAAGTGGGTCCATATGTGGTTTGTGAAAAGAACACACATGCAATGACTCAGGGGGATCCATGTGTGGTTTGTGGAAAGAAGACACATGCAATGAACAATGGTGGATCCATGTGTGGTTTGTGGAAAGAACACACATGCAATGACTCTGGTGGATCCATGTGTGGTTTGTGGAACAAACACACATGCAATGCCATTGGTTGATCCATGTGTGGTTTGTGAAAAGAATACACATGCAATGCCATTGATTGATCCATGTGTGGTTTGTGGAAAGAACACACATGCAATGCCATTGGTATATCCATATGTGGTTTGTGGAAAGAACACACATGCAATGATACTGGTTGATCCATATGTGGTTTGTGGAAAGAACACACATGCAATGACTCTGGCGGATCCATTTGTGGTTTGTGAAAAGAACACACATGCAATGACTCTAGTGGATCCATGTGTGGTTTGTGAAAAGAACACACATGCAATGACTCTAGTGGATCCATATGTGCTTTGTGGAAAGAACACACATGCAATGACCACTGGTTGATCCATATGTGGTTTGTGGAAAGAACACACATGCAATGACACTGGTTGATCCGTGTGTGGTTTGTGGAAAGAACACACATGCAATGAATCTAGTGCTAGTTTTAGTATAAGAACACACATGCAATGACTCTAGTGGGTCCATATGTGGTTTGTGAAAAGAACACACATGCAATAACTCTAGTGGATCCATATGTGGTTTGTGGAAAAGAACACACATGCAATGAACACTGGTGGATCCATAAGTGGTTTGTGGAAAGAACACACATGCAGTGAACACTGGTTGATCCATATGTGATTTGTGAAAAGACCACACATGCAATGCCATTGGTTGATCCATATGTGGTTTGTGAAACTAACACACATGCAATGACTCTAGTGGATCCATATGTGGTTTGTGGAAAGAACACACATGCAATGACCACTGGTTGATCCATGTGTTGTTCATGACAGGAACACACATGCAATGACATTGGTTGATCCATATGTGGTTTGTGACAATAACACACATGCAGTGCCATTGGTTAATCCATGTGTGGTTTGTGCAAAAACACATGCAATGACTCAAGTGGGTCCATATGTGGTTTGTGAAAAGAACACACATGCAATGACTCAGGGGGATCCATGTGTGGTTTGTGGAAAGAAGACACATGCAATGAACAATGGTGGATCCATGTGTGGTTTGTGGAAAGAACACACATGCAATGACTCTGGTGGATCCATGTGTGGTTTGTGGAACGAACACACATGCAATGCCATTGGTTGATCCATGTGTGGTTTGTGAACAGAATACGCATGCAATGCCATTGATTGATCCATGTGTGGTTTGTGGAAAGAACACACATGCAATGCCATTGGTATATCCATATGTGGTTTGTGGAAAGAACACACATGCAATGATACTGGTTGATCCATATGTGGTTTGTGGAAAGAACACACATGCAATGGCTCTGGCGGATCCATTTGTGGTTTGTGAAAAGAACACACATGTAATGACTCTAGTGGATCCATGTGTGGTTTGTGAAAAGAACACACATGCAATGACTCTAGTGGATCCATATGTGCTTTGTGTAAAGAACACACATGCAATGACCACTGGTTGATCCATATGTGGTTTGTGGAAAGAACACACATGCAATGACACTGGTTGATCCGTGTGTGGTTTGTGGAAAGAACACACATGCAATGAATCTAGTGCTAGTTTTAGTATAAGAACACACATGCAATGACTCTAGTGGGTCCATATGTGGTTTGTGAAAAGAACACACATGCAATAACTCTAGTGGATCCATATGTGGTTTGTGGAAAAGAACACACATGCAATGAACACTGGTGGATCCATAAGTGGTTTGTGGAAAGAACACACATGTAGTGAACACTGGTTGATCCATATGTGATTTGTGAAAAGACCACACATGCAATGCCATTGGTTGATCCATATGTGGTTTGTGAAACTAACACACATGCAATGAATCTAGTGGATACATATGTGGTTTGTGGAAAGAACACACATGCAATGACCACTGGTTGATCCATGTGTTGTTCATGACAGGAACACACATGCAATGACATTGGTTGATCCATATGTGGTTTGTGACAATAACACACATGCAGTGCCATTGGTTAATCCATGTGTGGTTTGTGGAAAGAACACACATGCAATGACTCAAGTGGGTCCATATGTGGTTTGTGAAAAGAACACACATGCAATGACTCAGGGGGATCCATGTGTGGTTTGTGGAAAGAAGACACATGCATTGAACAATGGTGGATCCATGTGTGGTTTGTGGAAAGAACACACATGCAATGACTCTGGTGGATCCATGTGTGGTTTGTGGAACGAACACACATGCAATGCCATTGGTTGATCCATGTGTGGTTTGTGAACAGAATACACATGCAATGCCATTGATTGATCCATGTGTGGTTTGTGGAAAGAACACACATGCAATGCCATTGGTATATCCATATGTGGTTTGTGGAAAGAACACACATGCAATTATACTGGTTGATCCATATGTGGTTTGTGGAAAGAACACACATGCAATGACTCTGGCGGATCCATTTGTGGTTTGTGAAAAGAACACACATGCAATGACTCTAGTGGATCCATGTGTGGTTTGTGAAAAGAACACACATGCAATAACTCTAGTGGATCCATATGTGCTTTGTGTAAAGAACACACATGCAATGACCACTGGTTGATCCATATGTGGTTTGTGGAAAGAACACACATGCAATGACACTGGTTGATCCGTGTGTGGTTTGTGGAAAGAACACACATGCAATGAATCTAGTGCTAGTTTTAGTATAAGAACACACATGCAATGACTCTAGCGGTTCCATATGTGGTTTGTGAAAAGAACACACATGCAATAACTCTAGTGGATCCATATGTGGTTTGTGGAAAAGAACACACATGCAATGAACACTGGTGGATCCATAAGTGGTTTGTGGAAAGAACACACATGCAGTGAACACTGGTTGATCCATATTTGATTTGTGAAAAGACCACACATGCAATGCCATTGGTTGATCCATATGTGGTTTGTGAAACTAAAACACATGCAATGACTCTAGTGGATCCATATGTGGTTTGTGGAATGAACACACATGCAATGACCACTGGTTGATCCATGTGTTGCTCATGACAGGAACACACATGCAATGACATTGGTTGATCCATATGTGGTTTGTGACAATAACACACATGCAGTGCCATTGGTTAATCCATGTGTGGTTTGTGGAAAGAACACACATGCAATGACTCAAGTGGGTCCATATGTGGTTTGTGAAAAGAACACACATGCAATGACTCAGGGGGATCCATGTGTGGTTTGTGGAAAGAAGACACATGCATTGAACAATGGTGGATCCATGTGTGGTTTGTGGAATGTACACACATGCAATGACTCTGGTGGATCCATGTGTGGTTTGTGGAACGAACACACATGCAATGCCATTGGTTGATCCATGTGTGGTTTGTGAACAGAATACACATGCAATGCCATTGATTGATCCATGTGTGGTTTGTGGAAAGAACACACATGCAATGCCATTGGTATATCCATATGTGGTTTGTGGAAAGAACACACATGCAATGATATTGGTTGATCCATATGTGGTTTGTGGAAAGAACACACATGCAATGACTCTGGCGGATCCATTTGTGGTTTGTGAAAAGAACACACATGCAATGACTCTAGTGGATCCATGTGTGGTTTGTGAAAAGAACACACATGCAATGACTCTAGTGGATCCATATGTGCTTTGTGTAAAGAACACACATGCAATGGCCACTGGTTGATCCATATGTGGTTTGTGGAAAGAACACACATCCAATGACACTGGTTGATCCGTGTGTGGTTTGTGGAAAGAACACACATGCAATGAATCTAGTGCTAGTTTTAGTATAAGAACACACATGCAATGACTCTAGTGGGTCCATATGTGGTTTGTGAAAAGAACACACATGCAATAACTCTAGTGGATCCATATGTGGTTTGTGGAAAAGAACACACATGCAATGAACACTGGTGGATCCATAAGTGGTTTGTGGAAAGAACACACATGCAGTGAACACTGGTTGATCCATATGTGATTTGTGAAAAGACCACACATGCAATGCCATTGGTTGATCCATATGTGGTTTGTGAAACTAACACACATGCAATGACTCTAGTGGATCCATATGTGGTTTGTGGAAAGAACACACATGCAATGACCACTGGTTGATCCATGTGTTGTTCATGACAGGAACACACATGCAATGACATTGGTTGATCCATATGTGGTTTGGGACAATAACACACATGCAGTGCCATTGGTTAATCCATGTGTGGTTTGTGGAAAGAACACACATGCAATGACTCAAGTAGGTCCATATGTGGTTTGTGAAAAGAAGACACATGCAATGACTCAGGGGGATCCATGTGTGGTTTGTGGAAAGAACACACATGCAATGAACACTGGTGGATCTATGTGTGGTTTGTGGAAAGAACACACATGCAATGCCATTGGTTGATCCATGTGGTTTGTGGAATAGAACACACATGCAATGACATTGGTGGATCCATATGTGGTTGGTGGAAAGAACACACAAGCAATGACATTGGTTGATACATGTGTGGTTTGTGAAAAGAACACACATGAAATTACGCTAGTGGATACATATGTGGTTGGTGGAAAGAACACACATGCAATGAACACTAGTGGATCCAAATGTGGTTCATGACAGGAACACACATGTAATGACTCTAGTTGATATATATGTGGTTTATGGAAAGAACACACATGCAATGAACTCTAGTGGATATATCTTGGCATAATTTGATGTATGCCATGATGTATTTCATTGTAAAAGACACCCACTTTCCATTTTTATACTACTTAGCTTTGCCCTTGGTTTTTTGATACTACCCAGTTTTGCCCCCTCTCTCTCTCTTTCGTAGAAGCCCAAACCTGTGCCCACTCTGTCTGCTACGTCCTGATTGGTTGTCACAGTTGTCACGCGGATCGTGCGCACCAACCGTTGATCCTGTGTGATCCATCGAGGCTTGTTGCACACATCGTGCCCTTCACAAGACATCGCGAAATAGCACGGACGTCTCCCTCAATGAGACTTCTACAAGAAGGAGCACGATGCCGTCCATGGAAAAAGTCGTCGAGTGGTCATGTCATGTTTAATCTAGTCTACAAAGGCTACAAGTCTACTGCACGACAACTGGTCATCCACGGCGCACGGGCTATACCATTTTTAAAATGCAGCATGCCCGCACTCTCACTTTCGACAGACCCCCACCACATGAACATTCCACGCGGCAGCCGCAGCCGGAAGAGCTGCCTACCGGGGCCCTCAAGGAGGCCTAAACGTCCCTGCATTAAAAACCCAGCCTATCGGGTCCTCCATTTGCACTCATCCACTACTCTCTCTTCCCAATCTAGCAAAACCAAACAATCTTGAAAGTACTTGCACGAACCTTCTCCATGAAACCAGTCCGTGGGGGTGAGTGTCCGGGCATCACCGCCGGGGTGGTGCTTCACACGGCAGATCTGGAGGAGCATCACGCAGCACAAGGCGAGGAGGACATGCAGTTCAACCCCTTGGGGGACCACGTGCTCGCCGGTGTTGACGACTTTGGAGGCGCCGATGAGGGCGTGGAGTTCGACGAACACGCTCCACTCGTGTACCCAGAGGTACATCTATTTCTACATGTTTCATATTTTCTGCTCGAGCTTAATCTATCCTGGCGCCATAAAAAATCTAGTCTGTTCTGAATGAATCCACATTATTTATTTATTAATAAGTTATCAAGAACACAAACCACATTAATTTAGGAGTGAGTTGGGGAGACGGCCGTAATGAACTGATGAACCTGTATAGACATGTTATTGCATCAAAACTAACTCGGAATGGTGGAAGGAATATATATTTATTATTTTGCTCATTTTTGTTTGCATTCCATACATTACAGGTGGATTCAAGTATGATGGACTCTGACAAGGAGACCAGGGACAACAAGAGCCGCCATGTCATGAAGAAGCTCAAGAGCGGGATAATCCCTTTCTGCACTCAACTTGGGGAGCTCATGTGCCCTTTCTGTAAGAAAGGAGTCAACCCGAGGATTGCCAGTTTGATTCCGCATGCGGTTGGCATCGGTAAAATCCCGGCTAGTAAACACAAGTCGGCGACCAAGGCTAAGCACACTGCTTATGGCAAATTCCTAAGGGAGTATGTCAAGACCGGCCTAGTGTCCCCTTACTTAGGAATCAACAACTTCTAGCCGACCAACCCGTCATTGTGCTGACCCGACCACTAATAATATTTAGTTCTCTTACCGTATCTAGACCCTTAAACTATGGGGATTTCTATTTTAGTACCCTTCAAAATATATTCAAGTTCATCTGTTTTTGGAGTTAAAGTTCCGGTGGCATACTCTAGTTTTGCATGGATAGAGGGGTGCCCCGACAGATACAAGAGTTATCCTGTCCACTAGATCACAGAGGATCAACGGTTGGTGGGCACGATCCGTGTGACAACTGTCTCGACCAATCAGAGCATAGCAGCAAAGATGAACACAGGTGCGAGAGATGGATACAAAGAGAGGGGAAAACCGAGTAGCACTTAAGAACCAAGGGAAAAACTGAGTACAACTTAAAAACCATAAAACTGAGTAGAACTTAAAAACCAAGGGCAAGAGTGACAAAGGGATTCAAACATAAAATAGAAAATGATTTAAAAATGGAACCAAACCGCCAGTGTTACGCTCGAGGGAAAAACTGAGTACAACTGAATCGCCAGGGTTAGACACGAGGGAAAAAACGCGACTCACGCAGTGCAGCATGTAATGGCGTGTTTAACACGTGGTGCATTAGCATACGCGATGCACGGTAGTGCAACAAAACGTTGCTTCCCTTCTCCTTTAATAGAGGCCTCCCCACTCCCACTCATCATGCACTCGCTCTGTCAACACCCAGATTTTTAATCCCAGATGCCTGTTATGTCATACATCGCAATCTCAGGATTACCATTTTTGCGAGACATAACAGATTTGATATCACAGTACATCATCCATTACAAACCATAAATAAGGTCTTACATAAATAAGGATCTCATGATCCAATCTTAATACAACAAGTACCAGAATAAATAATAAGCGTAGCGGTGGGGTCCATCTTCAGGGGCACATGCAATGCTGATGAAGGCAGATAGTCGTAGTTATCATAGCCATCCTGTTGTCCTTCATCTTGGTAGTCTCCTTCATAGTCTAGCCATGAGAATATCCAGGGACAAAAGCCATGAGTACGCTTTAAGTACTCGCAAACTACCACTAACAAGTAAGGTGGTACTAGTGGGAAATGCTAACTCTATGTTTATTTGTAAAGTTAAGTTTGAAACCTAAGCTGAGTTCAGAAACAAAGAAAGATAAAATAAAGTTCTAGAATCACTTAAGTTGGGAAGCTAGTGTCATAGTCACAACCCTGTTGTGGTAAAGTCAAGATTCATCAGTCATCTCATAAGTCATTTTGAAAACATCTGACAACAAAACAGTATGGCCACTCCAACTGTCCATAACCGCGAACGGGGCTATTCGAATAATTTGACACTCTGCAGAGGTGGTACACTTTCACCACAAGATTCGATACATCTGTTAGGGATAACCCTGAATCATCATACTTAGTATGCAGATAATCAAACATAACCTTTCCTTTACACACCCTAGTATAAGCACTTCTCCTATGAGCATGGCCTCCCAACCATGACCATCTGTCACCTTGGGCACTGCATAGGTGGACAACATTAACAGGTAGCCTCAGCTCAAACCTCTCCCACGAGGGAACTAATACTAATGCATATAAATTTCCGGCTAAGCCTTACCCAATTCAGGTATTGTGGTTGGACGGTAAATTTGGAATGGTATCGCATCCGAATCCAACCATCAGTTTTTATAAAAGGGCTAAGGCTCATGCCTCAATGTTTTCATCATCATAAACCATTTGTGTTTCTCAACACATGTCAAAATATCTCAATAGAATGACTCATCATTCCAAGGTTTTCATAATTCATTTTCACCAAGTATTCCCATCTAAGGTGACTCAAGTTTTAGTTTAGCTCTAAACTACTAAGTTAAGAGTGTTCACTAAAGTGGGATGCTAAGATCAATCTCATGCCATAGAATGACATCTAAGGTTATCTAGATAGGTCAAGTTTTATACTCTTTATGCTAAGTTCAAAACAAGTAAAGGACTTTGGTAAAGTAAAGAAAGTAAAGCTTGGAAATAAAACTTGGGGTAGGTAATAGTCAAGTGGTATAACCAAAGCATGCCTAATGCATCTTGCTTAGATTATCTAGTTTAATTCTAGCTTGCTAAGTATTATACTTGCAAGTGTTAGCTTGCATTGTTAATGATGGCTTGCCTTGTGCAGTGTAGTGGTTGAAGTTTTCTTCCTCCTCCTCTTGGTAGAACTCCTCCTCCTCGAAAGCTTGGTCGGTACTATCGTCTATAAATACATATGGAGTACACAATCACCAAACAATGCTTAACTAGTCTACTTAGCATTCTAAGGCACACCTTGGATGATCTAATATCATCACAAGCATCACAAGGTGTTATTGACTAGTTTCATTCTTTTTATTTAAGAAAAGTAATTTCTACTCATTGAAAAATATCTAAGATTTACTATTCTTCAATTAAAATACGGGATCATATGGACACATGTCATCACCACATATTCTAACATATGGGAATGTGATTTAAGGGTTGGATCATATTTACTTTGGTTTAAGTTTAATATTTAATGATTTAAAGTGACTAGAAATGCCTATATAGCATTATTTTGGTACTAGTCCAAAGTCACTACATGTAAACATTAATATTATTACATATTCAGATAGGTATGGTTAAATGTGATTTTTGAGAGTTGGAATCAACTCAAAAGCTATTATAGTTGATTTTATAAAAATGTTTGAATGTGCAAAAGCTTTTGTCTCGTTATTTTTACTAGGAGAGATCTCTAACTCTAAATGAATTAAATCCAACGGGCTTGGATAGATCTTTTCAGTACCTTTCTAAAAAAATTGAATCGCTCAATTTGGTTCAGTAAATCTTCCTGAATTGATTTTTAAACTAAGGGACAGAAGGGAGTTCAAACTAAAATAGAAAAACCTATATTTGAATTCGTGGGCTAGCGCGGGAAAGAAAACGGGCTGGCCTAGTGGCACTCCGCGGTGCGAATGACAACTGACAGGGGGTCCCGTAGGTCAGCGGCACATCAAACGCGAAGCGGTACAGGGCAACATGGACCGTGCGATTAAAACGAAGATCTACGGGTGAGGATCGTCATCCCTGGCGAACAGGTCGCCGGTGAGAGCTAACCCTAGCCGCTCGGTGGGGGTGCAATGGGGGCATACCAGGGCTCCAGCTAGCATGGCGATGGGGGCGATCGAACGTGCTGTCGACGGTGGACTCAGGCGTGGTCGTGGTGGCTCCTAGGATGCACAAAATCGACGGCGCCTCTCCTCCTTTGCTACGATAAGCTCTGGCTAAATTCCGGCGACCGGCGGCTCGCCTTGCTCCAGGGATGGGGTGGAAGGACCAGTGGAGAGAGGGGAGTGAGATGGTGTGAGTAGTTTGTGCTAGGGAGGCCTCCTTTTATAGGGCGACGAGGGGACCGAATGGCACGACGGTGAGCTCGTCGGTGACGTTGATACAGGCAGCTAGAGGCATGGGTGGCGTAGGAGGACGGTGGCATGCCTCCTGGTGGTGCTCTACAGCTTCAATGCATGGCTAGGGGCGGTGGCGTTTGGTCGGGAGCGTCCCGCGCTCTGGGAGACAGGCGTGCTCGGCGCGCGACGACGTGGGTGGTCGCACGGCCGACGCCGTGCTGGCGGTCTTTGGGTCGAGGCGGAGCGGCGTGCATGGTTTTGGGTTGAGGGGCAGTCTGTGGCGTGCTGGCGGCTAACGCGCTCTGGCGTGCTCTAGCGAGCTCCCAGAGAGAATGGGCGGCAGTGCTGGGGTGTGGTCTAGGGCCTGGCTGGGCTTGGGGAAGGGGAAGGGAGGTGCGGTAGGGTTAGGCAGAGCTAGTGGTGGTGCTAGAACGGCGCGTCGCTGTCTGTGGCGCTTTGCCCACTTTCGGCCGGCGGTGACCAAAATGTGGCGGCGCTCCACTGCTGCTGCGGCTTAGGGGTAGGCAATGCATTGATCTACAAACAGTATAAGTTAGGCAGAGAAATCTTGCCTGCCACCTGTTCGACACAATGGCCACATGAAAGTTTTATTTGAATTTTGGGCTGATTTTTGGTGGAGTGGTTGATCACATGCTTGAGCTTCTAGGTGTGCTTGGGTTTTGAAAATGGAGCTCACTTGAGTTGTTTTTGAATAAGTGGGATCTTCTCATATGAACTACATTCAATTTTCAAATGCCATTTAAAATTAGTGTTTGAAAGTTTTTGGTAGATCACAAAGTGGGCCTTGGTACATCACTACATGTACTAGCAAGGGGTGCAAAGATCCACATTTGTTTCTGTTAAGATTTGAGTTCTAGGAATAGCCAAAGTAGGCATGTTGATTAAAATGGCACAAATGACCATTTGGTTATTTTATTCATTTTGATTTATTTTTCTTTGGGATTTGTTTGGGAATGATCTAGATGATGTTTATTTCACCTAATAATCATTTTACAAGCAATGGATCACTTAATCATGGCAATTCCAAAACAACTCCTATTTAAATGCACACACATATGAATGCTTTAATATTTTTAAATGGAAAAGTTTTTGTTAACTCTAAATTTGATGATTTGGATCTTAATAACCTTGGATTAGAGTTTTGGGATGTTACAAACCTTCCCCCCTTAAACAGAATCTTGTCCCGAGATTTACGAAAGAAAACTAGGAACTAAAGAGATCTAGGAACTCTGTCCTAATGTAATCTTTTCGCTCCCAAGTGGCTTCCTCTTCGGTATGGTTGCTCCATTGAATCTTGAGAAATTTGATACTCCTGGTTCTAGTGGTTCTGTAAGCTTCCTCCAGGATACGGATGGGCACTTCCCGATACGTCAGGTCCTTGTTGATATCAATAGCTCGGTGATCGATATTCTTGAAAACTTCGGTCTTCTCTGGCACTTCTAAGCATTTGCGAAGTAACGAGATATGGAACACATTGTGGATGGCTAACATCTCTTCAGACCGTTCCAGTTGATACGATACTTCTCCTCGCTGATTCAGAATCTTGAAGGGCCCGATATATCTGGGGGCTAACTTTCCTTTCAGACTAAAGCGTTGGGTTCCCTTCAATGGCAAAACCTTGAGATATACAAAATCTCTGACATTGAAAGTCAGGTCTCTCCTTATCTTGTCAGCATAACTCTTCTGCCTGGACTGGGCAGTCTTGAGGTGCTCATGGACTTTGTGCACCTTTTCTTCGGCTTCTCGAAGAATGTCGGTTCCAAAGATCTGACTCTCTCCTACTTGCGACCAATTCAAAGGGGTAAGATACTTTCTTCTGTATAGGAACTCAAATGGTGCCATTTGCAAATTAGCTTGATAACTATTGTTATATGAGAATTCTGCGAAAGGCAGGCAGTCTTCCCATTTTGATCCATACTCTAACACACGAGCTCTCAACATATCTTCTAGGATTTGGTTGACTATCTCAGTCTGTCCATCAGTTTGCGGGTGATAAGTGGTGCTAAAATTCAACTTGGTTCCTAATCCTTCCTAGACTTTCTGCCAAAATCTTGAGGTAAACTGGGTTCCTCGATCTGATACTATGGTCTTGGGGGTTCCATGCAGACTAACAATTCTAGCAATATATAGCTCTACTAGCTTCAAACTCTGATAGGTTGTCTTGACAGGTATAAAGTGAGATACTTTGGACAGTCTATCAACAATGACCCAGATTGGGTCATTTCCCCTACTAGAAGTAGGTAATCCGGTGATAAAGTCCATTCCGACGGAATCCCATTTCCATTCCGGAATCTACAAAGGTTGCAACAGTCCTACGGGTATCTGATGCTCTGCTCTGACTCTTTGACAGATGTCACACTTGGCGATGTAGCTTCCAATTTCTCTCTTCATCTTGTGCCACCAAAATTGCTCTTTCAAATCTTGGTACATCTCCGTTCCTCCGGGGTGGATAGAATAAAGAGTATCATGAGCTTCCTGCATGATAACCTACTTTAGCTCCGAATCTGCTGGCACACAGATACGGCCTTTGTACCACAAAACTCCTTCTTCGTCTTTAGTGAATCTAGGTACCTTTCCTGTACCAATACGATGTTTGATTCTGTCGATACTTTCATTTCCCTTCTGGGCTTCCTTGATTTGGCTGATTAATGTGGGTTGAAGTTCAATGCTAGCTAAGAATCCTTTGCTAACAAGCTCAGTTCTAAAATGCTTCAACTCTTCATACAAACTTGGATGCTTCTCCTTGATCATGGTGTTTAGCCTACACGGCAATCTACCAAGAGCATCCGCTACCACATTGGCTTTGGCAGGGTGATAGTGAATGTCAAGGTCATAATCCTTGATTAACTCTATCCATCTCCTATGCCTCATATTTAACTCCTTCTGAGTGAAAATATACTTCAAGCTCTTGTGATCTGAGTAAATCTCACAGCGATTACCCATTAGATAATGACGCCATGTCTTCAATGCCAAAACTACGACTGCTAATTCAAGATCATGGGTCGGATAGTTCTGCTCATGCTGCTTCAGTTGTCGAGACAGATATGCGATAACTTTGCCTTCTTGCATTAATACACATCCGAGACCAATCTTGGATGCATCACAATATACATCAAACGGCTTCTTGATATCTGGCATGATCAGTAATGGGGCTGATATCAATCTCTTCTTCAGCTCCTAGAAACTGGCTTCACATTTGTCGGTCCATTCAAACTTCTTGTCCTTCTTCAGCAATTGGGTCATGGGTCTGGCGATGCTCAAGAATCCTTTGACAAACTTGCGGTAATATCGCGCTAATCTGAGAAATGCACGGACTTGGGTTTGAGTGGTTGGGGCTTCCCATGCTTCGACATCTCTGATCTTGGTGGGATCAACATAGACTCCTCCGGCAGACACAATATGTCCTAGGAATCCTACTTCTTTTAGCCAAAACTCACATTTGCTGAACTTGGCGTACAACTGATGCTCTCTCAGGGTTTCTAGGATGATCCTCAGATGTTGCTCATGCTCTTCTTCTAACTTGGAGTAGATAAGGATATCATCAATAAACACAACGACAAACTTATCTAGGAAATTCATAAAGATCTTATTCATGAGATTCATGAAATAAGCAGGGGCATTGGTTAATCCGAAAGACATGACCGTATACTCGTATAAACCATAGCGAGTTGTAAAGGCAGTCTTCAGAATATCCGTTGCACGAATCTTAAGTTGGTGATAACCAGTCCTAAGATCAATCTTTGAGAATACCTGGGCACCAGTTAACTGATCAAATAGATCCTCTATCTTTGGCAAGGGGTACTTGTTTTTGATGGTGACATCATTCAACTTTCTGTAATCTGTGCACAAGCGGTTGCCTCCATCTTTCTTGTCGATGAATAACACTGGTGATCTCCATGGCGATGCGCTTGGTTGAATCAAGCCTGTTGCTAACATGGCATCCAACTGCTTCTTCAATTCCACTAACTCTGGAGGGGTTCATGCTATAGGGCCTCTGGGCTATGGGTTCGGTTCCGGGGATTAGTTCGATAATGAACTCAATATCCCTATCCGGGGCATACCTGGCAATTCATCTGGCAATACGCCGGGGTATTCACAGACTACTCGGACTTGGTCTATGGTGGGTAGGGTTAGACTCTTGTTGCACTTGAATTGACGGGGTAGGGTTTCAGATATATGCTCTACTGTTACTCTAGAGCTACTGGTCATGGCGATGGCTTTCTTAGCACAGTATATCAGTCCTTTATGCCTTGACATCCAGTCCATACCTAGTACTACTTCCAATCCTTTGGTTCCGAGTACGATTAGGTTGGCATAAAAATCTATCTCATGTATTCTGATAGGCACAGTTGCAAATTTTTCTAGCTTTTGTAGTTGATCCAGGGATCTAAACTATCATGACATGCTTCAAGTTGGTTGGGTGAATCTTACTAGGGCATGCAAATTCTTCGGTGAAAAATGAATGCGATGCTCCCAAATCAAACAATACTCTTGCTAAAACTGAGTTGACAAAAAACATACCCAGGACTACGTCTGGCGCTTCTTGGGCTTCCTCGGCGTTCATGTGGAAGAGACGACCGTTGCGGTTGTGAGGGTTCCCTGGGGAAAATCTTCTCCCTGGTTGAACACAACGTTGCTGTTGAGCTGGGGCATTCACATTGGCAGTGGCGGCAGTCTTCTTGGGACACTCATTGGAATAGTGACCCTTCACTCCACACTTGAAACAGGTGATCTGAGACTTGTCTTTAGCTGCGACGGGCACATCATTGCTTCTAGTCCTAGGTGCAGTGTTGTTGTTGTTGTTGTTGCTCTTGGGAGGGGCACAGTTGAAATTGTTGGTGTTGCCGGGGTGGTGGTTGTTCCCTCCGGACTTCAATTGCCTCCGCTACGGTTGGGGTAGCTTGGACGAGACATTGGGGGTCGGTTGTTTCTGGGTGCATATCCTGGTGAGGGGTTGGGACGGTACTTCTGGTGACTGCTGGATCCAGATTGCTACATCATTCAATGTTTGCGGTTGTCGTTTGCTTGGTTAATCTTCCCCTCCATCTGAATTGCGGAGTCGACTAGCTCTTCGAGATCCTCAAAGCGGATGTTGACAAGGACAGTCTGCATCTCGTCATGCAGTCTGTTCAGGAATCTCTCCTTCTTCTTGGCCTTCGTGTTGATCTCATCAGGGGCGTACCTTGCAAGTGACAGGAATCTGTCACGGTACTCCATCACAGTCATTCTGCCCTGCTTCAACTCTCTAAATTCATCCCTCATTCTGGTGACTAAGCCCTGCGGCACATGGGTGCGGCTGAACTTGATTTTGAAGGCTTCCCATGTCATCACTTGACCATGGTTCATCAGGCGGATGCTGTTCCACCGTGCTCTTGCATCTCCTGCCAAGTAGTGGGTGGCAAAGAGAACTTTATCCTTGTCATCAACTCTAGCTACTTCCAAATTGTTCTCCATTGTCTGCAACCAGTCATCTGCATCTAATGGGTTTTCTGAAGTGCTAAAGATTGGGGGATTGGTGTTCTGGAAATTCTTCAGCTTGGATCCTTGATGATCCTAATTTCCATGCCCTTGGTTGTTGAGAGCCATCTGGGCGATCTGTTGTAGTGTTGCTAGATTAGCTTGGTGCTCTGCCCTGCTTGCTTCTCTATTTGCGATGAGATTTTGCAGGATCTGCAGCATTGGGTCTTGCGACGAGCTGCTCCCTCCTTGGTTTCCACAAGTCATCTGAAGATTGAGGTAGATAAAGGGGTAAGTGGGAAAGTTCTAAGGTCCATGGTTTTGGTTTCAAAGTTAAAACTTTGCATTGACTCAGGTTTTGCAACTAACTCCATTTCAATCATTCAAACAAGCACACGATAGAAACACACACACACCACCACAACAAAGGAAAACAAATGGTTTTAAGAACCATTCTACAAGCTACAATACAATGGGACCGATACATCTCATGCTACGGCAATGCTCTAGTGCATCTACTCATCGTCGATGAAGTCGGAGTCCTCATCGTCAGTGTAGAAGTCCACGACATCCTCCTCCAGAAAGTCATCGTCATTGCTGAGGTAAGAATCCATATCTCCCTGGATGTCTTCACCCTCCTCTTCTTCCTCCTTTGCTGCAAGCTAAGCTTCTTGCTCCTTGACGGTCTTCTCGAGGTCGGCCACCTTCTTGCGAAGACGGGCGATGGTGCGATCCTTCTTTTCTGACTGGAGGCAAAGAGACTGACGGTCCTTGACAAGCAGTGAGAAAGTCTGGGCCTTCTGGTCGACAATGGCACGGTTGTGGTTGGCAAACTCCCTAGCATTGTCCAACTCCTTACAGCGATAAATGCATGGGAAGTCAAGGTTCTCCACTTGACGCTTCAACTCCGGGTGACTTGGCATCTCCATCGGCATTCCCATGAAGTCACGTCTTGCATAATGAGCAAAACGGGTTCCTTGGATTTGGTTGACACTAAGGGCACATAGACGTGCGAGAGCTTCATGCATTTCCCTGGCTAATCCATCTTGCCAGTTGTTCTCTTGGACGGAGAACTGGATTCTCCCGGACGTTGGTGCTTCTATGCTTCCTCGAAGATCAGCGGTGACTAGCCACTATAAATCTCCTCCTGGGGGTCCTGGAAGTTGAGCTCAAAGAAACTCCGGATGTGGGCGTCCCAATAACTCAGATAGTGAATCTAGGTCCCTCTCGAAGATCAGTTGGCCTCCATTGCCCAACTTGTAGAACTTGCTGAACTGAGTCTCTATCTACAAGAATTACGGATGAGGAAGTTAGTGAAGTGATCAAGTGTGTCAAATTTTAGGTAGTAATGTAAGAATTTGAGGAACATGGATTTTTGAGAAAGAATGAATTCTGAAGGGTAAGATAGGAAATATTTTTTTCATAAATACTCATTTTGGTTTGGAAATTAAGTTTTTGTTTGGACGTCCATTCTAACTAGGGTCTCCTATGGTCAACCTGGCTCTGATACCAACTTGTCAACACCCGGATTTTTAATCCCAGATGCCTGTTATGTCATACATCGCAATCCCAGGATTACCATTTTTGCGAGACATAACAGATTGGATATCACAATACATCATCCATTACAAACCATAAATAAGGTCTTACACAAATAAGGATCTCATGATCCAGTCTTAATACAACAAGCAGCGGAATAAATAATAAGCGTAGCGGTGGGGTCCATCTTCAGGGGCACAGGCAATGCTGACGAAGGCAGATAGTTCTAGTTATCATAGCCGTCTTGATGTCCGTCATCTTGGTAGTCTCCTTCATAGTCTAGCCATGAGAATAGCCAGGGACAAAAGACATGAGTACTCTTTAAGTACTCGCAAACTACCACTAACAAGTAAGGTGGTACCAGTGGGAAATGCTAACTCTATGTTTATTTGTAAAGTTAAGTTTAAAACCTAAGTTGAGTTCAGAAACAAAGAAAGATAAAATAAAGTTCTAGAATCACTTAAGTTGGGAAGCTAGTGTCATAGTCACAACCCTGTTGTGGTCAAGTCAAGATTCATCAGTCATCTCATAAGTCATTTTGAAAACATCTGACTACGGAACTGTATGGCCACTCCAACTGTCCATGACCGCGGACACGGCTATTCGAATAGTTTGACACTTTGCAGAGGTGGTACACTTTCACCACAATATTCGATACATCTGTCAGGCATAACCCTGAATCATCATACTTAGTATGTAGATAATCAAACATAACCTTTCCTTTACACACCCTAGTATAAGCACCTCTCCTATGAGCATGGCCTCCCAACCATGACCATCTGTCACCTTGGGCACTGCATAGGTGGACAACATTGACAGGTAGCCTCAGCTCAAACCTCTCCCACGAGGGAACTAATACTAATGCATATAAATTTCCGGCTAAGCCTTACCCAATTCAGGTATTGTGGTTGGACGGTAAATTTGGAATGGTATCGCATCCGAATCCAACCACCAGTTTTTATAAAAGGGCTAAGGCTCATGCCTCAATGTTTTCATCATCATAAAACATTTGTGTTTCTCAACACATGTCAAAACATCTCAATAGAATGACTCATCATTCCAAGGTTTTCATAATTCATTTTCACCAAGTATTCCCATCTAAGGTGACTCAAGTTTTAGTTTAGCTCTAAACTACTAAGTTAAGAGTGTTCACTAAAGTGGGATGCTAAGATCAATCTCATGCCATATAATGACATCTAAGGTTATCTAGATAGGTCAAGTTTTATACTCTTGATGCTAAGTTCAAAACAAGTAAAGGACTTTGGTAAAGTAAAGAAAGTAAAGCTTGGAAATAAAACTTGGGGTAGGTAATAGTCAAGTGGTATAACCAAAGCATGCCTAATGCATCTTTCTCAGATTATCTAGTTTAATTCTAGCTTGCTAAGTATTATACTTTCAAGTGTTAGCTTGCATTGTTAATGATGGCTTGCCTTGTGCAGTGCAGTTGTTGAAGTTTTCTTCCTCCTCCTCTTGGTAGAACTCCTCCTCCTCGAAAGCTTGGTCGGTACTATCGTCTATAAATACATACGGAGTACATAATCACCAAACAATGCTTAACTAGTCTACTTAGCATTCTAAGGCACACCTTGGATGATCTAATATCATCACAAGCATCACAAGGTTTTATTAACTAGTTTCATTCTTTTTATTTAAGAAAAGTAATTTCTACTCATTGAAAAATATCTAAGATTTACTATTCTTCAATTAAAATATGGGATCATATGGACACATGTCATCACCACATATTCTAACATATGTGAATGTGATTTAAGGGTTGGATCATATTTACTTTGGTTTAAGTTTAATATTTAATGATTTAAAGTGACTAGAAATGCCTATATAGCATTATTTTGGTACTAGTCGAAAGTCACTTCATGTAAACATTAATATTATTACATATTCAGATAGGTATGGTTAAATATGATTTTTGAGAGTTGGAATCAACTCAAAATCAATTATGGTTGATTTTATAAAAATGTTTGAATGTGCAAAAGCTTCAGTCTTGTTATTTTTACTAGGAGAGATCTCTAACTCTAAATGAATTAAATCCAACGGGCTTGGATAGATCTTTTCAGTGGCTTTCTAGAAAAATTTGAATCACTCAATTTGGTTTAGTAAATCTTCCTGAGTTGACTTTTAAACTAAGGGACAGAAGTGAGTTCAAACTAAAATAGAAAAACCTATATTTGAATTCATGGGCTAGCGCGGGAAAGAAAACGGGCCGTCCCAGTGGCGCTCCGCGATGTGAATGACAACTGACAGGGGGTCCTGCAGGTCAGCGGCACATCAAACGCAAAGCGGTACAGGGCAACATGGCCTTGCGATTAAAACAAAGATCTACGGCTGAGGATCGTCGTCCCTGGAGAACAGGACGCCGGCGAGAGCTAACCCTAGCGGCTCAGTGGGGGTGCAATGGGGGCATACCAGGGCTCCAGCTAGCGTGGCGATGGGGGCGATCGAACATGCTGTCGATGATGGCTCAGTCATGGTCGCGGTGGCTCCTAGGGTGGACGAAATCGATGACGCCTCTCCTCCTCTACTGCGGCAAGCTCCGGCTAAATTCCGGCGACCAGCGGCTCGCCTTGCTCCGGGGATGGGGTGGAAGGATCAGTGGAGAGAGGGGACTGAGATGGTGTGAGTAGTTTGTGCTGGGAGGCCTCCTTTTATAGGGCAACGAGGGGACCGAATGGCACGACGGTGAGCTCGTCGGTGACGTTGATACATGTAGCTAGAGGCATGGGCGGCGTAGGCGGACGGTGGCCTACCTCCTGGCGGTGCTTTACGGCTTCAATCCGGAGCTAGGGGCGGTGACGTCTGGTCGGGATCGTCTCGCGCTCTGGGAGACAGATGCGGTGCTCAACGCGGCGCACGACAACTATGGGTCGCGAGGCAGCGCACGGCCGTGTCTGGCAGGGTGCTAGGGTCGAGGCGGAGTGGCGTGCATGGTATTGGGTCGAGGGGCGGTATGTGGCGTGCTGGCGGCTAACGCGCTCTGGCGTGCTCTGGCGAGCTCGCAGAGAGAATGGGCGGTGGTGCTGGGGTGTGGTCCAGGGCCTGGCTGGGCTTGGGGAAGGGGTAGGGAGGTGCGGTAGGGTTAGGCGGAGCTAGTGGTGGTGCTGGAACGACGCGGATCTGTCTGTGGCGCTTTGCCCACTTTCGGCCGGCGGTGACCAAAATGGTTTGGCGCTCCACTGCTGCTGCGGCTTCGGGTAGGCCGGTGAGGACTTGGTTGGACTCAGGGGGAATAGGGGAACCAAATGAGGGCTAAAAACTCAACAATGCATTGATCTACAAACAGTATAAGTTAGGCAGAAAATCTTGCCTGCCACCTGTTCGACACAATGGCCACATGAAAGTTTTATTTGAATTTTGGGCTGATTTTTGGTGGAGTGGTTGATCACATGCTTGAGCTTCTAGGTGTTCTTGGGTTTTGAAAATGGAGCTCATTTGAGTTGTTTTTGAATAAGTGGGATCTTCTCATATGAACTACATTCAATTTTCAAATGCCATTTAAAATTAGTGTTTGAAAGTTTTTGGTAGATCACAAAGTGGGCCTTGGTACATCACTACATGTACTAGCAAGGGGTGCAAAGATCCACATTTGTTTCTGTTAAGATTTGAGTTCTAGGAATAGCCAAAGTAGGCATGTTGATTAAAATGTCACAAATGACCATTTGGTTATTTTATTCATTTTGATTTGTTTTTCTTTGGGATTTGTTTGGGAATGATCTAGATGATGTTTATTTCACCTAATAATCATTTTACAAGCAATGGATCACTTAATCATGGCAATTCCAAAACAACTCCTATTTAAATGCACACACACATGAATGCTTTAATATTTTTAAATGGAAAAGTTTTTGTTAACTCTAAATTTGATGATTTGGATCTTAATAACCTTGGATTAGAGTTTTGGGATGTTACACGCTCACTCAACCGTCTCCATTGTCCCATCACCTTCTGCAAACGCCCAACAAAACTCCAACCATGCTGGCGATGGAGAAGAACGGCACGGTGGCCATCAGCGCCTCCAAGGCCGCCGACAAGGAGCCCCTCGTCCCCGTACAATCCCCCGTCCCTGTCCCCGCATCCGCCGTAGCTGCCGGTGAGGAGGCCCCCACCAGTCTCGGACAGATCCCGCTCAGCTGGGACCCCTACGAGGAGGTTGTCTATATAAGGCCAGAGAACCCCAACGACACCAGCATCGCCGACCCATGGTCGGAGGTAACTAGGGTTTTCTCCCCTTCCCTTGTTCTTCCCCCGTTCCCATCGTTGGATGCTAGATCGTATGTTATTGGGGCTCGGCTGTTCGTATTTTTACAGTAGCTAATCCTCTTGTGTTAGATCTTGATTTTCGATGAATCCCCCTGTTCGTAGTTGGGATCAGTATTCGATTTGGTTTGAGATTTGGGGAATAATCGGGAGATCTCATTCGGTTAATTTATGCAAAAAATCAATCCCGATAATCAAAGTATCTCAATCATGTCCTTATTTCACTCTACTGTTTTTTCCAACAGGAGGATAGCAGCGACCTCCGTAGTGACGACGAGTCCAAGGACACCAAGACTCGTCATGTGCTAAGGAGGCTAAAGTCCAGCCAATACAACAACTTCTTCGCCTGTGACGTGTACAGGTGCTCCTTCTGCCCCACCAGGAGGCTCCACGCCACGGACTTCAACTCCCTCGTGAAGCATGCCGAGGACGTGAGGACCTGCGGCGAGTCCGTGAACCTCCACGACTTCATGGCCAAGCGCCATACGCTCGGTCTTCACCTCCGCAACCTCCAGAAGGTGGCTATCGAGGAGGGTCACATGCCCCCGATTAGACCCAAGGCGCCCAAGGTCAAGGGGCTGGGCAGCAAGAAGTGGAGGAGGTACCAGAGGGAGGAGGCGGATGCCCTCCTAGTAGAGGCCACGAGGGGCCACTGATCAGCTGTTGCTGCTGTAAAGCAGCTTCTTTTGTCTTGTCTGTGTTGAACCTGTCAGCTGCTGCTGCTGCTGAGCAGCCTAACTATCGAACCTCGTTAAGTACCATACTATATAACCTATATTAGCTGCTTTATCTACATCTGCTCTATTTACTGAATTTATATATGGTGCTGGTTTGTTTTGCTTCCCTAGATTTTCTACCAGATTGGAGAAAAACAAGGGCAAAAGGAACAATGAATGAAGAGAGAAGCTGCTCTAGATTCCCTACCTTTTTGGGCAAAAAAACACAACTGTTAGCGAGAGAGGGGAAAAGGCGCTCTTAAAAAGGCCAAATAACAAAAAAACTTCCAATTTAGGCGTTAGGGCGCACGTAACGGCCAAGCCTTTGACCAGACGGCACCCCCCTCTGAGCGCATGTGAGGGCTTCGGAATATCGGGAGGGCAAAAGTAAGGACAAACGAGACACAATGTAAATCTGACAAAAAGCTGAAATTGGATTTACCATGCAATTTGGCTAGAGCTCCACAATGTAGCTATTCTAAATCCCTAAACTATGTGGTGCGTTGAAACCTAATGCTTTTCCACCGACGCGTGTGTGCAAAGTTGCTTGATCGTGCATGCTTACATAAGTGGCCTACAGAGAAACTTATAGAAGCATGGGAAAACGAGCTTCATTTTGGCAAATTCTGGACAAGCTTTGCGCAATCGGCATGCCTGATCGGCTGGGCGGCTTCCCCGGGGTGCAGGGATGCTAGGTCCATGTCTATGCTTACACTTCTTAAACTTGTTAGGAATAATAGCTGTACACTTCCTTTTGTCCTATCACATTTCGTCGTGTCAGCACCGTGCACCCGCTGCGGATCGGCAACGGGACGGTGGTCTACGTGGCCGGTCTCTTCTACACCAAAACCATGTCGCACACCCGTCCCATCGCCTATCGGGACAAACGCTGAATTTAATCGCTAGGATTGGAAACCAACTGTGCTCGCCTGGTCAAACTTGCTTCCACATGGGTATGACCGGAATATTGGTAAACACAATTTAAGCATCGCCTTCCGTCTCCTCAGCACATCACTGTGCAAAAATCCCCGACTCATTCCTTCCGCCGCCACCGCAGCCACCCAAGAACCATCGATGCTGCCGCAGACACCACCTCCACCGGGCCATAAACCACCACAACAGATTACTCCACCACCACGCCCAGTCCCAGCCACCGCTACCGACCCTAGGCCACCACCGCCGCATTAGCTGCCATGGACGCAGAGTACGGCGTGTTCGGTGACAGGAGGGACTTCACCGACGAGGACACCGTCACCACCCATGGCACCACCAAGCTGACGGTCGTCCACACAAATGCGTCAGCGGAGGTCGCCAAGGTCATCGCAATGTACGAGCGGTGGCTACAGGAGCCGATGGACAGGTACAAGATCGTCGGCCTTGACCTCGAGTATACCGGAGATAGGAAGAGGACGACACTTTTGCAGCTATCCATGCGCAACCACTGCCTCCTATACCACGTACGTAGGGCCAAATCTGTATGCCCAGAGCTTCACGAGTTCCTACACAGGAGGGAGATCTACTGCGCCAGCGTCGACATCAAGAACGACACTCCGAAGCTAGAGTGGGATCTCCTCGTTCATGTCGTCAATCACGTCGATCTCCAATGTTTGTGGAGGTACCCGAATGGCGGTACGGGGAAAGCCGGCATGGCTAGACTCGCTGCTGACATCATCGACCGCGAGTACCTCGGCATGAAAGTCGAGTTCCTGAAGCACCTGCATGAGCGATGGGAGTGGAGGGACCTGGATTACGATGCGATCAAGTACACAGCCAGGGACACGTATGTCTGCTACGAGATGCTCAATAGGATCTGGCGGGTGGGTGAGTGTGTTGTTTACCACTACTAGTTTTGCATTTCGTTCCTAGTTTTATCTCGCCTGTATTTTATCTCGCATGATTTTCTAAGCATTCTGTGTGTAAGAACCAAGCTTGTATGATCCCTGTGCTATTAGCTACTTAACCTGTATGAATTACATTCCCCCTTTTGAATGCTCAACATTCATTCTTACAAATCCTGTCTGTGCCATTTGCATGTGGCAGAATCCAGGACTAACATGCATAAGGTGTGATACAGTCATAAGTCATAACCAAACCTAGATTATAGCGAAGGATACAGTAATAACCAAACCTAGATTATAGTTTGACAAAGGTAATACACAACAGTTCGTAATTGCTCACATAGTGTACTTCTGAAATAACAGGTTTTCATAAATACAACAATCATGCACTAAAAGTCTACATCCCAACCTGTTGGAGAAGGCAACCAATCCTAGGATGCCTTCGATCGCTTGCGCCGGCTTGTAGATTCAACTGCACTCCAGCATCTGGGGCAAACAACCTGCCTTGGTGGTGGTTCAATAATGTGATGCCCGGAATGATATTTTACACTCTGGCGGTATAGCTCGTGGCTAACATACCCGACAATTGCAGCGTACTTCAGATTATGTTCAGAAAGTGGCTTATCCTCCCAGTAATCGTGCCCTAAACGCCTCCACGACCATCTCGGCAATTTGCCCTTCATGTCAGCGTACCACGGGTCAATGAGTTCGGAGGCAAGAGCGGCCATCCCAGTCTTGCTGCCCTTCGTCCCTAGGATCCAGTAAATTTCCTGGATGTCCACTCTGCACTCCTTTGGGATTCTAATGTCGACAGTCAGGCTTTCAAGCAGTTTAGTGTCATTCGTGATGTCAACTCTAGTAAATGTTATGTGCTGGTTCACGAGAAAGTCATGAAACAGATCCCTAATGCTTTTGCCCCACCTGCATGAAAATGAATTCAGACAAATAATATAGAAATAACTTTTGCAAACAGATGGTTCAGGAACAAAAAGACAGCAAAGTCTACCAGATCCCGTCAGCCTCCTTCTCGAAAAAAGGCTGGTATACGAGGACGTGCCCCTTCATGGAGAGTTGCACCACGGCGATCCAACGGTGATCGCGGATGTACTCGAGGTCGAGACCTACGAACCTGTTTTCTTTGAACTGCAGCCAACTCATGTAATTATTCAGAGTGTTCCTCACCGTCCGAGGGTCGGTGGTGTAGACAACATCGATCTTCTTCCCTCCATGTACTTCTATGTCGAAGTGCGCAGTTTCTTGCCTGCCGTCGTTTTGGACGTTCGAAGAGTCCATGACTATAGGAAAGAGGGAAAGGATACGGAGGAAGAGAGGGTAATGCGGTGGTGGAGGAAATGGATGAGGCTGTGGAGGAGAAAGACGATGAGGCCGTGGAGGAGGAAATGAGACAGAGAAGTGAAAGATTGGAACCGCCCTTACCAATATCTGGAATGGTGCACGATCGTTCGTAGTAGGGTGAAGGTGGAGAAAAACGGCGGTTTTACACGTCGACGCTAGCGCTTCCTAAAATTTGTTCTGCGCCACTTGCATGCGGTGGAATCGAGGTCTGCCATGCACGATCCAAGTCAAATGTAGGAACGTTTGTGCGTGTCGACCTTCACTCACCGATAGGCAGGCCACACATTTCTCTCTTACAATTTAGTTTTTCACTTCCTCTAGACGATTCCGGTGCCCACCCTCAATAATTACGCCCCCCTTCTTGTCTTCCACACGGACAAGAACCGGCAGCGGTGGCGGTTCCTTGCAGATTCACTCCCCACTCGAACAACTGCCCCCATCCCTGATTCCATCCCCTCTCGAATCCATCCACCTCCTTATCACAACGCCTCCATTAATCTAGCGGATTCCAGACTCCATTTGCCGCTATGGGTAGAGCTTGGGGTAGCATCAGGCTAAAGCGAAAGGCATGCGACGATGACGCGGATGGCCAGGGTGACCGCTACCGCGAGGATTGGGGATGGCCGAACCTCAGCGCCATGAACGTGCATAGGATCGCCTCGGGGTTGGACATCATCTCAGCTGGCCGCCTCGCTCGCTGCATCCCTGACCACCGCTTGACGATGCGGAACATGGACGAACAACCGTTCGGCACGCTAGGACTTCTTTACCCCGATAATAGCAAATGGTCAAATGACCACGATGGCCATGTAAGTTCCAGTATCTAGCTTATTCGTTGAGTCATATCGTTGATTCATATGTGCTGAACTCTCATCGAAATCCTATGTTCCTTTCGTCGAACGTGTTGTGTGCACGCGTGGTTTGAACAAATCGAACCATTTAAGACTATTCTGTACAGCGGAAGCTCTACTCGTACCTGATATTCTGGTATTTTCATAGTGACATAGTCTTACTTTAGGTGATAGATGAGTTGTCAATTTTGATTTTGCAATGGAATGCCTGCTAGGTGATATTCTGTTTCCTAAAATAAAAACAAACAGATTAGACGATTTAAGGCTGTTATGCCCCGAGCTGTTTATGATCATCGTCAGGAGTTTGTTCTGGGGGCTCTGCTACTACTCCATATATTGAGTATCTTCGTAGTGACACAGGCACAATTTAGGCGATATCTGAGGAGACACTCGTATTTAGGCGATATTTTGTGTACTTTAATCTGAAGGTCCAGTTGTCAAATTGTATTTGCAATGGAATCCATGCTAGGTGATTATACCAACTGACAACAAACTCTGCAGAATATTCATGCAAAACTGATGCTGCTGGATAAGTGGTCCGAATGAGTAGTGGTGAATATCAAGGAAGAAGAAGAGACGGAAATGGAAGATGACCATAACTGGGTGGGTGGCAACAACGAGTGGCTGGTCCTTTTATCATAGGATGGCAGTACTTGGACTCTAAAAATGGCTACAGATCGGTGAGACTTGCAGTGCCATCTTTGGAGGGTGTCGGCATTACTGCATTCAACAACGGGTGGCCGACGCCCATTTCCGAATTCGCTTACAGGTTCAACGTGGCAGAACTTGACCTCATGAAGGTACATCTCCCACATAGACCGCGGGAGGGGGCGTGGAAGAACTGGGAGTATGACCTCTTAGCGGTGTTCGACAAGGCAATCACATTCATTAGATGCCCAGAAGGCAATGAATGGACAGTCTTGTGCAACGACTTCCTGTGGCCGGAGAAGTATGTCGACGCCGTCTTCACCTACGGCTACTCTTCGTATAGACCGCAACACATTTATGCGGTCACTGAACCTAGCGGCGATGTGCGTGTTTGGGAGCCGTCCATTTGGGGTGAGTCATGGTGTCATACAGCATGTAAAATCCCATTCAAAATTCTGCTTAGTGACTATAAGTAACACGCAGGTACCCACGTAGCCCCACGCATCATTCTAGCTCCGGTCATCGAAGATGCAGTAGCAGATGCTGAACTTGGGACACGGCGCTGGTTCCTGGCACCTCTCGGAGGCGACACGGAACAAGATGATGAACTCATGTGGATTCATATCAGGGGAGCACTAAACAGCGTTGGTGATACAATAGAACATATGGGGACACAACTTTCTTCATACCCATCGCTACGGTGTCACGTTTTCTCGAGGTCCGCATGCCCATCCAAAGACCCAGTAGAGCAAGTCTGGCGTAGAGTCGGCAATCTGAAGGGACAATCTGTGTTTCTTGGGATCAACTACCCTTTCTTTGTCGGAGCCCCTGGAGCTGTTGAACCTGTATTTGCTCAGGCAGCCCTGGCTCCTCATGCTGTTGCTAGTGTTGGTGGTGGTGGAGCTAACGAAGAACTAGCTGCTGCTGCTCCTAGTGAAGCTGATGAAATACTTGGTGATGCTGCTACTGGTGAAGCTGACGAAATACTTGCTAATGCTACTGCTGGTGAAGCTGACGAAATACCTGCTGAGGCTGCTGCTAGTGAAGATGACGAAATACCTGCTGAGGCTGCTGTCGGAGTCCAGGAATAACATGCTGGTGTTGTTGCTGAGGTGCCAGCACTTCTAGTGTTGATAGCAGACAGTGTGTTTTCTGTACACTCACGCGCCTATCATGTTGACACTCCAGATCTGACCTGGAGCCGAATCCACGTCGGGGGAGGGGGCCTACAATTGGCTCATCAGTGGGGTCGTACGATTTGATGGAGAATGCTAGACGGCCAAATGCAGCATTCTGGTTCGTTCCGACGATACCACCAGCTCTAGGGACCTAGTGCTCATACTGGCAGATCCGATGAACCATTTGTCTTTATCTTTATCATTAGTTACTCTTATTTGTGTAAAGACTAAGCTGTGCTTATTTGTGTAAGACTAAGTTAGGCCTAACTGCGCAATATTCAGTGAAGCCCAGCTTTTCTTTCCACGCCCATAACAACAGAATTGCAGCATAGAACATACAAAGGTAATGTGCATACTAGGCATTTTTGCTCAGGATAACAACCACTTCAAGCAAATGATACATGGTGCCCGCATTTGAACACATCACTAGAATGTGCCACCTATTGATGATTGATGACATGGATCTAGATTTTCTATGCGTATTTGCATTGAATCGCTCATTGATTTGTTCACATATTTTTTGGCAATGGCTGATGAACTCCACTCTCTTGGTAACTTGCTTCATCAGCGAGCACTTGTTGCTGCAATCCAAAGTACTGAACATGGTCGTCATCATCATTTCATTTAGGTTCTCTATGTTTCTTCATCACGGAGCTACTAATTTCAAATGAAAATCTAGTAAACAACATATGTGTACATTGTTAGAGTATGCTACGGCCATGGTACATACATGTTTTTGTACAATCACAAGAACAAAACTTGATGCATTTTCATCTTGTTGGCGTTGTGTCGAACTGGGTGGATGTGGCTTTGGGGTTTGGAGAGGAAGGCGTCGTGGATGGTGCGTGTGCGACCACGGCGACGGCGAGCTCGGATTCTGGAGGAGGCCAACAGGACCGAGCATGGTCGGCATGGTGACAGATCTCACCCGGGAATGAATTCCCGTCCCCGCGCCGTGCCATGGGTGCGGCCATGGTGAGGGCGAGCTCCGATTCGAGATGGGGAGGAGAACGGGGCCGAGCAGGTTCGTCCAAGTCCTAGCTCCACGCCACGGCCGCGACGACAGATTGCCGCCCCGAAGGAAGAAGAAGACGCGTAAAGGATGCATGCGCCAACACTGCAAGCCTACATGGCAGCCACGACGACAGCGACGTAATGATACGTCCAAAACGTATCTACTTTCCCAAACACTTTTGCTATTGTTTCTCCTCTAAACTTGTGTGATTTGGATGCAACTAACACGGATTGACGCTATTTTCAGCAGAATTACCTTGGTGTCTAGTTTTTGTGCGGAAAATCAACTATCAGGAAAAATCCCGGAAAATATGCCAAAAATCCTATTTCACCAGAAGACTCCCGGAGCCAGAATACGAGACGGAGTGGGGCTGGGGCCCAGCCACACCACCTGGCTGCGGGCTGGGCCTGGCCGCGCCAGGGGGTGTGGCTGGCCGCCCCAGACACCCCTGGGTCTCCCTCTTCGCATATAAGATGCCTTCTGACCTAAAAACTCAGGGGGTTCGACGTTTTTCTAGAAGGAGTTCCACTCCGCCGCCACCACCACATTCCACGATTCGGAACCAGAAACTCCGTTCTGGCACCCTACCGGGACGGGGAATTGGAGAAGATCATCGCCATCATCATCACCATCGCTTCTCCATCGACCATCCATGTTTCCCCATCTATGAGTGAGTAATCCCCCGATGTAGGCTATGGGGATGGTAGGGATTGGATGAGATCGTTCATGTAATGACATCAGATTGTTAGGGCAAGGTGCCTAGTATCTACTATTTTTTTTGAGGGTAAAACAGTAGGGCAAAAAGACCCCACTGCAATTTTTATATATTGTAGAGAGTTACAAAAGAATATTTACAAGACTCATTCCACCTCAAAGAAGAGGGATAAACTCTAATCAGCTATCTCCTGTCTAAATTAGTTTCAATCCAAACCTTAAGGCTCTGATAATACTTCTTCTTAATTCTAAAAAGGACCCATCTTAATTCCTGGGCTACAATAGCCTTCCAGGTCTCAATCGATGCATGCTGATTATTGAAAATTTCATTATTCCTGCAAATCCAAATGCCCCAAGTTCCAAGTAGCAGAATTTCCATTGCAAAAGGGACATTGAGGTCTTTTTTAATACTGACTAACACTTCAAAGATAGTTGGATCAGCCAAATTGACTTGAGAAATTTCAGCCCAGCAGGCTCTTGCAAAAGAACATTCCCAAAACAAATGTAGGCTGGTTTCTTCACTATTGCAGCCCTGGAAGACACAGTCATAAGATGCCGAAAACATTTCCTTTTCGGAAGGTTTCTAGTATTGAGTATATCAAAGAAGAGCGAAAAAGAATTTGTGTTTTCCGACAAGAAGATTTCCATAACCAAGAGAAATGTGGTTGAACCGGCTGGTAACCAGCTAAGGAGCGTAAGCCTTTTTCACCGAATAATTACTGCCCCAAATGTAAGACCAACAATCAGAATCCCTTCCCCGCGAATTGAGAATTTGTTCAAGACTTTGATATTCTGATAAGCTTGTTGTGACAAAGGAAGGTAAAAAGGTCCCGAGTATTTGGGGTATGAGGAACTCACCGCAGAGATGTGAGGTTTTTTGCATAAGAGAGTAGGTGAGGAAGCTTATGTTGGAGGCAGCTATCATTCCACATATCAGACCAGAAAAGTGTGGTTTTCCCATTTCCAACCAAGCACTTTGCAAGTCCTTTAAAAATGTCAATCAGTTTGAGGTGAGCTTTCCACCAAAAGGATCCCTCAAGACTTCTTCCAGGGAGCTTATCATTACAATAGTAAGTGTTCCAAACCAGATGAACCCAAGGAATATCCTTATGATTATAAAATTTATCCAAATTCTTCAAAAGAAGAGCAGAATTTTGAACATTAAGATCAAGAACACCCAAACCTCCCTGGTTCTTGGGTTTACAAACTTTCTCCCATGCTACAAGAGTACCTCTAGCTTGAACATCAGTAGTTTTCTTTCTCCACAAGCATTGCCTCATATATTTAACCAACTGCTCCTTGATAGTGACAGGAAGCTCAAAACAGCTCATGTAATATATGGGAAGGGAAGATAACACAGATTTGACTAACTGCAATTTCCCCCCATAATTAAGAAAATCAGCAATTCCACACAACCTTCTTTCAATTCTCTGAACAATAGGCAGGAAATGTTCCACAGAGTTTATTCAAGCTCAAGGGCAAACCAAGGTATGTAAAAGGCAAGGATCCGTGAGGCAAGAAAGGGTATTAGCAAAATGCCCAAGCCTCTCGAGTCCATGTTAATAGGCATCATCTGGACTTGGAATAATTGACTTTGAGTCCAGAGGAGAGCAAAAGTATGTAAAATTGCCTTAAGACACAGGAGTTGCTCGAATCAGCCTTAAGGATTATTAAAGTGTCATCGCATACTGAATCACAGGAAGTCGATGACAGAAAACATTCTCGTGGGCAAAGAAAGAAGACAGGGGTTCATTGCTTTATTGAGGATACTTTGAAGAAGATCAGCAGCCAGAACAAACAGTAAAGGAGACAAAGGATCTCCTTGTCTGACACCCCTTCTACAGTAATTTTTTTTCCCAGGCACACCATTTAAAAGCACAGAAGAAGAGGCAGACCCAAAGATCATCTGAATCCAAGAAATCCATTTAGTTCCAAAACCTTTGGCTTTAAGGATATTGATGATAGTAGAATGCTCAATTCTGTCAAAAGCCTTCTCAAAATCCAACTTAAGAATTAAAATTTCCTCTTTTGACTTGTGGCATTGATCAAGAAATTCAAATGCCCAACCTAAACAGTTTTGGATAGATCTTTGCTGGAGGAAACCATATTGATTCTTGTGAACAAGTTTAAGAATGACTTTTGCAAATTGTTGGCCAGAATCTTGGTGATAATCTTAAGGACACTATTTAGCAAAGAAATAGGCCTAAAATCAGGGTCAAAGGAGCAGCAATTTTTGGAATTAGGGTGATAAAGGAAGAATTGATGCTTTCCAAAGAGGCATTCCCTTCATAGAATTCCACAAGAAGACTCTTCACATCATCCTTAATAATAGGCCAACAAAGCTTCATGAATTCATTATTAAAGCCATCAGGGCCTGGGGACTTATCATTAGGCAAATTTGTGATGACTTCCTCAATCTCCTCATCCGAGAAAGGCTTTTCCAAAGCATCCCTTTCTTCCTGGCTTAAGCAATCACCAGCCAAGTCATTAAGATTGAAATGCATTTCAGGCTTATCAGAAGAGCCCATTCTATTTTTAAAGGCATTCCAAAGAAGATTTGCTTTGCCATCATGATCATAGACCTCAAGATCAGAATCATCCTTGAGCATGGAAATGTAATTGTGCCTAAAACTTATGGTAGCTCGAGTGAAAGAACTTGGTGTTCTCATCCCCCAGCTTAACCCATTTGATTTTTCCTCTCTGTTTCCAATAAGTATTCTGGTCTTGTAAAAGAGAAATAATAAGATTTTTCAGGATATCCCTAAGATTCCATTCTTGAACAGTAAGAGTTCTCATTTCCTCCATGATATCCAGCAAGTCAATGGTGGCATTGACATTACAGATTTGTGCCTTTAGGCAAGGGAGCTGTTTGGCCCAAAGCTTCAGCCCTCTTCTCACATTTTTGAATTTAGCATTGATTTTTTTTGCAGAATCCATAAAACCCACAGGAATGTTCCAGGCATTTTGAACAATAGCTTTAAACTCCTTATGATGTAACCAATGATTTTCAAATCTGAACACCTGAGCTTTGGGAATCATTGTACCAATGGAAATGACACAGGGAGTGTGATCAAGTGGTTTTGAAGAGGAGCAACAAAAGTTGAGGGAAAACTCGAGTCCGTAGCAAGTAAAAACCAATCCAATCTTTCCAAGAGTGGATCCTTCTGCATGTTACTCCAAGTGAACTTTCTACCCTTAAGTGGTAATTCAATGAGACCCAAATTATTAATGGCTTCATTGAAGAGAAGCATACCATTCACATATCCACCCAATTTATTTCTATCTGAAGGCTGTCTACAGAAGTTAAAATCTCCCATAATAAGCCAATCCACATCATCAGGCATATCAATGCTGCCAAACCAGTCCAAAAATTCAGACTTTTTTCAGATAAACATGGCCCATAAATGTTGGAGAGGATCCAGGATTTATTGGACAAGAGGGAAGTCAAGGTTATGGAGATAGAAAACTCATTGAGAAAAGAAAGTTATCCAGAAAACAGGGAGCCATTCCAAATGGTGATCAAGCCTCCAGATGCACCTCTGGAGGGAAGAAATTCAAACCTGGTAAATTTGGAGGGGCAAAATTTTTTAATGTAGGAGCTATCAAAATCCTCGCGCTTAGTTTCTTGGAGACAGATAATGTCACAACCAGACTCCTCAATTTTGCTTCTGAGAGCAGACCATTTTTTCAGAGTTGATTCCCCGATATTCCAATTCAAGATCTTCCAAGTTCTTGTGTTATTCATTAAGAAACCAGAAGTATAGATATGGGGTGATATAAATAGTGTAATCACCCAGAGAGGAAACAAGAAAATAGAGACAAAAGTCAACCCAATTCAGGTTACCACAGAGATTATCCATAATAAGTACCATCCACATTGCAAATCCACAAACACAGCACACATAACAGGGAGTCAACAAGACTCCAGCAAAAGATATAGTTTGATACATTAGCACACTTAAGAAGAGGTCTTCTTCTTGGCTTGATGTCCACAGGTACCAGCAGCCCCTGGCTTCTTCTTGCCACCAAATCCCAAGCTGGAAGAGGGCCCTCCTTTAGTGCTGCCTTTTGTAGGAGCCTTAACTGCCACATCATTGACCTTCCTTTCTTGAGCAGCCTCTTTCCAGGTCCCCATCCTTGACCTTGAATGAAGCAAAGAAGATTTTTAACCACTTTGGAATTCAGGCAAGGAGGAGCAGCATTACAAACCAGGCAATCAACAATTTGACAATTTAAGTGACTTTTAAAACCCCCATTTAATTCAACAATTCTAGGGCTTCTTCTCACCTCAGATTCCACAAGAGGTTCCTTGCCCTTTCTCTTTCTAGCAGGTAGAAGGAGAGCACAAGATTTAGTTGCTTCAATACCTGCAAGAAGGAGGCATCCGGGAAAAGCTCTTATTAGGAATGATGAAAGAGATTGAACTTTCCTCACAATAGGTTCTTTAATTATTTCCATAAAGGACAAGTAAGAAATCCCTTGACCCGCTTAAACTTCTCAGAGTAGCAAGCATTAGAGTAATGAAGTTAAACCAACTTACAGGAATATCACACTTAAGAGAGCCCATTGGAGAAGATTCCTTCTGAATATGAGGGGCAAAATAATTCTCCCAGAGCTCCAAGCCTTGTTGGGAAAATCCCTGCTTGGCAACATGCACGTCAGGGAAGGAAATAAAAGTTCTCACCATCCCAATCTGAAGGTGAGCCTCATTTGGAGAAAGCAGATGCTGATCCTCCAACATCCAATCATCATTCCCAGGGGCCACCGTACTTGAATCCATAGGACTTCCTGCCCCCTCCTCAGCATCAGCATTGTCCTCCTCCTCATCAGCCAGATAGTTTTGAAGAATGTTCTGCAGGCCATCACCAATGCCAACCCCTTGTGGTGCAACTGCAACACCAAGCTCCTCCACAGCCTCAGGCTCATTCACAGATTCATCATCAGACCCCCAGTCTTGAACCATGATAGCACCAGTAACTCCACTGTTCACATCCTGAGGTGGAAGATGCTGATTGTCAATAGGCATATCTTCTCCAGGAGCAATGACAGGGCCTTGAATAGGGGCAGCAGTAGCCTCCCAAGGACCCCAACCTTCAGCGTGCCCACCAGCAGGAGCAGGGTCTTGCATAGGGGCCATCCACTGACCCCACTCACCCCCAGGAGCAGGAGGGGGAGGGGGGAGGTGGAACCTGGGGCCCAAAGACTGGACCATGCCCAGGAACTGGGTGTGGGTCCACATTGTCATCTGGCAGTGGGTCCTCCTCGGGTGGGCCCCCACCAAGCAAGTGACTCTGAAGAACTTCAACAGAAAAAGTCCAAGACTCTGTCTCTACCAAGTCACCAATGGTAAACCTCACGCTCTTGGGGATGTCAACCAAGTCAGTAACAAGAATCTTAGCAATAATCCTACCCTTGTGGTCAGGGTCCCTCTCCCACAGAAGAACTTTCCCAATGTCAGCAAAGATAGCATTCAGATCCTCCGTATGCCAGTGGTCAAGGGGAGGTCCAACCAACATCACCCAGCACTCATTATTGAACTGAGTCCTATGCCAATTATCACCCTCATTGTGTTTCACAAAGGAGACATGCACATCTTGAAACGGAATCGGGCTCGCCGCAATGAGCCTATCACGATCGCTGACATGATGGAACTGCACATACGCCGACCCAAAGGGACAATCTTGAATATCTCTGAAGTGCACTCCAACCTCATTGTTGAAGAAATCCACCAGGACACCATGAATATTCAAGAACGGAACAGGACCAGGAGGGAGGGGAAAAATGTTAGCAATAGCATACTGTTCATGCGCTCTTGACCTCCGAGGCACCACCACCCTTCTAACACGATTCCTCCCAGCCACCGTGATAATCCGAAGCCGTTCGGCAGAAAGGTGCAGGATCAATCGGAATGTTCGCCATTGCGACGCCCTTCGCCGGTGACGAGCAGGAGGGGAATGGGGTTTCAGCGGGCGGGAGAGTTGAGGAGACAGGGGAAGTGGTAGTTGTTTTTTCAGCGAAGAGATGAACTCGTGAAAACTGCCGTGAAAGATGGGCCGAATGAGAAACCACCTGGCCTTAAACCACCCTCATACGATTTGTCGCCAGCTACATTTAGGGAAAGAGGGAAATTTCAGAAAAGGAAGGAGACCAGCAATTTAAATGCCGCGATTGGCGCCTCCTGCACCTGACCGGCGTTACCATCGACTTAACACCATCATTAGTGAGCACTGAGCATAAGATCATCTTGAAGACTGATTTGATCTCACCATTAATACGTTGCTCAATCATGGGCGAATGACCCACGTGTGACGCAGAAATTTGAGTCTTTGAAAACCGAGCCACTTTTCTCGGAATGCTTTAAAGAAGGAGATTTTTTGCACTTTCTTTTTATGCGTGACAACTTTCCATTCCTTAGCAGATTCCTTGTAGAATTCCCTTTCTTCATGAATCCAATTCGGACCCCCATTACCCCAAAGATTGACATGAATCACAAAAGAATGACATGAAAACTTTGAGATATTGTAGATCTCAAAACCCACGCCTTGAAGCAACCGAGAATCGAAAAGTTCTATCTTGAAGAAGCTTCACCTGGAATTTAGAAGCATTACCTCCAAAGCAAGCTTGAAGAGCAAGACTAACAGTATGAAGGTCCAATTTAAAATTTGCTCGTCCAAAAGCACAGACCAGATAAAAAGGTCTTTTCCTGAAACCACCAATGAAATTAACTTGATGCCTGAATTTATCAAAAATCTTCTTCTCAAAATTACGCCCTAAAGAAAAATCCAGGGCAGGTCGATGAGGCAAAGCATCTTCAGAAGCACACCCAGAGGGGAGATTTTCCGAAATCCAGAGATCTAGGCACCAACTTCTCAATGGAGGAAACATTCTTAACCAAAGGGCTTGGTAAAATTTGAGAACCAACCACCACCCTCTTCACCTGGAGATCAATAGAGATGCCAGAAGCCACCACCTCACCATGTACCAAGTATCTAGCATTGATCACAACCTCATTATGATTGAGGAGAACAAGCCTTTTTGAACTAGGAAAATGTATGAGAAAACCTTTAGAAGGCTCAAGATCATCAGTCGGCAAAGAGTAGCAAAGGGCATGCCATTTAAAACCAGTGTCTTCATCTGATCCAGTGATGGTAGAAGATCTACCAAGAAATCCAGATGAGGGAACCAAAGAATCATTAACACGAGAAAGGTGAGAGGGGAACCTCAAAACAGATCCAACAGAGATCATCTCCCCAATTTCCAAACATCGCCCCTCAAGGGGGGAGCCTTTGGCGTTGAGAAGAACCAACCAAGAATCAGCCGAGACAGCGAGAGATCCTTCCAAAAACTTACCACCCGTGGTCACACCAGAGTAGGTGACCTTCCAGCAACCACCAGAGAAATCCATGCCGAGCCTATGCCGGCGAGGCGCCGGCGAGAGCCGGAGGCCGACCAATGGTTACCTCAGAGGAGCCTCAGAGGAGCCGGCATTAGGTCTCGCTCAGGGTCCAACGGTCACCTCAGCCTCTTCAATGTATTCAGCCACGCTGCGGTGGCGCTGCTTCAGATTGTGGAACTCTTTCTTTTTCAGGCTCATTATTCCTGATGAGATATGAGCAGTGCGAAAGCCATCCCTAGTATCTACTATTAGTGCTTTTTGACTTTGTTGTGACTTGTTATGCTTAATGCTTGTCACTAGGGCCCGAGTGCCATGATTTCAGATTTGAACATGTTATTGATTCATTATGATAGTATTGTTTATGGTCTTACCTGCAAGTTGTATACAATCGTTGTTGTCCGTAACCAATGGCCCCGAAGTGACAGAAATCGGGATAACCGGAGGGAATGGCTTTGATGTGAGGATCACATGTGTTCACGGAGTGTTAATGCTTTGCTCCGGTGCTCTATTAAAAGGAGCACCTTAATTGACAGTAGTTCCCTTGAGGCCCCGCTACAAACGGGCTGGCAGGACAAAAGATGTTGTGCAAGTTCTCATTGCGAGCACGTATGACTATATATGGAACACATGCCTAGGATTATCTAGTACTTGGATGCTTTATCTTATTTATCTACAATTGCCCTATGTTCTGATTGCTATGTGATCTGTCTTGTCCATGCAACGCCCGTCCATCCATTCCTATGCCTACCGCACTCGAATCCTACTGTTTGCTGCTATTGTTACTACTGTATTTACTTTACTACTGCTATTACTTTACTATTCCTACTACAACACTGTTGCTACTGATAAACTGTTCTGAGCAAGATTGTTTCCAGGTGCAGCTGAATTGACAACTCAATTGTTAAGGCTTATAAATATTCTTTGGCTCCCCTTGTGTCGAATCAATAAATTGGGTTTCACTTCCCTCGAAAATACAGCGATACACCCCCTATTCTTGTGGGTCATCAAGACTATTTTCTGGCACCGTTGCTGGGGAGCATAGCTTTATTTATCAAGTTCACTTGGATTCATTATCGTTCGCTGGCATCCATCCATCATGGGTAAGTCTCGTGATGGCAAGGTTCCTATTTTACCATCCACTATAAGAAGAGGTACGGTTCTGAACACCTCTGTTGCTCTTGATTCACCATCTGTTATGAGTAAGCTCATTACACCACCACATACACATGCTACACACACTACTACTACTGCTGAATATGAAACTTCTGATACTTATGATGCTGCACCTACTGTGCTTGATAAGAGTGGTTCATTAGGTCCTTTCCTAGATGCTACAATTTCTAGAACTATAGCTGGAAATACTGAAACTCCTAATCAAGACACTACTACACCTATTAGTTCACCTAAATCTAGTGAGGGCTATGATATTGAAGACGGTTATGTTGAGATGACTGATGAATTTATTAAAGAATATCAAAACACCCATGATAGGAGCGCTGCTAAGAGTCTCCTTGAGAGGCGTACTATTAGACCCAAATTGTCTCCTATTGCTAAGTTTGCTGCTTCTCCCATAAACATTAAAGATAAAGATTATGATTTCTCTCTTGATTTATCCTACATTGCTATTGTTGAGAAAGAACCTTTTACTGGGACTAAAAATGAAAGTGTGGTATGAGTGAGCTTTCTACCATGAGTGGCCTGTTTTCTGATGATATTAAGATGCGTACTTACTTTGTTGCTAAGATTTTCCCCTTTTCACTGAAAGGAGAAGCTAAAGCTTGGTTTAGTAATTTACCTCCTGGATCTATTAATAGCCCTGATTGCTTGATTAGTACTTTCCTGCATAAATATTTTCCTCCTAGTGCTAGACATGCTATTTTGCAAGAACTTTTTGATTTTACACAGGGAGAAAAAGAGATATTGCCAGAATCATGGGCAAGGTTTTGTGCTTTGATTCATGCACAGGCTGGAAGTCCATTACCTAAGAATGAGCTTCTTGATATTTTGTATAATGGACTAACCGAAGAATCTAGGACATACCAAGATAGTTGTGCTGATTATGTTTTCAGGAATAGGACTCCCAAGGAAGCTGAGGAATTAATGGCTAAAATAAGCAAGAATTATGAAGATTGGACTCCTCCTAAACCAGCTATACCGGTGCCTATACCATCATCTAAGAAGAGGGGAGTTATTGAATTAAATGATGAAGTGATGAAGGAAGCTAAGTAATGTCTTAAGGAGAAGGGAATTAAAGCTACAAATGTCAAGAATTTACCTCCTATAGAATAATTATGTAAGCCAATTTCCCACTCATCCACTATTGAGGTACACTCTCTCCAACACTTTGATGAAGGTGATATCCCTTACTCTAAACCTCCTGATCAATGCTTAGAAGAATTCGATATTTTTATTGTTAAGCAAGATAATTTTAATAAAAGGGTGCAAAATCATCTAATGGAAAACACTAGAGCTATTATTGAGTTGAAGGATATTGTGGAAATAACCTCTAATGATGTTAAAGTGATTGTTAAACATTTTCAAATGGTTAAAAGTCAAATAGATCAACTTATTAAAGTGCAAAAAGACTTGCTAGTTAATGCTGCCAAAGAAAAACATGCTTATGAAATTAGAACTAGAAGTGGTGCTGCTACCCAGGATCCTTTATATCCTGAGGGGCATCCCAAAAGAATGGAGCAGGATTCTCAACAAGCTAAAAATAGTGGTATTACTCGTAAGAAAAGAAAAAAGAAACATAAAACTATTGTAGAACCCTCTGAACCTGCTAAAGATCCTAATGGTATATCTATCTCTGATGCTGAAACTGAGAGTGGTAATGAAGAAAATGATGTTCCTGATAAAGAAAAAGTTGAAGAAGAACCTGAAAAGCACACTAAGAATACTAAATATACTAAAGAAGATTTTATTGCTAAGAAGCATGGTAGTGAAAGAGAGCCTTGGGTCCAAAAGCCTATGCCTTTCCCTGATAAGAAACACAAGTCAAAGGAAGATAAACACTATAATAAGTTTTGTGAGTGGATGAAACCTTTATTCTTGCAAATTCCTTTGACTGATGCTATTAAATTTCCTCCTTACTCAATGTATATGAAGGATATTGTCTCGAATAAAAGGAAGATCCCTAATGAAGAAATCTCTACTTTGCTTGCTAATTATTCCTTTAATGGTAAGGTTCCAAAGAAACTTGGAGACCTAGGGATTCCAACTATTCCTTGCTCTATTAAGAATAGTTATGTTAGAACTGCTTTGTGTGATTTGGGAGCTGGAGTTAGTGTTATGCCCTTCTCTCTCTACAAGAGACTTCAACTTGAAAAACTAACACCAACTGATATATCTTTGCAAATGGCTGATAAATCTACCACTATTTCTGTTGGTATATGTGAGGATGTACCTGTTCAAGTGGCTCATAATTGCTTGATATTAACAGATTTTGTTGTGCTTGAAATGCCTGAAGATGATAATATGTCTATTATTCTTGGGAGACCTTTTCTTAATACTGCAGGAGCTGTTATTAATTGTAATCAAGGAAAGGTGACCTTTAATGTCAATGACAAGGATCATATTGTCTATTTCCCCAAGAAGATTTATAGGACTTATGGTTTGAATTCAATTGAACATGTTGAGGGCATTCAAGTTGGATAAATATATTGTCCCATACCAAGAGAAAAATTTGAAACTATTATGATTGGGACCATTGCTAGCAAAGTTGAGGTAACATAATCATTAGTGGATTACAAAGTTTTGTCTCATATGAATTTTTTTTGGTAACAAGACCTGATCAACCTTGTTAACAAAAGGATTTCATTGAAACAAACAATGTTTTCACCATGATTATCTCTGCTTACTTCTATTCTATCCATTTTAGTTTTTGCTTTCGTTTAGATTTATTTTATGTTGTTAGTTGCTTGCATGTTAGAGTGTCTTAGAACTTCTGAAGTTCTAGCCTTGTTTTGTCTTTGCATCATTCCAAAAACCTTTTCTGTCAGAAAATCATTCATCTATACCTGAAAATGCCCAAAAATAAAGTGTCTCGAAAAATTCTAGAAAATTCATATTAAATTTTTACGTGAAAAAGGGTCAGAGGAGTGCCTGGAAGGTACCAGGGGGCCCCACCAGGCAGGCACACCACCTGGTGGCACGGCCAGCCCTAGGGTGCGCCTGCCTATGGTTTGGGCCACCCCTGGCCCTCCACTCACTCTCTCACTTGCCACTTTCTTCTCTCTCCCGAGTAGACACCAGTTCATTGCTCAAAATCGCGTTCTTGTTGTACTTGCCATCGATTTTTCGATCTCCTTGCTCAGCCCATCTTTGCTGCTGAAATTTGGAGCATTTGTTCTCCGGTATGTGACTCCTTCGCTTGTCCAAGTAGATTTGTGTTTAGTGGTTTATATCTTGAGTATTTTGCTACTATAGGTGACATGTTATGAGAGCTTGTAAGCTTGTTTGATGCTTAGAGATATAGTTTTGATGCATGTTTAGGCCTCTTACAAGTCCCTATGAGTAGTGCCCTTCAATATATATTAACTTTCAATCACTTGTTTAATAGTTGTTTAAATTTCAGAATAGAAGATGAATGAGCATCAACTAAACCAACATGAACGGAGGGTGCCTAAGGTTATGAAGGTTCACCGAGAGGAGGAAGTTTTTCCTTCCATCTATCCATGCTCTGAATTCATGAGAGCTGCAGGAATTTCCCAGGACTTCCATACTTTGGTTGCTAATGCAGGATTGGAGTACTTTTTGGAAGATGAGCCTTGTCAATTTGTGAAACTAACGATGTCTGTAGTACAGGACTTTCAATTTAGTTACTCTTTGCCTAACCCCATGGTCCACGACAAAATATATAATATAGCTGTCGACCTTTCTCTCGATGATTTTTGTGTAGCTATTAAGGTACCTCAATGGGGATCATGTGGAAGGATTAAAGAGCGACCTGCACCACTCATGGACTTGTACACAGAGATTTGCCAAGGGAGCAACTTCTCGAAGGAGAGCAGGAAAATCCATAACATTCATCTCCCCTCCATTCGCTACATTGCCTACTTTATTGCCAAGTGTGTTTTTGCTAGGAAAACTGCCAATAAGTTATCTTCATATCATCTAGCATTTATCTCTGCTGCTCTTAAACGAGATAGGTCTTACAACTTGGGTGCTTTGATAGCTTTCCGTCTTGCTGCTAACCGCGAGAAAGGTGAAATTTGTGGGGGCCTCATTGCTTCTGATTTACTAGCATTGCATGGTTTAGTGCCTCATCATCTAGACCTACAGTTTCCCATAAAAAGGCTTGATCTTAATTCCATGATAAACCATAAAATTGTTTCTTCGTGGGCTAGTTTGAGTGAGTTGTCTTATGAAATAACAATTCTCAAAGCTGGTTGGAGAAGGAGCAAGTCTGAGCGTGTTGTTCTTTTGCCTGCACCTGTTTTGTTTAACCTTGATAATAGGGTAGGATGGTCCCTCACGGAGGAGGAGTTTGATACGTATTTGGGAGAGCTCTCTCAACATGAGCAGGATACTAGAAGGGAGGTCACGGATGATTCGGTCCAGCCCTCGAATGAGGGGGAGTCTTCATACCAGCAACCTACCTATGATTGGGGAGCTTCTTCTTCTTCCCAAGGGCCCAACTACGTTCATGCTTACAATGAACTGCCTGCTTGGAACCCTTACTCGTATCTGGATTGATACCCACTTAGGCCAAAACTCTAAGCTTGGGGGCAGGTACACTGACATTGCAGTCATCTCCTTATCACTTTGCGTCGGTACTTTGTATATTCATGTTTCGTTCTCTTTTTAATTTTTGTTCTTTCTTTGCTTTTGCTTTCTAAAACACAAAAAGACCAAAAATATTTCTGTTGTTTCTCTTTGTTTGCTTCTTATTCTTTTTGCCTTGGTTTGCTTTTTCCTTTTTGCTTTGTTTGAACTATTTGAAAAACCCAAAAAGATTTTTGCTTTGCTTGTTCTTCCTTTTTGGTTCTTGTTTTAAAAATCAAAAACACCAAAAATATTTGTTGTTCTTCTTTGGTTTTGTGAGTTTATTGCAGGGTTCAGCAGTTCTTAGTGGAATTTGGTTTCATATTATTATTATTCAAGCCACACAAGTGAAGGGCAATAATGAGGATTAATGACAACTTGAGGTGTGGTAAGAGGCTGGTAACGAACTCTATTTGTTTTCATTTTTGTACATATACTCATCATTGTGGGCATGCTTAGCCTGTTCGTGTAGGGTGTATGTTATTTATGGATGCTTAGTAGTTCTTGCTTTCATATGATTAGTTCTAGCTTGCTAATAGTTTGTAGCATGTCATATGAATGTTTGCTTGCATTACTCTATTCATAACTTGGTATGATACCGTGGTATCCTCCTCTGAATGTTTCATTTGAATTGACTTGGCACATGCTCACGCATGCATATGACTGAAATAATCAGTTAAGCCTCGATGAATTATTTTGCCTTGAGGGTCTTGAATCATTTTCATGCCATGATTAGTCCTGTTTTGTTGCAAGCATGATTATGATAGCTATTGCTCTCTCGTTTGTCGCTCCCTTACTATTGCTAGCCTTCACTTAGAATGAGTATGTTTTACTCATGTTTCCAACTCCCTAAAACCAAATATTGCCAAAAGTGTCCACCATACCTACCTATTAGCATCATTTGCTATTTCCGTGCATATTCAATATGCCTTGTTTTCTTCCAAATAAAATGTTTGCTTGTTATGAGAAAGTTAGTTAGTAAAGATCTCATGAACTTGATGGCACACTTTATTTCCTGCACTTAATAAACCTGAACCATTGTGATTGTCCATGAAAGTTATATGCTTGCAAATTATAGGCTGGGGATTAGCAGAACCGTGCTGTCACGGGGAACACTTTCGACACCTGTAAATATATACCCAGTTGATACCATGGTCTTTTGTTTGCCGATGTCGTCGGTGTGAAATAAAAGGGGAGCTTGTAAGTCCATGGAGTTATGTATGTGTGTTAGAGAAACGCCTAGGCTGTCGGTCTAATCCATGCTGTCATGGTGGAAACCTGCAGCGTAACCAGAATAAGTATCTATGAAGCATTCTTCTTATAAAAAAAGAGAGAGATAGCTATTGAGAAAAAAGAAAAAGAAAGAGATTTGAGAAAAGAGGAAAGAGAGAAAAAAGCACCATTTTCCCATGGTATATAAGAAGATTGCTGAGATACTCATTGTCTGCTTGCCTTGTCATTTTGATATGGGGATTCTTCCGTATCATCGGGCAAGGGGTACCCCGTTGACGGTTCTCTATGATACACACGTATTTACGATGACAAGAACTTACCGGTAACTAAAGTTGAGTAGCATGAGGAGCGGCCCTCGTACTCAAGGGACATAGGATTTCCAGTTTATAGTCTGTCAAGCATATAACTCAGATTGGACCTCACTTTCACCTTAACGATATTAAAGATGCTTATGATAGGGGCAATGAGAGCTCAAAGCTAATGAGTACCATACTTTCAGCATTTGGAAGCCTTTCAAACTATTCAAAACCATTTTCATTTCTTTGTTGAGTATCCACCTATTCTATGAGCACCTTCTTGAGAGCAGAGTTGTCATTCTTAGTGTAATGTGCTTGTCTCAAAACTTGATTAATTGTGTTATGACTTTGATGCTTGTATCTTTGATATCTTTACATCTAGTCTTCACCTGAACTTCAGAGGTGCCTTGGCATTCACAATCAAAGGCAAGCGAGATACCACTCTATCACACCTTGTTATGAGCATTGTAATGTTGCTTATGTTTATGTTTCATGCTACTTATTATTTTTGAGTTGGAATCTCTTCATAGCTTGCAATGCCTATTAAGTAAACTTAGTTGCATACTCTTTATTATGAATTGTCTAAGTAGTTAATACATGCTGAGAATATATACATCATATGAAGCAAATGTGTTCGTGAAAGTTTCCTTTATCGCACTCAGTTTTGAACTGAATTGCTTGAGGACAAGCAATAAGCTAAGCTTGGGGGAGTTGATACGTCCAAAACGTATCTACTATACCGAACACTTTTGCTATTGTTTCTCCTCTAAACTTGTGTGATTTGGATGCAACTAACACGGACTGACGCTGTTTTCAGCAGAATTACCTTGGTGTCTAGTTTTTGTGCAGAAAATCAACTATCAGGAAAAATCCCGGAAAATATGCCAAAAATCCTATTTCACCAGAAGACTCCCGGAGCTAGAATACGAGACGGAGTGGGCTGGGGCCTAGCCACACCACCTGGCCGCGCGGGCTGGCCCTGGCCGCACCGGGGGGTGGTCTGGCCGCCCTAGAGACCCCCTCGGTCTCCCTCTTCGCCTATAAGATGCCTTCTGACCTAAAAACTCAGGGGGGTTCGATGTTTTTCTAGAAGGAGTTCTGCGCCACCGCCACCACCAGATTCCATGATTCGGAACCAGAAACTCCGTTCTGGCACCCTGCCGGGACGGGGAATTGGAGGAGATCATCACCATCATCATCACCATCGCTTCTCCATAGACCATCCATGTTTCCCCAATCTATGAGTGAGTAATCCCCCGCTATAGGCTATGGGGATGGTAGGGATTGGATGAGATCGTTCATGTAATGGCATCAGTTGTTAGGGCATGGTGCCTAGTATCTACTATTAGTGCTTTTTGACTTTGTTGCGACTTGTTATGCTTAATGCTTGTCACTAGGGCCCGAGTGCCATGATTTCAGATCTGAACATGTTATTGATTCATTATGATAGTATTGTTTATGGTCTTACCTACAAGTTGTATACACACGTTGTTGTCTGGAACCAATGGCCCTGAAGTGACAGAAATCGGGATAACCGGAGGGAATGGCTTTGATGTGAGGATCACATGTGTTCACGGAGTGTTAATGCTTTGCTTCGGTGCTCTATTAAGTGGAGCACCTTAATTGCCAGTAGTTCCCTTGAGGCCCCACTGCAAACGGGCTGGCAGGACAAAAGATGATGTGCAAGTTCTCATTGCGAGCACGTATGACTATATATGGAACACATGCCTAGGATTATCTAGTACTTGGATGCTTTATCTTATTTATCTGCAATTGCCCCATGTTCTGATTGCTATGTGAATTGTCTTGTCCATGCAACACCCATCCATCCATCCCTATGTCTACTTTCGTGATCAATCCTCTTGCTTTGCTATTGTTACTACTGTCTTTACTTTACTACTGCTATTACTTTACTATTCCTACTACAAAACTGTTGCTACTGATAAACTGTTATGAGCGAGATTGTTTCTAGGTGCAGCTGAATTGACAACTCAGTTGTTAAGGCTTATAGATATTCTTTGGCTCCCCTTGTGTCAAATCAATAAATTGGGTTTCACTTCCCTCGAAAATACTGCGATACACCCCCTATACTTTTGGGTCATCACATAACGGCAAAAGCTGACAGGGGGGCCCAACTTGATGGTCGTTAGCCTGATATTTTGTATTGAAACGTAAAGTTGAATTCATGCCGAAAAAGACCCTCTGAGTATTTGGCACGCCAACTTTAGGCAACGCAGCTAATTGTAAGCAACTTGGGTACCGTGTTTCCTGGGCGCCCCAACTTTCGGGCCGCAAAATGATATTCTCCCTCATCTGGGCGAGAGGTGGTCGGGAACGACGGGGAGGCGAGGTACCCGCATCTAGGGTTTCTGGCGAGAGGAGAGAAATGGGGAATATAGAGAGGGGAAATGGGGATGAGGCTGGATGAGGTCGAGAGAGGCGTCGCGGTGTCGTTCTTATCCTCCCAGATGACGGCAGCACGGATCTCCATGCCGGCGAGCAACGGCGCTCGCGCCATGAAGCAGCTTCGGCGGCCACGCGAGGTAAACGATGCCGATTGAGGGGACAAAGGGGTATGCGGGCCTGGGCCGGTACTGGTCCATTGTAGAGCGAGCGGAGCGTTGCTACTGCTGCTCGCGCGTGACACATAGCAGATGGGCTACGACCCAAGCTGGTCTGCTTTGCTCTTTTCTCTTAATTTTTTTCTATTTCAATTTCTGTTATTATCACACCATTTCAAATATAACTCTCTCCAAGGTTTTGAATTTTCAGTGATGTAGTAAGTCAAGTATATCATTGTCTAGAGCAAGTATGACCCTCTACTCCTTATTTTCTTTTATTATGTACATAATATCCATAATTATATGAAGGGTCCTCTTTATTAGGAAATATTAATAGAAATTAGGGTCTTAGGAATTTGTTTCTTATAATAGGATTTCACAAAGATGATCTTGTTTCCACTTAATAATTATAATGGTAAAGGTTTAAAATGGTGAATAATATATATAGAATCCTATTAATGCTTAACTTCCTGAAAGAATTATAAATATTCCTTATAAGGTATTAAACCTTGTGGTTCTTAATATGATGATTTGATTTTTATGATTCTCCCTAATTGGTGATTTCACCAAATCCTATTCGACTTGTTTCGTAGATTTTAAAATTATCATAGAACACTTTTGGTTAGGTAATGATGAATCAATAATAAGCATTGGTGGAGAAATGCTCATGTTTATTCAGATATAGGTATATGGGTTCTGAAAGGATTTAATAACCCATATTCAATTATGGATATAGATGATTATTAAGGCTAAGACATATTACTATCATATTTGGTGATTCTAAATAACATTTCAATTTAAAGTGAGTTATTGGGATTGCTTTCATGATGTGATCTTATGAGAGTAGGTTCTTATTAGGGTTTAAGACAATCAGGTAGACAAGTGTTTCATACATAATAACTTATATAGTTCTCTAATTATCCTTTGGAAGTTTCAATTGTCCAAGAGGTATTGTTCAATGGTTACCTAGGAATAGGAAAGGGTTTCATTATCCATTTGATTCTAGGTTTTTTAAATAATGAAGTAGACATGGGTCTTATCATGGCTGCATGTATAGCTAGCTTAAGGTTTCTAAAGAATTCTTACCTCAATACTTCACTAAGCTTATCTTGAGATAAGGAATTCCTTTCCTAAATATACTCTAGATATCTCTCTTATCTTATTAACAAAGATTACATCTTCCTGAATATGACAATCATATGACTCCACCATATCCATCATCATAGGATGACATCGTCATGCCACTTCAACATTATTCCATTCTTACTCCTAGTATAACTCCTCTTAATTAACTACCATTGATGCACCTATTAATGTAGCTACTACTAACTCCATCTACTAACTTCCTTAACTTCATCTTGCAACTTCTTCCAAGGCTTACAAGATTATAGTTCTCTCTATACATCACAAGTGATAATAATCCTCTAGAATAGGTTTTATACTACTCTCCATAATACAAGTTGTTCTTGTAATAGCTTGGCTACAGCACTATGCCTCCAACTACTCCTACAACTTATGTTATACACTTTATTATACTCTAGCTTGACTTCTCATGATCAAGCTAGATGATTGAACTTACTAAGGCTTTACCTAATTTGGTGTACTCACAACTCTTCTTTATCAACTAGTCATCCATTCTCAAGTGACTTGGGAATAATGACCACCATCATTTGATCAAACAAAGCTTAGGCTTCTAATTGTCTGATCAAGATCTATAATCAACTAAGTAGTATACTTGTACTAGTCTATTTATAAAGCTGATCTTGTTAAAGAAGCCTACTTCATATCTATATCTACTTGTCTTAACAAAATTATTATTAGATACACAAATACTACTAGCTTTCTCATAGCTTCATAATTACTAGCTTAACTCTTGGGTTTAGGTACTGCTCTAGTTAACTCATGAGTGAGTTAACTCCTCCAGCATCAGATGGTTTGATCTCCACTAAGGATCCCATTCCATTGATGATGGCACACTCTACCATAACTAGTTCCTTCTTCTTATTAACTTACTTAAGGTCTTTGGAAGGTTTATATAATAGGTCAACGCTAAAGGTTAACAAGTGCTAGGTCAAGAATTGGTCACTCAATAGTGATGATCCATTGACACTAGGACTTGGTCAAATAGGATTGTCATCTATTAACATGACACTAAGAGTATGAGATGCATGGTCTTGGCTTGTCTTCCATTATACTTCCTTTGTGATAAGAATTGATGTTTAAGAACTACCATGATACCCATGGTAGGTATCACTATGGAAATCAAGTGTATCAAGATTTAGTTATAGAGTTTTCTTTACTTAAGTTACATACTTGACTTAGGATTCAGGGTTTGTGGTAGATAATACCTTGATATCATCTTTAGAATATTAAGTATTCATCCATGAGCTATGGTATGGAATACCATGTAATGATATCTAGAAGATCAAGTACTCCTTATTAAGTAGTGTGTGGTGACTTAGTTTTATTACATTTGATATACCCTTAGATCAAATTATATTACCCAAAGATAAAGTTTAGCAAAGATCATATTGAAAATTATCGCACTCAACTTGATGAACTACTTCAGTTCCACCAAGCTAAGAGAAGCTTCAATCACTTTGGCAAGTTTTATTTCAAAGCGCGAAAATTATCCGGATTTTCTATGCATGAATGCAATGCACACACCTGTGTTCAACTTATTTCTAAGCTCTAATGCTGGGGTGTTACAGACTCTCCCCCTTAAAATAAACTTCGTCCCCGAAGTTCATACTCTCTTGGGTTTTGGAATAAGGAGTTGACTTGTTTTGATCACGGCATTTCTCAAATTCCATTGTGATCACAAATTGGGGATAATTGTGGTATCCCGTATCCACATCTTTTACCTTAAATTCTCTTCATACTTTGAAAATATCCACTATCAGTTCTAATATATCCTATAGTTTCTTCTACTATAATTTCTTGGATTATGACCTTACATTCCTACTTAGAATTGGTTGTGGACACATTTCGTCCATTCCAATCCAGTTTTCCTACTATTTTACACTAGACTATTTTAGTATGATCTACTCCTTCTAAAGGGCAACTTATGAGTTGTTTCTTTTAGAACTAGCCCACTCGGTTTAATCTATTGTATCTTCTTCGATCTTTCATCCGGACATACTCTTGGAAATACTTTATACTGAGAGCTTCTTATAACCTTATGAGTATAAGGCTTAACCTCATCATAACTTTGTACTTCTTCTCCAACCTTTAGTCAGAAAGTTAGACAACAACACATCCGTGTTTATTGTTTACTCTCCCCCTTGGGGTTTCCTAATGGTCTATAAACTACATGTATACTACCCATTAGTTAAGGTATTGGTATCTGTCCAGCTTATATTTTACCTCTAGAAGGTCTCACGAAAGAATCTACGATATATCCACACAATTGTGGATCTCCAAAAGGAATCTTCCATCATTACTTGACTTACTCTTAACCTTCTGGACATTTTCTCTTTAGTAGGCCTGATTTCATGAAGCGTCTCGAAAGACGATCTTTAATTTCATACTTCCTTAGGTCTAACTTAACTTAGGCCAAGTTTTATACTCTTTAAATTACACAAAGATGACCTACTTCACTACACCGCTAGGATACCAGCTACGGATACCAGTTGTGGATCCTCCTAGGTGTATGGATTACCCTATGGGTTTTTGACTTCTTACGGACATTTTCCCTGAGTTGTCAGAGCTTGAATACCACTTTTCTCCAAACCTTATTTTTTGCACTGATTCATGATACTTCCATGAACTTGGTACAACTACTTCATTAGCTTCTTAGCAACATCACCTATCTTGAATGAACTTCCTTCTTGTTGTTCCACACCTTTTCTGCACTAATAATCCTTCTAATTGTTAGCTCATAATGAGTTGGAATTGATCCATCCTTCCAAATAGTGTTGATACACCTTATATTTAACTTCCTTCTTCTTGCATGTCTTCAACTTGATCTTCGGAACTCGTCACTCCCTTACACGAATTCCCTTTTCTATCTAGGTCTATAACATCAAGTAATAACTTGATGTGCAACATGCATTTGCACATCAAGTCAAACTTCATGCACAGATCTAGTCAATCAAGAAGATGCAACAAAAACCAATATTCCAAATGTGGTACATATAACACACATCATTCTAAGCCCGAAATATAGTAGTTGAGTATAATACCTCTAGAATTCAGGCTTAGCTGTGTAGTATATGATACCTCCTAATATAGGTTTACTCCGTGATACTTAGCACTTAGGGGTTAACTACTCTGTCTCAATATTTACCCAAATTGCTCAGTTGTAACAGGATAATTTTGAGCAAAGTGGTCTCACTTTGGTTCTGACTAACCTATTACCTTTCTTTTGGGACTAATAAAGACTACCAACTTTCCATTATATTGGAAACTATCCTCACATGATCTCTCAAAACTACTAATAAAATTGTAATTACTACCTTAATCCAACAATTATCATAATATAATTATACCTATGACTTCTATCATAGACCTACACCGCTCTTTACTACTATTATTACAAGATTTTTTATTAAGTACTCGTCCTAATTACATATTTATCATGGTCTCGGAGCTAATCTCACCACGAACTTGTCAAGATTTACCTAGTCATCATGATTAAAGAGCTAACCTCACCATGACGACTCTTCTTCTTAACTCCCTATTAATGATTCTTCACAGAATTCTACTCCATCACATGGAATTCTCAAGTGAATGCCACATGATTTACTTCTAGTTGTAACTATGCATACTCTGATGGTCTGCCCTGTATGGTATAATGGTATCAACTAATGGTAAGATTCTGCTACGTCACATGGATTCTGAATATAGACTCCATCGCTAATACTACTCCACATGATATCCTAATCTTCTTTGATATTTTCTATTACTTAAGATATATTAGTGGTGTTATACGTATTTAGAGTTACTCTAAATGACAATTTCCCTAAAGAATATGGATAACTAATCCTTAAGAAAGATAACGAAAGTATCCAACTTAAGTGTGACAAGGTTATCCTCAAGTGGATACCATCACAATGCTTGGTCTAGATAAGATGTCTCCTGTAATCACTATCAAACCTACAGATCTTCCTAAAAGGGTTTTAATCCTAAGGTCAAAGCATATGCTCTGATACCAGCTGCGGTGACCCAGCATACCACTGTATTATGTAGTACACTATAGTCGTTGACATAACACCAATGAAACACCATTCACTAGTATTACATCCCTCAGAGTGGTACAACAGAAACACAGCAGGTCCAAGACATGACTATAGATTACAACTCGACTCTTTACAAAAGATCCAGAGAACACTCTAGGTTAAAGAGAGAGAAAGAACTTCTTACAAGGAAGAATTAGAAATAATAACTCAGAACTATCTAGTAACTACGACTAGTATCTAAACTATTTGACTTGCCATTCCTGCTATAACAATGCTCCACAGAAGTAGGTTTTATGGCTAGAGTATCTACTCCTATCTAAACAGAGACTTCGCCTTCACTTTGGTTGTTGTATATGTTGACTTCATTGACTTTATTGAAGAACTTGAGCTGCCGATGATGGTTTCTTGAGCAGAAATTGATGTTGACGTCGTCTTCAACGGCTTAGAACCTAGCAAGGGTTAAGAAGGTATGGTTGAGTACGAGCGTACTCAGCAAGTTCACTAAAAAGGAGTGTATGATGCACTATCTCTACAGCCATAGACCAAAGGTCATAGGAAATGCAGGTTTTCGTAAACATTTCTTCAAAGGTTGCTTTTATTCTGAAAACTATGTCCGACCGCCTTCACAGGTTGGCCAGAACCTTCATGGGGTTCCTTTCATGCCGCGTTCGTAGCTCCTTCCCGGAACAAGGAGTAACATGTCACAATTATTACACTCTGTAGAGGTGTGTCACTTTTCCCACAAGAGACCTTAAGATTTATTGCACAGCCGGGAGTATGTCCCCGTTCAAACTTCCATGGTTTGAGGCCCAACTTAAGATCCAAGCCATTCACTGCCCCTCTCCGCGACCCCGCATGAAGACGCGATCCCCCGAGACAACTACCACGGTTACTCTTTGGGTAGCCTCTCGGAGACTCCGTACGCAGCTCAGTTTGGTGGTCACCATCAACTATGGTGAACTCAGACCCAGACAGACATGCACAGATAATCTAGACACCTAGCTCGCGGGGAACTAAGGGGTCCCACCCATGTGCTGGATTCCCTGGAACTCCACGAGAAATCAACAGCCTCATGATAAGGTCATCTGTCCATGCGAAAGGAAGAAGATCCAGCTAACTTCTCCGCCCCATTCCAAATCTCATGGTTGGCGCGTAATATACGATGCTAGAATCACTAGCGACATTGGTTGTTAAGTCCTAGATATTATGTTCCTTTACCACTGGAACTGTATCAGTAGATTATTACCATCTGGTAAATAATCCATAATCATATTATTATGAAAATAGTGTTTTCTGACCTTTTTGGAATGTAGGTGATGACAACATTTGAGTTACAAGCATTTGATAGAAAATAATCAAAGGACATGAGAAAGTTGTGAACTTGCCTTTTGTGATTGCAAGATTATGCACTCATGATCTTCGATACAATAGAAGATCCAAAATCTAGAAATAGCATCATTGGTCTGGTAAGGACTAATGTTTAAATAAGCAAGATGCAATTATGCATAAGTAATGTAATGCGGTTTGATAAACGCGAAACCCTGGAATAATCATATCTGATCTAGGGTTTGGAGTTTGTGATGAGTTCTTTGGAATGTGTTGTACTTTTATACCAGCTTCACACTTGTGCTTCTTATTAAGGCTTGTGAGAGTGTGTGAAACAATATGTAGATACAACAAGTAATATGCAATACTAAAGCACTCAAATGGGGCATGGTATCTGAAATATTTCTTAAAAAGATTAAGAATCAATTAGAGCTTTTAAAGAAGTGTTCAAAGATTACTCAGATTGGACCTCACTTTCACCTTAACCACATTAAAGATGCTTATGATAGGGGCAATGAGAGCTCAAAGCGAACGAGTACCATACTTTCAGCATTTCGAAGCCTTTCAAAATTATTCAAAACCTTTTCTTCTACTTGTTGAGTCTCCACATATTCTTTGAGCACCTTCTTGAGAGCATAGTTGTCATTATTTGTGTTTGTTCCATTACTTGATTATTTGTGTTATGACTTTGATGCTTGTATCTTTGATATCTTTACTTCTAGTCATCACTTGAACTTCAGAGGTGCCTTGGCATTCATAATCCAAGGCAAGCGAGATACCACTCTATCATACCTTTTTATGAGCATTGTAATGTTGCTTATGTTTGTGCTTCATGCTACTTATTATTCTTGAGTTGGAATCTCTTCATCGCTTGCAATGACTATTAAGTAGACTCAGTTGCATACTCTTTATTATGAACTGTCTAAGTAGTTGATCACATTGTTGAGAATATTTACATCATATGAAGCAAATGTGTTCGTGAAAGTTTTTTTATCGCACTCAGTTTTCAACTGAATTGCTTGAGCACAAGCAATAAGCTAAGCTTGGGGGGAGTTGATACGTCCAAAACGTATCTACTTTCCCGAACACTTTTGCTATTGTTTCTCCTCTATACTTGTGTGATTTGGATGCAACTAATGCGGACTATCTTACATAGCTATTGTCGAGAAAGAACCTTTTTGTGGGACTAAGAATGAAAGTGCGGTAGCACATATGAATGAACTTGGTTGATGACTTTGTTGCGACTTGTTGTGCTTAATGCTTGTCACTAGGGCCCGAGTGCCATGATTTCAGATCTGAACATGTTATTGATTCATTATGATAGTATTGTTTCTGGTCTTATCTACAAGTTGTATACACACGTTGTTGTCCGGAACCTATGGCCCCGGCGATGTAAATCGGGATAACCGGAAGGGAATGGCTTTGATGTGAGGATCACATGTGTTCACGGAGTGTTAATGCTTTGCTCTGGTGCCCTATTAAAAGGAGCACCTTAATTGCCAGTAGTTCCCTAGAGGCCCCGCTGCAAACGGGTTGGCAGGACAAAAGATGTTGTGCAAGTTCTCATTGCGAGCATGTATGACTATATCTGGAACACATGCCTAGGATTGTCTAGTATTTGGATGCTTTATCTTATTTATCTGCAATTGCCCTATGTTCTGATTGCTATGTGAATTGTCTTGTCCATGCAACGCCCGTCCATCCATCCCTATGCCTACCTTTTCGAATCCCTTTATCTTGCTTTTGTTACTACTGTCTTTACTTTACTACTGCTGCTACTTTACTATTCCTACTACAAAACTATTGCTACTGATAAACTGTTGTGAGCAAGATTGTTTCCAGGTGCAGCTGAATTGACAACTCAGTTGTTAAGGCTGATAAATATTCTTTGGCTCCCCTTGTGTCGAATCAATAAATTGGGTTTCACTTCCCTCGAAAATACTGCGATACACCCCCTATACTTGTGGGTCATCAAGACTATTTTCTAGCGCCGTTGCTGAGGAGCATAGCTTTATTTATCAAGCTCACTTGGATTCTCTATTGTTTGCTGCTATCCATCCATCATGGGTAAGTCTCGTGATGGCAAGTTTCCTATTTTACCATCCACTACAAAAGAGGTACGGTTCTGAACACCTCTGTTGATCTTGATTCACCGTCTATTTTGAGTAAGTTCCTTACACCACCACATACACATGCGACACACACTGCTACTACTACTGAATCTGAAACTTCTGATGCTTATGATGCTGTGCTTGATAAGAGTGGTTGATTAGGTCCTTTCCTAGATGCTACGATTGCTAGAACTATAGCTGGAAATACCGAAACTCCTAATGAAGACACTACCACACCTGTTAGCTCACCTGCGTCTAGTGAGAGTTATGATATTGAAGATGGTTATGTTGAGATGACCGATGAGTTTATTAAAGAATGTAAGAACACCCATGATAGGAGCGCTGCTAAGAGTCTCCTTGAGAGGCGTACTATTAGACCGAAATTATATCCTGCTGCTTCTCCCATAAACATTATAGATGAAGATTATGATTTCTCTCTCGATCTATCTTACATAGCTATTGTCGAGAAAGAACCTTTTTGTGGGACTAGGAATGAAAGTGCGGTAGCACATATGAATGAACTTTCTACCATGAGTGGCTTGTTTTCTGATGATATTAAGATGCGTACTTACTTTGTTGCTAAGATTTTCCCCTTTCCGCTGAAAGGAGAAGCTAAAACTTGGTTTAGTAATTTACCTCCTGGATCTATTGATAGCCCTGAGTGCTTGATTAGTACTTTCCTGCAGAAATATTTTCCTCCAAGTGCTAAACATGCTATTTTGCATGAACTTTTTGATTTTAAACAGGGAGAAAAAGAGGTATTGCCCAAATCTTGGGCAAGGTTTTGTGCTTTGGTTCATGCATAGGCTGGAAGTCCATTACCTAAGAATGAGCTTCTTGATATATTTTATAATGGACTAACCGAGGAATCTAGGACATACCTAGATAGTTGTGCTGATTGTGTTTTTAGGAACAGGACTCCTATGGAAGCTGAGGAATTAATGGCTAAAATAAGCAAGGATTATGAAGATTGGACTCGTCCTAAACAAGCTATACCTAAAGTAATTGTACCTGAACCATCTATTCCTGTGCCTATTCCAACATCAAAGAAGAGGGGAGTTATTGAATTAAATGATGAAGTGATGAAGGAAGCTAAGAAATGTCTTAAGGAGAAGGGAATTAAAGATGGAGATGTCAAGAATTTACCTCCTATAGAAGAATTATGTAAGCCTATTCCCTTCTCATCCACTATTGAGGTACACTCTCTCCAACACTTTGATGAAGGTGATATCCCTTACTCTAAACCTCCTGATCAATGCTTAGAAGAATTTGATATCTTTATTGTTAAGCAAGATAACTTTAATAAAAGGGTGCAAAATCATCTAATGGAAAACACTAGAGCTATTGTTGAGTTGAAAGATATTGTGGAAAGAACCTCTAATGATGTTAAAATGATTGTTAAACACTTTCAAATGGTTCAAACTCAAATAGATCAACTCGTTAAAGTGCAAAAAGACTTGCTAGTTAATGCTGCTAAAGAAAAACATGCTTATGAAATTAGAACTAGAAGTGGAGCTGCTACCCAGGATCCTCTATATCCCGAGGGGCATCCCAAAAGAATTGAGCAGGATTCTCAACAAGCTGAAAATAGTGGTTCTACTCGTAAGAAAAGGAAAAAGAAACATAAAACTGTTGTAGAACCCTCTGAACCTGCTATAGATCCTAATAGTATATCTATCTCTGATGCTGAAACTGAAAGTGGTAATGAAGAAAATGTTGTTCCTAATGAAGAAAAAATTGAAGAAGAACCTGAAAACCACACTAAGAATACTAAATACACCAAAGAAGATTTTATTGCTAAGAAACATGGTAGTGAAAGAGAACCTTGGGTCCAAAAACCTATGCCTTTCCCTGATAAGAAACACAAGTCAAAGGAAGATGAACACTATAATAAGTTTTGTGAGTGGATGAAGCCTTTATTCTTGCAAATTCCTTTGACTGATGCTATGAAATTGCCTCCTTACTCAAAGTATATGAAGGGCATTGTCTCGAATAAAACGAAGATCCCTAATGAAGAAATTTCTACTTTGCTTGCTAATTATTCCTTTAGTGGTAAGATTCCTAAGAAACTTGGAGACCTACGGATTCCAACTATCCCTTGCTCTATTAAGAACAGTTATGTTAGAACTGCTTTGTGTGATCTGGGAGCTGGAGTTAGTGTTATGCCTTTCTCTCTATATAAGCGGCTTTAGCTTGAAAAATTAATACCAACTGATATATATTTGCAAATGGCTGATAAATCTACCACCATTCCTGTGGGTATATGTGAGGATGTACCTGTTTAGGTGGCCCACAATTGCTTGATATTAACTGATTTTGTTGTGCTTGAAATGCCTGAAGATGATAATATGTCTATTATTCTTGGAAGACCTTTTCTTAATACTGCAGGAGCTGTTATTAATTGTAATCAAGGAAAGGTGACCTTCAATGTTAATGATAAGGAACATACTGTCTATTTCCCCAAGAAGATTGAAAGGACTTATGGTTTGAATTCAATTGAACATGTTGAGGGCATTCAAGTTGGAGAAATATATTGTCCCATACCAAGAGAAAATTTGAAACTATTATGATTAGGACCATTGCTATGAAGGTTAAGGTAACATAATCATTAGTTGAGTACAAAGTTTTGTCTCATATGCAATTGTTTTGGTAGCAAGACTTGATCAACCTTGCTAACAAAAGGATTCCATTGAACAAAACAATGTTTTCATTATGATTATCTCCATTTATTTCTATCCTTTGCATTTTAGTTTTCGCTTTCGTTTAGTTTTCTTTGTGTTGTTAGTTGCTTGCATGATAGAACTTTTGTAGTTCTAGCCTTGTTGTGTCCTTGCTTCATGTTCCCAAAAGAAAAAATCTGTCTGTCAGAAAAATCATTCTTCTATTTCTGAAAAATGCTCAAAAATAAAGTGTCTTGAAAAATTCCAGAAAATTCATATTAAATTTTTACGTGAAAAAAAGGGCAGAGGAGTACCTAGTAGGTACTAGGGGGGCCCACCAGGCAGGCACACCACATGGTGGCACGGCCAGCCTTGGGTGGCGCCATTCCCTGGTGTGGGCCACCCCTGGCCCCCTACCAACTCTCTCACCTGCCACTTTCTTCTCTCTCCCGAGTAAGCTCCAGTTCATAGCTCAAAATCGCGTTCTTGCTGTGCTTGCTCTCGATTTTTTCGATCTCCTTGCTCAGCCTATCTTTCTTGCTGAAATTTGGAGCATTTGTTCCCTGGTATGTGACTCCTCCCTTGTCCAAGTAGATTTGTGTTTAGTGGATTATATGTTGAGTATTTTGCTGCTGTAGGTGACTGGTTATGACAGCTTGTAAGCTTGTTTGATGCTTAGAGATATATTTTTGATGCATGTTTAGGCCTCTTGCAAGTCCCTATGAGTAGAATCCTTCATTATATTTACTTTGCAATCACTTGTTTAATAGGTGTTTAAATTTCAGAATAGAAGATGAGTGAACACCACCTAAACCAACATGAGCTTTGGGTGCCTGAGGTCATGAAGGTCCACCGGGAGGAGGAAGTTTTTCCTTCCCTTTATCCATGCTCTGAGTTCATGAGAGCTGCAGGAATTCTACAAGATTCCCACACTTTGGTTTCTAATGCAGGATTAGAGCACTTTTTGGAAGATGAACCTTGTCAATTTGTGAAGCTAACCATGTCTGTGGTGCAAGACTTCCAATTTAGTCACTCTTTTCCTAACCCCATGGTCCATTACAAAATTTACAATATTGCTGTCAACCTTTCTCTTGATGACTTTTATGCAGCTATTAAGGTACCTCAATGGGGATCATGTAGGAAGATTAAAGAGAGACCGGAACCACTCATGGATTTATACGCAGAAATTTGCCAAGGGAGTAGTTTCTCGAAGGAGAGTGGAAAAATCCGCAACATTCATCTTCCCTCCATTCGCTACTTTGCCTACTTTATTGCTAAGTGTGTTCTCGCTAGGAAAACTGCCAATGAGTTATCTTCATTTGATCTAGCATTTATCTCTGCTGCTCTTAGACGAGATAGGTCTTACAACTTGGGTGCTTTGATAGCTTTCCGTCTTGCTGCTAACCGTGAGAAAGGTGGAATTTGTGGAGGACTTATTGCTTCTCGTCTACTAGCATTGCATGGTTTAGTGCCTCATCATCTAGACCTATAGTTTCCCATAGAGAGGCTTGATCTTAATTCCATGATACAACATAAATTTGTTTCCTCGTGGGCTAGTTTGAGTGAGTTATCTTATGAAATAACCTTTCTCAAAGCTGGTTGGAGAAAGAGCAATTCCGAGCGTGTTGTTCTTTTGCCTGCACCTATTTTGTTTAACCTTGATAACAGGAAAGGATGGTCCCTCACTGAGGAGGAGCTTGACACGTACTTGGGAGAGCTCTCCCAACAGGAGCAGGACACTAGAAGGGAGGTCACGGATGATTCGGTCCATCCCTCGAATGAGGGAAAGTCTTCATACCAGCAACCTGCTTATGATTGGGGAGCTTCTTCTTCTTCTCATGGGCCCAGCTACGACCATTCTTACCAAGATCCGCCCGGTTGGAACCCCTATTCCTACATGGATTGATACCCACTTAGGCCAAAAGCCTAAGCTTGGGGGGAGGTACGCCGACACCGCACTCATCTCCATATCATGTTGCATCGGTACTTTGTATATTCATGTTTTCGTTCTCTTTTTAGTTTTCGTTCTTCTTTGCTTTTGCTTTCTAAAACACAAAAAGACCAAAAATATTTTTGTTGTTTCTCTTTGGTTTGCTTCTTCTTTTGGTTCTTGGTTTGTTTTTCCCGTTTTGCTTTGTTTGAACAATTCGGAAAACCCAAAAAGATTTTGCTTTGCTTGTTTTTCCCTTTTTGTTCTTGTTTAAAAATCGAAAACACCAAAAATATTTGTCGTTCTTCTTTGGTTTTTGCGAGTTTGCTACAGGGTTCGGTAGTCCTCAGTGCATATTGGTTTCATATTATTATTCAAGCCACACAAGTGAAGAGCAATAATGAGGATCAATGACAACTTGAGGCATGGTAAGAGGCTGGTAACGAACTCTATTTGTTTTCATTTTTGTACATATACTCATCACTGTGGGCTTGCTTAGTCCGTTCAAGTAAGGTGTATGTCATCTTTGGATGCTTAGTAGTTCTTGCTTTCTTATAATTAGCTCCATCTCGCTAATAGTTTGTAGCATGTCTTATGAATGTTTGCTTGCATTGCTCTATTCATAAATTGGTATGACACTGTGGTATCCTCCTCTGAATGTTTCATTTGAATTGACTTGGCACATGCTCAAGCATGCAGAAGACTGTGATAATCAGTTAAGCCTTGATGAATTATTTTGCCTTGAGGATCTTGAATCATTTTCATGCCATGAGTAGTCCTGTTTTGTTGCAAGCATGATAATGACAGCTATTGCTCTCTCATTTGTCGCTCCCTTACTTTTGCTAGCCTTCACTTCCACTGAGTGTTTTACTCATGTTTCCAACTCCCTAAACCAAATATTTCCAAAGTGTCCACCATACCTACCTATTAGCATCATTTGGTACTCCCGTGCATATTCATTATGCCTTGTTTTCTTCCGAATAAAATGTTTGCTTGTTATGGGAAAACTAGTTAGTAAAGCTCTCATGAACTTGATGGCACACTTTATTTCCTGCACTTAATAAACCTGAACCATTGTGAACTCTCCATGAAAGTTATGCTTGCAAATTATAGGCTGGGGATTAGCAGAACCGTGCTGTCATGAGGAACGCTTTCAACACATATAAATATACCCAGTTGATACCTTGCTCTTTTGTTTGCGGATGTCGTCGGTGTGAAATAAAAGCGGAGCTTGTAAGTCCGTGGAGTTATGTATGTGTGTTAGAGAAACGCCTGGGCCGCTGGTATAATCCATGTTGACATCGTGGAAATCTGCAGCGTAACCATAATGATATCTATGAAGCATTCTTCTTATAAAAAAAAGAGAGAGATAGCTATTGAGAAAAAGAAAAAAAAGAGATTTATGAAAAGAGGAAAGAGAGAAAAAAGCACCATTTTCCCATGGTAAATAAGAAGATTGCTGAGATACTCATTGTCCACTTGCCTTGTCATTTTGATATGGGGATTCTTCCGTATCATCGGGCAAGGGGTACCCCGTTGGTGGTTCTCAATGATACGCACATACTTATGATGACAAGAACTTACCGGTAACTAAAGTTGAGTAGCATGAGGAGCGGCCCTCGTACTCAAGGGACTTGGGATTTTCAGTTTATAGTCTGTCAAACATATAACTCAGATTGGATCTCACTTTCACCTTAACCACATTAAAGATGCTTATTATAGGGGCAATGAGAGCTCAAAGCGAACGAGTACCATACTTTCAGCATTTCGAAGCCTTTCAAAATTATTCAAAACCTTTTCTTCTACTTGTTGAGTCTCCACATATTCTTTGAGCACCTTCTTGAGAGCATAGTTGTCATTCTTTGTGTTTGTTCCATTACTTGATTATTTGTGTTATGACTTTGATGCTTGTATCTTTGATATCTTTACTTCTAGTCATCACTTGAACTTCAGAGGTGCCTTGGCATTCATAATCCAAGGCAAGCGAGATGCCACTCTATCATACCTTTTTATGAGCATTGTAATGTTGCTTATGTTTGTGCTTCATGCTACTTATTATTCTTGAGTTGGAATCTCTTCATCGCTTGCAATGACTATTAAGTAGACTCAGTTGCATACTCTTTATTATGAACTGTCTAAGTAGTTGATCACATTGCTGAGAATATTTACATCATATGAAGCAAATGTGTTCGTGAAAGTTCTTTTATCGCACTCGGTTTTCAACTGAATTGCTTGAGGACAAGCAATAAGCTAAGCTTGGGGGGAGTTGATACGTCCAAAACGTATCTACTTTCCCGAACACTTTTGCTATTGTTTCTCCTCTATACTTGTGTGATTTGGATGCAACTAATGCGGACTGACGCTGTTTTCAGCAGAATTGCCTTGGTGTCTACTTTTATGCAGAAAACCAACTATCAGGAAAAATCCCGGAAACTATGCCAAAAATCCTATTTCACCCGAAGACTCCAGGAGCCAGAATACAAGACGGAGAAGAGCCAGGGGGTGGCCACACCACCTGGTGGCGCGGGCCAGGCCAGGCCGTGCCAGGGGGTGGTGTGGGCCCCCCCAGGCACCTCCTCGGCCTCTCTCTTCGCCTATAAGGAGTCTTCTGACCTAAAAACTTCGGCGGGTTCGATGTTTTTCCAGAAAAAGTTCCGCAGCGCCGCCACCACCGAAGGGGAGATTCGGGGGACAGAAAGTCTCTGTTCCGGCACCTTGCCGGGACGGGGAAGTGCCCCTGGAGCCATCTCCATCGATCTCCACCATCATCTCCATCGACCATCCATGTTTCCCCCATCTATGAGTGAGTAATCCCCCGCTGTAGGTTATGGGGATGGTAGGGATTGGATGAGATCGTTCATGTAATGGCATCAGATTGTTAGGGCATGGTGCCTAGTATCTTTTATTAGTGCTTTATGACTTTGTTGCGACTTGTTTTACTTAATGCTTATCACTAGGGCCCGAGTGCCATGATTTTAGATCTGAACATGTTATTGATTCATTATGATAGTATTGTTTCTGGTCTTATCTACAAGTTGTATACACACATTGTTGTCTGGAACCTATGGCCCCGAAGTGACAGAAATCGGGATAACCGGAAGGGAATGGCTTTGATGTGAGGATCACATCTGTGCACGGAGTGTTAATGCTTTGCTCCGGTGCTCTATTAAAAGGAGCACCTTAATTCCCAGTAGTTCCCCAGAGGCCCCGCTGCAAACGGGCTGGCAGGACAAAAGATGTGGTGCAAGTTCTCATTGCGAGCACGTATGACTAAATATGGAACACATGCCTAGGATTGTCTAGTACTTGGATGCTTTATCTTATTTATCTGCAATTGCCCTATGTTCTGATTGCTATGTGAATTGTCTTGTCCATGCAACGCCCATCCATCCCTATGCATACCTTTTCGAATCCCATGTTCTTTGCTTTTGTTATCATTGTCTTTACTTTACTACTGCTGCTACTTTACTATTCCTACTACAAAACTGTTGCTACTGATAAACTGTTGTGAGCAAGATTGTTTCTAGGTGCAGCTGAATTGACAACTCAGTTATTAAGGCTGATAAATATTCTTTGGCTCCCCTTGTGTCGAATCAATAAATTGGGTTTCACTTCCCTCGAAAATACTACGATACACCTCCTATACTTGTGGGTCATCAATAATATCCATAATTATATGAAGGGTCCTCTTTATTAGGAAATATTAATAGAAATTAGGGTTTTAGGAATTTGTTTCTTATAATAGGATTTCACAAATATGATCTTGTTTCCACTTAATAATTATAATGGTAAAGATTTAAAATGGTGAATAATATATATAGAAACCTATTAATGTTTAACTTCCTGAAGGAATTATAAATATTCCTTATAAGGTATTAAACCTTGTGGTTCTTAATATGATGATTTGATTTTTATGATTCTCCCTAATTGGTGATTTCACCAAATCCTATTCTACTTGTTTCGTAGATTTTATAATTATCATAGAACACTTCTGGTTAGGTAATGATGAATCAATAATAAACATTGGTGGAGAAATGCTCATGTTTATTCAAATATAGGTATATGGGTTCTGAGAGGATTTAATAACCCATATTCAATTATGGATATAGATGATTATTAAGGCTAAGACATATTACTATCATATTTGGTGATTCTAAATAACCTTTCAATTTAAAGTGAGTTATTGGGATTTCTTTCATGATGTGATCTTAATAATCCTATGAGACTAGGTTCTTATTACGGTTTAAGAAAATCAGGTAGACAAGGCTTTCATACATAATAACTTATCTGGTTCTCTAATTATCCTTTGGAAGTTTCAATTGTCCAAGAGGTATTGTTCAATGGTTACCTAGGAATAGGAAAGGGTTTCACTATCCATTTGATTCTAGGTTTTTTAAATAATGAAGTAGACATGGGTCTTATCATGGCTGCATGTATAGCTAGCTAAAGGTTTCTAAAGAATTCTTACCTCAATACTTCACTAAGCTTATCTTTAGACAAGGAATTCATTTCCTAAATATACTCTAGATATTTCTCTTATCTTATTAACAAAGATTACATCTTCCTGAATAAGACAATCATCTGACTCCACCATATCCATCATAGTTCTCTCTATACATCACAAGTGATAATAATCCTCCAGAATAGGTATGGTACTACTCTCCGTAATACAAGTTGTTCTTGTACTAGATTGGCTAAAGAACTATGCCTCCAACTACTCCTACAACTTATGTTATACACTTTATTATACTCTAGCTTGACTTCTCATGATCAAGCTAGATGATTGAACTTACTAAGGCTTTACCTAATTTGGTGTACTCACAACTCTTCTTTATCAACTAGTCATCTATTCTCAAGTTACTTGGCAATAATGACCACCATCAATTGATCAAACAAAGCTTAGGCTTCTAATTGTCCGATCAAGATCTATAATCAACTAAGTAGTATACTTGTACTAGTCTATTTATAAAGCCGATCTTGTTAAAGAAGCTTACTTCATATCTATATCTACTTGGCTTAACAAAATTATTATTAGATACACAAATACTACTAGCTTTCTCATAGCTTCATAATTACTAGCTTAACTCTTGGGTTTAGGTACTGCTTCTAGTTAACTCATGAGTGAGTTAACTCCTCCAACATCAGATGGTTTCATCTCCACTAAGGATCCCATTCCATTGATGATGCCACACTCTACCATAACTAGTTCCTTCTTCTTATTAACTTACTTAAGGTCTTTGGAAGGTTTATATAATAGGTCAACGCTAAAGGTTAACAAGTGCTAGGTCAAGAATTGGTCACTCAATAGTGATGATCCATTGATACTAGGACTTGGTCAAATAGGATTGTCATCTATTAACATGACACTAAGGGTATGGGATGCATGGTCTTGACTTGTCTTCCATTATACTTCCTTTGTGATAAGAATTGATGTTTAAGAACTACCATGATACCCATGGTAGGCATCACTATGGCAATCAAGTGTATCAAGATTTAGTTATAGAGTTTTCTTTACTTAAGTTAGATACTTGACTTACGATTCAAGGTTTGTGGTAGATAATACCTTGATATCATCTTTAGAATATTAAGTATTCATCCATGAGCTATTGTATGGAATACCATGTAATGATATCTAGAAGATCAAGTACTCCTTATTAAGTAGTGTGTGGTGACTTAGTTTTATTACATTTGATCTACCCTTAGATCAAATTGTATTACCCATAGATAAAGTTTTAGAAAAGATCATATTGAAACTTATCACAGTCAACTTAATGATCTACTTCAGTTCCACCAAGCTAAGAGAAGCTTCAATCGCTTTGGCAAGTTTTATTTCAAAGCTCGAAAATTATCCGGATTTTCTATGCATGAATGCAATGCACACACCTATGTTCAGCTTATTTCTAAGCTCTAATGCTGGGGTGTTACACATGTTTCGAGAAGGAAGAACAATCTAGGGTGCATGCTAGATCAAGTGCAGACATGCACCTTCAAACTTTTTCGGTTTGTTTCGATACTTGGACAATATCTCATCCATTGGCTCACCTATTTAATTTTTAATCCTAAATGTAAAATAGTTGTGTAGATAAAAAATACTATAAAAAATAATATCTTTGAACATATGTTTTTATTTCGAACAAACCTAAAATTAACAAAATTCAAAACCAAAATTTCGAAACACAATGAAACAACATAGAAGGGTTCACCATCTTAAAAAATTATCAAAAGCGTCTAACATAAATTTAAAGTATGTTGAACCAGAAAATGAACAAAGTTTAAAACATAGTACAAATTGTTTCGGAATAAAATCTCACCTGTAGAAAGATAGAGAGAGATATTGGTGGAATATGTTGGATATATTATTGAGCCTCATGGGTGAGTATATATAGGCGTATAGAGGATTATCTTGGAGTACGAGTCAAGTTAGGACTGTACGTAATCAGATCCTGACTCTATCTAAACTACCATAACAACCGTATATACCTAATACTCTAACATCCCCCCGCAGTCGTAGCGGTAGCGTCATGAACAACTGGAACATCGCGGACGGTCAGACTGGAGATAAACCGAAGTAGCATCCAGTAGGCTGACATCCCCCCGCAGTCGTAGCGGGAACATCGTGGACGGTGTCGCGTCGCGGTTGCTTGGACTACAGAGGAAGCCGGTGATGCTTAAGTGAGGTGGTAGCCCTTGTGTCGATGTTGAGGGAGCCGAGAGCGTTGGGCGGTGTTGTGGTCGAAGTTGCCGTGCAAGGGGTCACCGTGGTTGATGTCGTGGTCGAGGATGCCGGTGTCGAGGTAGCCGCACGTGAAGCCGCATGCGCATAGTGTGCGAGGAGGATGACGGAGATGCGTCGAGATAGTCGTTGAGGGTGTCAATGCCGAAGTTGATGCAGTCTGAGCCGTCAAGGACGAGGTGCGGCCATAGTTTTGCCATAACTAGGCGCATGTCGGGGACGAACGTACACTCCTGTTTTTGCCAGAACCGAGTATGCAAAGAAGAACTCGTCGTTGACACGGTCGAGGCAGTCGTAGAGGGGTCGATACCGAAGAAGACGTTGTCGAAGCCGATGAAGACGAGGCGCCGATCCGAGTTTGCCAGACTCGGGAACATGTCGGGGACGAAGGCACTCCCGGTGTTGCCAGTACCAGGCGTGCGGGGGCAGGGACCATCATGAACTTGTCGCCATGTCAGAAAGAGTAGCAGAGGAAGCCTCCAGAGCGGTTGCGACGCGCAGAGCGGCGAAAGGAGAGATGTCGGCTGACATGGGTATACCCTACAGGTATTCGAGTTCGGTATATACGGTCCAGATATGGCGGAAGCCCACAGCGGTGCCAAGGCCCAAATGGAGAATTCGAGTGGCCCACGGACTCTCGGTTGCTTGCGAGACAAGAAGAAGCTTAAGATAGAAACTTTAAAGGGAAACCCCTAATCTGTAACCGACTCGACCTGCCACCCGAGACCTAGCCTATCTATATAAAGGCTAGGAGGGGCGGCGAGGAGGATACACACAACCCTAGTTTCCACAACTCTCGCCAGATTGCATCTGCGCGCCCCTGTAATCTTCGATTCCTTCGTTAATTCCAAGAGCAGACAAGCAGGAGTAGGGACCTCTACGAGGCCCGAACCTGGGTAAAACTTGCGTCCATGTGTTCTTGTTTGCTAGCCGACTGATGCCTCCAGTGCTCCCTCCTTCTCCAAAACCCAAGTCCATAACAATGGGCATTGACGAGTTAAACCCTCGTCAATTGGCGCCGTCTGTGGGAATTGGGAGTGCTGATGTCGCGGCTTATTCGTCCCTGTAGCATCCCAATTGTCTAACAATTGCAATGCTACTAGCCTAGTCTATATAATGGCTACTTCAAATATATAATTGTTGCATCATAATTATATCTTGCTCATGTCATCATGCCACCTTGCATTTGAGCATCATATAAAACCCTTTTCCATTTGGTTCTTATCTCATATGCATTATTAATTGTATTTGCCTCTTGATATTGTATTTGGTTGTTGATATATTGTTTAAATGCCCAAGTTGAGTTGGGGGCATATCTTTTATTTAACTCCACCACCTTTCTTGTCATCACCCCATCATTCCACCATTCCACCATATATGAGCATTGCAATTTATTTGGTTTTATCTCTAGCTCATGTGGGTTGGGATGGATCCAACTCTATCTCCACATGCTCTCATATATGCACCAGATTGTTTCCACATTATTGGTTTATGAAAGCCACATGGCCACCTTTGAAAGCCTTGTGAGTGGAACCTTTTCCTAGCTTCCATATGGGTTGTTTTGGGGTTATTATCATGTTGGGATATTTTTGGGCTTACTAAATACCTAGTGGCACATACACACTAGCAAGTCCCATTTCTATTCAAATAGGGTCATCTCCATCTACTCCGCATGGGGCATCCTTTTAATTCTTTTTGCTTGGCTTTTATTCCAACTTTGGGAATGCATAATAATAATGCCATGTAATATTACTGTTCTCACAAGAATACACATGGCATTAAATATTTTGCATGGGCCATGCAAGTACCACCACCTTCTAGTCTTTTGGGTTTTACTTGAATTTGTGAGTGAATCATCAATCTCCCTCTCCACCATCCTTTGGCATATAAACTCGGTTTTGTTAAGCATCATGGTATGCTTATATTCCATGTGTAGATGTCTCTTTTCCTTCTTAACCAAATATTTTCTCTCTTACCCCACCTCCAAAACCTCAACACCCCATGCTTTGTCACCACCTTCCCTATCTCTTGTTTTTGTGTAGATGGGGTTTGTTTGTTTGAGTTTTTCAAATACAATTGAAAACCCTATCTACCCCTCTAAACCCTAGCAAACCAAACCCTAAGCCCTAACCCGAGCCATACCCCCCTCTCTCCAAACCCTAGCTCCAACCCTAGCTACACCCGAGTCTACTCCCTCTCTCCCTCTACCCCAACCCTAAACAAACCCTACCCAAGGCTTCCCCAACCTAGCTCGAGCCCCTCCCCTCTTCCTCTCTTTCTTGCACCACAAGATGGTCAAGCCAAAACCAGGACCACCACGTTTCAGCCCATGCCCTCCCTTGGTCCCTCTCTTTCCATATCTCTAGCTAAAGCACAAGAAAAGGAGAGAGAGGATACCTAACCCGATCACCCTCCCCCTCACCTTTTTGCCAAGCTACCGTCCTCTCACGTGCTCCTCCCTCCCACCTTCATCTTTGCCACCCACCCCAGATCGAGAACCCTCTCCTGTGCTCCCTCTCCTCCTCTTTTGGCCAACCACCAAGGCAAGACCACACCCCCCAAAACCCTAGACCGAGCTCTGTCTACCACCTCCCTCGTCGACTCAGTGAGTGGCAGCACGCCCGGCCACACCAGGACCTCCCTCTGTCTCCTCTACCTCACCCTGCATCGGCCACGCCTCGCCGGAGTCCTCCGAACGCCTGGCACGCCATGCCACCGGATCAGACGCTCGCGGGACCTCTACCTCGGCTCCGATCCGCTCCATCTCCAGCTCCAGCGACCACACGACGAGTTCCTGGTGAGCATCTCGATCCCCTAGACATACCCGTCCTCCTCCTAGCGGCCCAGACAAGTCGGACACTCCGAGCAGCCTCCGAGCACCGCCACACAAGGCCATAGCTGTGACAGCGCATCAACCGCCCCTGTTCTCACCCTGCCTGCAACTGTAGACCTCCGTTGACGCACCTCCTAAAACCAAAGTCGAGCCCGATGTCCCTCTGTTTTTCGTTTTTAGGGCTTAGCCAGTTTCGCTAGATTCGCCACTGTCGCGGAAGACGGCCAGTCCGCCACGACAGAGCAGATCCGTCACACAAGGCGGCGGCCGCTGGCGCTTGACCTCCCTTTTTCCCGCCTAAACCCGCACTCCCCGAAGCCCACCTGTCAGCCTTAGAGCGTTTTTACATGAAAACCCCTAGGAGAAACCGGCCGGCATGACCAGTCCCCTGCGAGATCGCCCACGTGTCCAAAGACGCGTCACAAGCTGATGGCCTCAGCCACTGGGACCCACACAACCTCTCACGCTAGAGTAGCTCGCGGTGAGAAAAGCCCCAGCACGCATCGTGTCGCCCAGTCAGCATGGGTCCCACCCATCTGCGTCTGAGGCTAGGTCTGAGTGAGTAAGAAAAGGTTTTTCTGTTATCTGTTTAATTTAAACCCTTTTTCAAATTAATTCAAATTCAAAAATTCAAATCTGTTTTATAATAACTTTTAAAATATAATTCCAAATAATACAAATGATATATGTTTTGAAATCATAAAAATGTGAGGATTTCAAATATGCCATTCAAAATATATTTTGGACACCTTAATTTCCAAGTTAATTAAAATTACAAGAAAATGCCCTTTTGCCTTAATTAATTAATAACTTTTGTTTATAACTCCAAATTTAACAAATAATATGTCTAAAATGATTAGCTCGACGAGACCTTTCTGTTTATGCATTCCTTTATCTGTTTTGCAGCATGCATCATATAAATATAAAGTATACAGCAACTTAATTGAGGTTAAAATGTGATTAAAACTCAATAAAATGATTATTTCTTGTATTCCACACCTCACCCATGCCATGCTACCTTATTGCCATGCAAATTGTGCATCATTCATCATGGCATGATTGTTTGCTTGTCGCATTTTATTCATATGCTTGTGCACTTTATTTATGTTGGCCCTTGTTTGTTTGGTTCTTCTTCGAATAGACGAAAGGTGGGATATATCAAGAGAACCAGGAGCACTACCCAGATCCATCCCTTGCTTCAACTGAGCTGCCAGGCAAGCACTACCACATGCTTGCATACATATAGTACCTATTGCCTCTATCTTATTCTTGCATCATTGAGTCGCGATTGCATTAATCTGAATCCCAAGTACTGCATAGCCTTTACTTTTAAACCCCACCGAAGCTTGTTCCTCCATCCCATGAACCATTACTACAGGAGTTGTTTGAGCCATGCGAGTCGTAGAACAGCATGTGTAGGGTATGTGAGTGTCTGATGGATAATGAGGTACCTGAACAACTTAACCTGAGTAGTAATGGGATAACTAATGAAAGTGGCACCGGTGAGCCATATTTGCTATTTGGTTTTTCAGGCTCACTTGTGTCGTGAGGACCGAGTACTTGATTCTGTTCCTTGAATATTCGCTATCCACATCCGGGAGGCTTATGAACCCCCGAGCGAGCTTGATTCATTCTTATTTCTTGGGGCCACAAACTAGTTTGAGGTTTTTACTATCCTTGCACTTATGCCATGCTTTATCGCTTTATTTAAAATTGTGCTGGCATCGCACTGTCTGTTTAGGGCAGCGGAGTGTTTTCGCGGTATCCACAAGCCCAGTCACACTTTCGGGTTCCCAGTCGTTTACAGCCACTGACGCAAACCTTGAGTCCGTCTCGAAGTCGGCTAACTTCGTTGCGGGTAGCTTAATGGGGTGGCCCCCTGAAATATTTCTGAATCCTGTGATCGCTTTGTCGTGACTGCCTCGTTGGGTTTTGATTTGGTTTTTCCGAGGTTGATCGAGTGTGTGTTGCTATTTGTGCACCCTCGCAGGTAAAACTTTCAAAGCCGTGTCCGCGGTTATGGACGACTTGGAGCACAGTTTCTCGATCATAGACAAGCATAACTAAAGTACCGCCTTTAATTTGACTAAGTACCTGACTAGTAAATAGTACAACACTCATGGAATGGATAATAAAACTGCCAACGGATGGGGGGTTGTTCGTCCGCTTCCTCGTCGGTAAGCGGGGAGGAGGATGGATATGTTAATATTACCATTATAACTGTTGTTATTAATTCACGGACATCCGTCTTTCTATGGTTAGGCGGATGGTTAGCGAGTATCTATAGAATTGTTAGGGTTTATCTTTTGCTGCAATTGCCACCCTGTGTTGTGTCCCTTTAGAGGCATAAAGACTTGCTGAGTATCCCTAGGGTCTCACACGATAAATTGTTTGATTCAGATGAACAGGTAAACTCGCAAGATGGATACTGGGTGGAGGAGACGGACGATGCGGGCAATGATCATTCGGTGTAGAGATTCCGGGAATGGGGATCCGTGAGATCTGTGGGCGGGATGTGTTTATTTATGGGGCATCTTATGCCGATTTGCTTCTTATCCATACTCGGATTTTGGCTTCCGCTTCCGCCTGATACTCTGATGTTTGATGTATGAGGAGATATCCTAAACTATTATATCTATCTAGGATATTTGGATCTTGCCGTATGGCGTTGCTATATTTCCTTTCTTTTTAGATGGAATGACTCTGAGCACCATTGTATGGTGGCTTGCATATATACTCATTTGTGTATGTAGTTGATCCCTTCGCCTGCCGATTACGCCGCCCGTTCTTGTCCCGATGATTGGAAATGGTTAGGACGGCCGAAAGGTCTACCTGTGAGTGGCATTTGGGCCCCACCGTACTATTTTAACCATTTCCGCTCATCCAGGCTTGTAACTAGGAGCGTAATTCACCGAGGTAGTTACAGTCCCCATCAACCACGATCTACAACTCCGCAACAGCGGAGATTCGCCAGCCCTTCGGCGCGTTCAACTTCACCGTCCACACACCAGCCACTCGCCCGGCTTTCGAGTCCGTGGGCGATGGAATCAGTCTCGCGATTGGGAGCTTCCGCTTCTAGGTTGGTCAGATGGGCATGCTTCGCATGCCTGACCAGCCGACGACACCCGCGATTGCTCCAACGTCGTGGTTCCCACCACCAATCGGCACCCTCAGCAAGCTCAACGCCTCAGCGACAGCTGGGAGCACGGACAACGACAATAGTCGTGTATCCGATCTGGGTGACCTGGCCACTAAAGACGAAGCCTACGGCTCTGGATCTGAAAATTGCGGGAGCAACAGCTTTCCCAACCACTTCATGTGCGCAGTCATCAATGCAAGAGACACTACTGAAAATCGCGAAAACGTTGGCCCCAGATCTAGCACCAGACTGCCCAACGGCACTGGACCAACCAACGGCAGTACGCCCAATGGTGGCCCCACCAACGGTGGCAATGGCGCGCCCATCAACAATGGAGCAGCAGGAGAACTGCCTACCATAGTGAATGAACACACGGGAGAGCGCGTGGTGATCAAGCTCAACGAGAACGAATGGGCCCGCTGTCGAGAAGCTTTGCGAGGCAATCCTCTGCCCCACAATTCCCCGCAAGACATGCTGTTAGGCTACCATTGGCTACTGAAGGAGGAGTACATACGCCAGCTACATGCAATCGCGCAACTCGAAGCGCGTAAAAAGGCGGCGGACGAATCAAGCCTTCGGCGAGCCGGGCTCTCCTCCCATGGAGGATCCTCCTCCAAAGGTAATAAGTACCTAGCCAACAAGATAAGATCTCGACTGGCCCACCTCACCGAGGAGGAGCGTGTGGAGGCCACAAAAGTCCTCGACTTTGGCTCCATGACGGTGGATACACGGGGCAACGTGCTCCCAATGATGCCGCAAGCCGCGGTAACGGCGACCACCACGTACCTCCTCAACAAACCAGCCTCCAGCTGGAGATCCACGAGCTGCCATGCACCGATCTACGATCGTGGGCCTGGGGCTAGTCGAGGCAGCTCTCGACAAAGAACCTGCACCGGAGAAAAAGAAAAGCAAAGCTCTAGCAAAACACTACTCCTCGCCTTCGTCCAGCGACGATAGCCACGACCTATCCCAGTGTCGCCGCTCACGGCGGCACGATCGCAACTACGATGCGTGCGATGACCTCACAAAGCGCAAAATCGACAAATCGAGGGTAAGACACGCTCATTCGACTGACTCAGAAGAGGACGGGACTGAACTCTGCGGCGCCAGATGCTTCAGCATGGACATCATGCAGAAGCGAATGCCTAAAGGGTTCAAACTACCATCAGAGAACCCAAAATTTGACGGTCTACAAGACCCGAAAATCTGGTTGGAGGACCACATATCCTCCGTCAGAGTACATGGCGGGAGTCGAAGCACGGCCATGCAACGCCTGCAGCTACAGCTGCAGGGCGTCGCTCGCGCATGGCTCAATAATCTCCCGCACGGATCCATTCGCAGCTGGGAAGAGCTGGTCTACAGCTTCGTGCGCAACTTCAAGGGCACCTACAAAAGGCCCGCATCAATCAAAGAACTGAGAAGCTGCCAGCAAAGATCGGGCGAATCGCTACGCTCATACATCTAGAGGTGGTCCATCATCAAGAACTCCGCGGAAAACATCTCGGAGGACCGCGCAATCGACGCGTTCAATGGCGGTGTTCGCCGTATAGAGCTTAGGGAAGAGCTAGGCCGCTTGAAGCCCAAAATGATCGACCACCTGATGGAAATTGCTAATTGGTGGGCTAACAGAGAAGACTCAGTGAAGAACCGCACATACTCCAATGACGACGACGACCTTGGGCACAGACGCGATCGCCGAAGCAAACGTCGAATGCTTGTCTACGATGACCGCGACAAAGTCAACATGGTCGCAGCCGGCTACGCCGACAAACGCGATGACAAATGCAACAGCGGATACCGTAGTGGTGGATACTGCGACATCGGAAAAACCACGCAGGTGTGGCAACGCCGCACTCGTGAAGAGGCACCCACAACATCTATCAAGGACAAACTGTCCGGGCCCTGCAATGTGCACTTCTACATCGACAAGCACGATGGAGAGAAGAAATCCAGCCACCTTCTCAAGGACTGCTGCGAGTTCCTCAAACTCCACGAAGGCCTGGCCCGGATGAATCGCGACATAGTCAACAGGGGCTGTGGAGCCACCCCAGGCGCTATGGCACATGGAGCTCCTCCACCACCGCCTGGACCACCACCGCCCGCGGCCGCACCGGTACAGCATCATGGAGGCGAACCATACCCACGAGCTGTGGGCAACATGGGGATGATCTAAAAGGGGCGTCCCTCAAATCAAGTGCAGAAGGCCATCACTCGCCAAGTCTACTTGGTGATAAACTCTCCACCTTCCACCACTGAGTACCTCAGTGGAAGCGACTCCTGCATCACCTTCGACAGGCGTGACCACCCGTGCCAAGTTCCTCGACCAGGCCACTGTCCCCTCGTACTCGAGGCATAGATTGGGGGTTTCGACATGAGTCGCGTCTTCATGGATGGCGGTAGTGGCATTAACCTCATGTTCACGAGTACCTTACGGGCGATGAGGATCCCTCTAACGTGTTTGGAAGTTTCAGACACGATGTTCCAAGGCATCGTCCCAGGGAAATACATATATCCCCTGGGCAAAATCAACCTCGACGTCATCTTCAGCACGCCGCAAAACTTTTGGCGAGAGAGCATCGACTTTGAGGTCGTCAACTGGCCTTCACAATATCACTGCATCCTTGGACGTGTCGCGTTCGTGAGGTTCATGGCAGTACCACAATACGCCTACCTGCAGATGAAAATGCGAGGTCCAAACGGTGTCATTACAATCAACGACAACTTTGAGAGGTCCGATAGCTGCGATAGGGAATTCAACAGAATCTCCTAGTCCTTCGGCATGTAGGAGGAAGTCACAAGATTAAAGGAGTCGACAGACAACAATCTACCTCCCCTGAGCAGGCCAAGTTCACCCGACTTGTCTTTCGACTCGTCGATGCACACGAAGTAAGTCTAGGTCCACCCAACGGACCCGACCAAGACGGCCCTCATCGCCAACAAATTATGTTTCGCATAGGAAGTCGCGCTCGTCGAATTCCTCCGTGAGCACTAGGAGATCTTCGCCTGGTGTCCAGCGGACATGCCAGGAGTCCCTAGGGAATTCGCCGAGCACTCAATCAACGTAAATCCAGACGCAAGGCCAGTCAAGCAGACAATTCAGTGACTGTCTGAACCAAGAGCAAAAGCAGTTGGAATGAAGTTCAACAGACTCCTCGACGCCAAATTCATACGCGAGATCAAGGAATGCACTTGGCTCGCCAACACGGTGTTTGTGCCTAAAAAAGACATAGATATTCTGCGGATGTGTGGGGACTTTACATCCCTGAATAAGCACTGCCTAAAGGATCACTTCCCATTGCCATGAATCGACCAAATCATCGACTCCACCATGGGATGTGAACGCCTCTACTTCCTCGATGCCTACTCAGGCTACAATCAAATTTGAATGAAGGAGGAATACCAACAGAAAACAGCATTTACGACGCCCTTTGGTGTGTTCTGCTACAACACGATGCCCTTCGGGCTAAAAAACGCAGGAGCCACCTATCAGCGGTGCATGCAGGCTTGCCTCAAGAACCAACTTGGTCGCAACATCCAAGTCTATGTTGACAACATCATCATCAAAACCAAAGAGGAAGCCTCGCTAATCAATGATCTACGCGAGACATTCGCCAACCTCGACCGCTACCAGATCAAGCTCAATCCGGATAAATGCGCCTTCGGCGTGCCATCTAGGCAGTTACTCGGGTATCTCATCTCTACGAGAGGTATCGAAGCAAACCCAAAGAAAATAAAGGCCATACTAGCCATGGAGAAGCCGAAGAACGTAAGAGGCGTCCAGCAGCTGGCTGGGCGAATCACGGCGCTCAGTCGATTCATCAGTCGAATGGGCGAAAAGGCGCTGCCCTTCTACCAACTTCTCCACAAGACTGACAAGTTCGAGTGGATAGACGAAGCACAAGAAGCATTCAAAGACCTTAAACGTCTACTATCCACCTCGCCAGTACTGGTGACGCCTCGTGAAAAGGAGACACTGCTGCTCTACATCTTCGCCACCAACCAGGTGGTCAACACGGTTCTCGTGGTGGAACGAGCCGAGGAAAACAAGGTCCACGGGGTCCACCATCCAGTCTACTACCTCAGCGAGGTGCTCACGTCAACAAAACAGTGGTACCCGCACTACCAGAAACTGGCGTACGGCGTCTTCATGACAGCTAGGCGACTACGCCACTACTTCTAGGAGCACCCAATCGTGGTGGTCAACGATGCTCCGCCCGGGCATATCCTCAACAACCCTGATGCCAACTGATGAGTCGTGCTTTGGGGAATCGAGTTGTCTCCACGAGACATCACATATGAAAAGCGCGACGCAATCAAGTCGCAAGTCCTCCCCGATTTCCTCATGCATTGGATGGAGAACCAGCTCCCTGAAAAGATAGATATGTCCTATCTCTGGACAATGCACTTCGATGGGTCCAAACGAAAGGACGGGGCCGGCACAGGTGTCATACTGACATCGCCCCAGGGAGACAAGCTGAAATACATCCTGCGAATGCAGTTCACGGCCTCCAACAATGAAACTGAGTACGAGGCCCTAATACATGGGATGCGGATGGCGAAAGCATGCGGCGACAAGAGGCTCATCATCTACGGCGACTCCAAACTGGTGGTGAACCAAACAATGCACGAGTGCGACACACTGAGCGACAACATGATCGCCTATCGCGACCTCTACGACACACTCGAAGGGGACTTCGATGACTGTGAGTTGCAGCACGTAGGCCGTGAAAGCAACGAAGAGGCGGACACACTCGCCAATATTGGCTCCACCTGCGCCCCCATACCACCTAGGGTATTTCTCGAGGATATCTATGAATGCTCCATCAAGCCAAAGGCTCTAGAGAAGAAAGCAAGCGCGTCAATAGACTCGGGCGCTACGCCACCCAATGAGCCAATGGCACTCAACGACCTAGAGATCAACATAGGACTCGAAGGACCAATGGGCGTCATGATGATCGAGCCATCCTTGACTCAACCCTAAATCACATATCGTCTCAACAACAGGCTGCCTGACGACCCGACTGACACACGACACATTGCGCGACGATCCAAGGCATTCGCTATCATCAACGACGAACTATACAAGCGTAGCATCACAGGATTACTCCAACGTATCCAACGGGGACGGAAGGGCCGTCCTCCTTGACGTCCACGAAGGGAGCTGCGGGCACCATGCTGGCACTCGCGCCCTCGTCACCAAAGCTCTATGAGCTAGATTCTACTGGCCCACAGCCATGCGCGATGCCAAGGACATCGTCCAGCGCTGCAACGCTTGCCAGCGATTCGCGGACAAACCGCACGCACCTGGCGTGGAACTCCGGCCAATACCATTGGCTTGGCCCTTCATGCAATGGGGACTCGATATGGTCGGTAAGCTCCCGAAATCCTCGCGAGGAGTCTATGTCTACCTCTTGGTTGCAGTCGACAAATTCACCAAGTGGATCGAGGCCATGCCAGTGACAAACCAGTTAGGAGCCATCGCCGTCAAGTTCTTCGAGTCCATTGTCTATCGCTTTGGAGTGCCACACAGCATCATCATGGACAATGGGACGAACTTCACCTCCAAGGAGTTCCAGGAATTCTGCGAAAACCTGGGAATCAACATAAGCTACGCCTCAGCGGCTCACCCACAGACCAACGGTCAAGTCGAAAAGGCCAACGGCCTTGTCTACAGTGGAATCAGGAAACGACTCCTCCAGCCACTCGAAAAAGCCGTCGGTTGCTGGCCAGATGAGCTGCAATCCGTACTCTGGAGCTTGCGCACAACTCCAAACAACGCCACAGGATACACCCCGTTCTTCATGGTGCACGGCGCTGAAGCGGTGCTACCCGGAGAAGTACGCTACAAAGCCCCACGGGTGGTCACTTACAGCGAGCATGAGTCAACTCTTGCACTCGAAGACTCCGTCGACCTTCTTGACGAGGCGCGAGAAATCATAGCGGAAAGATCAACGATCTACCAGCAGAGCCTCCGCAGCTACCACAGCAGAAGGTTACACCCAAGCTACTTCGTCGAAGGAGACATGGTCCTGCGACTCAAGCAACTAGGGCATCTCAAGCTCGAGTCTCCCTGGGAGGGACCCTACATGATTACAGAAGTAATCCCAGGTGGCGCCTATCGCCTTAAAGATTTCAAGACAGGAGTCGCATACTCCAACCCCTGGAACATCGCACAGCTGCGTCGTTTCTACCCCTAGTCGTTTTTTACATTACAAATAAGGCTATTCAGCCAGGCTACTTAGCCACACATTGTACCTCGTACTATTCTGCAAATAAATAAAGCTAAGTGCCCCGAAACTCTGTGTTTTCCCTTATTTTTCTGGCAATCTTATCACTCGGGCACTACGTCACCCTTTACATCCTCGTCTACGAACAAGTCGCGGTATCCCGAGTAGCTGACACAACATCAAATCGAACCCTTGATAAAAAACCAACCCAGTTGCAATGCACCTCACAGGTTGGCAAGGTGCTGAGATAACACAAGTCAGGCTAATGAAAAGGAACTGCAGAGTACAAATACACTCGCAAAATATATAAGCTAGCAAGCTCTTTACATATCAATAGAAATTAATTACACCCAACATATCTATACAAACTTTACAACACTTGTACAATTATGCGCAGGACACAAGCTAAAGCTACTACTGCAATAGAAGAATGTTCGTTTGCTCCTCGAAGAAGTCGACGATTTCTTCTGCTGGGCGATCAACTGCCTGGTAATATGGAACCATGTTCCAGGTCGAACCTTCCGGCGGGGTCGGCAGCCCAGCAGCAACAGCTGCAACATCTACATCTGGCCTATGCAGTCGCACCAGCAACAAAGCAGCCTTGGCACCAGCCACTAACTGCTGCCGCACGCACTCACGAACTGCACTCAGATCTTGGAACTTCGTTAGAAGAGCCGACAGTCTTGAAGGGACGGCGTCCAGTGGGAACATCGTTTGATAGATATGCCTAAGGCACGATTGCGCCTTCTTCAAAAAGTGGAGTACTCGAGAAGCACGATCCTGTAGGGTCACAAGTGCAATTGCATGATCATGGTCCACCCAAAAGTACCCACTCGCCTAAAGCTGCTCCTGGGTCAAGTCGTTCATCCGAATGGCAATCCGATCTTTCTCATCCTGCGGATGACGAGCATTGACAACTACACCAAGCAAAAAAGGGCAAAGTATGAAGACAAGGCATTGCCACGACTGGCTAAAAGAAAAGATAAGAGGGCAGAAAGCTAACATTTGAACTGATCGCCCAGCTGCGTCACCTCCTCCAATAGATATCGTCGGCGGTAGTCTTCCGCCGACTTCCATACATGTGGCGCCCCGCAAAACCACTACTAGAAAATCGTGGTGTTTTTGTGCATTGCATCATCATGACCGCATGCTCATGTCATCATGCCACATTGCATTTGAGCATTGTCATCATCTTGCATGGTTTGTTTAAAAACTATTTTCAAAAAGTCTGGTTTTATTCTCTAACCGCCCCGTCCTTATTTCAAATTAAAACCCGGGTCTCCGGAATATTTTGTTTCGTCTACCAACGGTCTTCAGAAGCCCCGTTTTAAATAATAAAATATTTATTTTATTTTAGTAGCCAGACGGGCCGATCCGACCCGTCGGCCACCCCCAAAGACAAAAAACCAGAACCATCCAAACCCTTTTCTACCCAATCCTAGTCTACCCAGCCCTTCCTCCACCCTCCACCTCACCCCTCCACTCCCATGCCGCCACCTCACCTCCTGGCCCCACCTCCTCCACACACACACACACACACCCACCCCAACCCGCACACACCACACGCACGCCACCCTGGCCCCCGCACCACTCACCCGCGGCCACCTCGCTCCCCCCCCTGGCCCCGTGTCCCCACGCCACCACCTGCCGCCCGAGCTCATCCCCGTGGCGCGCAACTCCCTCGCCAACTCCCGCTCAACCGCCGACCTGCACGCACTCCCGCACGGGCCCCCCCCCGACCACCTCAGGACCACCGCCAGGTCCCGGCTCACCACCCGCCGTCCCTCCGCCTCCTTCCTCGCTGAGCCCCTCCTTGCCGGAGCCACCCCGCCTCTCCCGCCCTGGAACAATCACTGTCGCTCCGCCCCCGCTTTCCACTGCCCTCGCGCCTCAGCCTCGCCGCCACGGGCGCGGCCTCTCTCGAGCCTCTGCCCGACCGCAGAGCTCTGCCCTCGATCACAAGGCTGGCCGTCCTGGCCCTGCTCCTCCTTCCTGCTGAGGACCTCCATCCTGCCTTCCCTAGGCCTCGGCCTCTCTCCCCGCCGCTCTTTGCTGCCGCCCGGCCTCCGACCACCAAGCCACCGCCTCGACCTCGCCGCCGAGTCCGCCTCCACACCGCCAAGGGTGCTCAGCGCCTCGACCTCACCGGACCCATGAAGGCCGCGCTCCTCCCGGCCGCCTTGGATCTCGTCGAGCCCCGTGCCCCGGCCGCTGTGGCCTTCTCCTCCGATCCGTCCAGCCCCGCCGCCTCTCTCCTCGCGCTGTCCCCGAGCCCTCTCGTCTGCCGCCCAGGCCGCTCCCCTCAGATCCTGCCGTGCTCCATGCCTCACCGCAAGGGCCCACGTCGCCTCCTTTCCATAGGAACACCACGCGCCCCTTCAATCTCTACCACCGCCAGCGTCACCCTCCACCGCCCCATCTCGGTGCGAGCTCCTCCACCTCGTGCGCCTCTGCGTGTGTTCCTCTGCTCTATTTTTGTCAGTCTGTCGGTAAGAGATGCAGTACCGTTGTCCTAATGGCTATCGATGTGAGGTGCACTGTCATATCCATGTCTATTTGTAACCAGTGCTTCAACTGCTGTGTTGCCTGCTCCTTGCTTGGATCCCATTGGTGCAGTGGTGATGTGTGTGTAACCCGAAGACCTCCGACACGGAACCCCAAGACCTCTTTCGGACCTGATGCTCGAGACCCTCCCGATGAACAAGGTCGACGTGTGACAAGACCTCCAGCATCGTCTGTGACGTTGCCGAAGCGCCGCTACCGGAGAACCACCAACGAGAACTGTCACAATGCCAAGATCTCCCAAAGACCGAACCCCTCGGAACGCCAAGTTCTTCTTCCCGGAGTTCTAGCCCGACCCTGTTGAACCCCGGACCCCGGGACCAAGATCTGCCGAACCCAGATGTGTGACCCCTTTATCCGAGACCCCTATTTTTATAATATGACATTATCAACTATTGCATATTAAATTGTTCATGCATGCATACCTGTCTGTGGTTTGGGGGCATTATGTCGATTCACCGCATGATTAAATATGGAGTCTATATGCGGGATATTGTTGTCTTATTCCGGACTCCATTTAATTTGAGTAGCGAACCGATGCCATGTTTTGCATTGTTAATACAACATTTAAATTGCGGGGGTTCCAAACAACTTGAACCATATAATCATTTGACGGGACCACGGTTCTGCTCAATATTGCCTAATTGCACCGCATCTTGCCATGCCATGCATCATATCATAATCATGCCGGATCTTCTGCCGTCGTATTAAATATTGCATCCGGGGTTTCTGCTAGTGTTTGCTTCTTCACGGATTAGCCCGATGAGTGGATGCGAGTATCGACAAGTTCTCCGGATATGAACCTCCGGAGTTGTTTCCTAGCAGCATCTCTCCCCTTCTACCTATTTTGAATTTATAGTCTTTATTTCTCTTGCTGATCTGTTGCTATCCGTGTCACGATGCTTTAGTTTCGCACCCTAGTTATATCTCGTCAGCCCTATATGGCCTTGGACACCTCCTATTACCTGTGTTTGGTAGATAGCTGGCCGTATGCGAGTGAGTTGCTTACTCAAAGCGATCTCGTGTTGTCGAATACCACAGTTGTTGGAATGTCAAGATGTTTATGGTGGAGATGTTTAGTGGTGGAGATGATCATGACTTTAAATACAACTATTAAATTGCTAGATATAACTAATGCAGAGGCATCGGTGGGCAATAGATGTTATTTGGTTCTTCCACGCTCACTTGTGTCCCGTAGGACCCCGAGTACTTGATACCTGTTCCTTGACTATTCGCACTATCCACATCTGGGAGGCCTTATGGACCCCCCTGATCTAGAGCTTGATTCATTTCTATTCCTTGGGGCCACAAAGTAGTTTGGGGCTTTATTACTATCCTGTACTTATGCCATGTTACTGCTTTATTTACGATTGTGCGTGGAGCACCTATACTGTTTAGGATCGTGACACGTTTTTGCTGTATCGACAAGCCCAGTCACACTTTCGGGTTCCTAGTCGTTTGTACCGTTCATTACAAACCTCAAGGTCTGCTCGAGCCAGCCAACTTCGTTGCAGATAGCTTAGTGGGGTGGCCCCCTGAAATATTTCTGAATCCAGTGATCGCTTTGTCGTGAATGCCTCGTTGGGTTTTGAGTTGGTTCTTCCGAGGTTGATCGAGTGTGTGTTGCTATTTGTGCACCCCTGCAGGGTAAAACTTTCTGAAAGCCGTGTCCACGGTTATGGACGACTTGGAGCATAGTATCTCGATCATAGACAAGCATAACTAAAGTAGTGTTATAAATTTTACTTAATATGTGACTAGTAATCAGCTTCACTACAATGGAATGGATAATAAAAATGCCAACAGCTGGTGGATCTGGGTTGTCTTGTGACATACTATACCTGCCTAGTAAGTATTGCAACTCCAATGGAATGTCATAAAAGTGTCAACAACTGTTGGGTTTGGGATTCCTCAGGATAATTATATCTGGCTAGTAACTGTTCCAACTACAACGGAATGTTAACTAAAACTGCCCACTACTTATGCTATCAGGATGACTCATGCTATCTATATCTGATTAGTAATTGCTGCAACTATAACGGAATGAGTAAAATTGCCAACGGTGTGAGTTCCTTGGTCCGACTTCCTCGTTTGGTCTCAAGGGGGAAATACCAGGATGGGTTTGTTTGGTGTTAGCTTCAGGTTGGATCCGAATAGGTCTTTCTTATCCCTCTCTGATAACCGCCAGTTGTATCGAGTCTCTATAGGTTATTTAGTGCCGCCGCCTTTCAGCCCACCATACCTATGTAGGCGAGAGTCCGAATTCTAGCCTCGCTGCAATTGGCCTCAGTACTAACGCTCCTCTTTTTCCCTTGCCCTATGCCGGCACCCCTTTTGTTTTAGCAGGTTTGAGATCAACGCCGTTAGTAGGGTTACCCTTCCGGCTTGGCCTGGGCAGGGTTATGGACGCCATTGGTTATTCTTCAGGGCTCTTAGCCCCATTGGCATCTTGTCCATAGTCAGACGCTCTATCGTTTTCAAGGTGATTTGGATCTTTGTATATTATATCTGTATTCTTGACTCGCTGAGTCGCTGTTATATATATATCTGTTATGTGGGTCCCATCAAGGACTGTTGTGTAATGTTATTGCTTTGTTTTCCACCCGCATTTAAAGTGCTCTGTATGCCCTGAATCATTTCTATGCGGGTTTGGCGGCAAAGGGCTAAAACTTGCATAGGGCCGATTCGAGGGTGTTACAATACATCCGCGCTACCACAGAGGATGGGCAACTCACACTCCAGTTGCTTAATGCGATCGCGCAATCACGAAAGCAAGGACAACTCGTCCACCTTTGAGCATGGCTGAGCCAAGATATCATCGGTGGGTGGAGGATCGTGAGGACTGATGTCTACGCACTTCTATTCTTGTAGACAGTTGTTGGGCCTCCAAGTGCAGAGGTTTGTAGAACAGCTGATATGGGGCGCCCGATCTTCTCAGTAAGCGGATGGCGGTGATGATGGTGGATGATAGATAACTAGCCAATAGCTATGAACTCTCCGCCGATCCTGATGCCAATGCAACAGCTCTCGAAACCTTGTAGGATATTCACAACACCACGCTCTTGCGCACGCAGCCGTGACCACGAATGGTAGTATTTAATCTACTAATTCGCAATGGAACAATAGATGACACTCAATTATAGTTGGTAGATTCGAACACAGGGTAATTCCAGAGGTTCTATGAAAGAAACAACTCCAAAATATTTTAACGTGGTCTAAACCCTAACTTGTGACGACTACGGAGGTTTATATGACGGCTGGGGCGTCCTCCCCTCTGAAATAACTTGTGACGACTACGGGCCTAAAAATAGCCATATCATGGCCCAAACTGACTCGGTTCGACTCAAACTGATACATACCGACCCATATATGGGTTCGGCCTTATTGGCACGCAGTCCAAACATCGTGGAACACCTCAAACATGTAATTCCTTGTGCGCCATCTCTCTCTTGCTCATACGTGATTTCCTCAGTGCCTCGTAGTGCGCATGCCTCCCGCTCCTCCCTCGCGCACTTATTGATATTGGAAATCAGCGCTTATCCTTCTTGCTGCAACTCTCCTCCTCCTCGCGCAATGCTTGTGTTATCAATAAACCTGATCATACAAAGATACATAGACTTAGGTAGTATAAAGTTCTCATTTAGTAAAACATCAGGTTCAATTAGGAATGAATTCACCTGATAGTCATTATTGATTTGACTCAATATTTCCTTCCAGTTCAGGCAGTCGGAATCATCATAATCCCTGTATATATCCTCATCAACAGGAGTAAGTTTTCCCTTAAGTGGATCACCCAAGGTTTATCGAACTCAGGGAGGAAGTGGTCAAAGGTATCCCCTCTCAAGCAACCCTGCAATCAAGATACAAGAAATCTCTTGTGTCCCCAACACACGCAATGCACTTGTCAGGTGTATAGGTGCACTAGTTCGGCGAAGAGATAGTGAAATACAAGTGGTATGTATATAGGACAACGGTGCTAGAAAATAGCTTGCTGGCGTGTGGTTGACGTGGGAAAAGACTAAAGGCAAACTGAAATAAAGAAGGAAGCAAGCAAACATGTAACAGATCTAATTGCAAACGGTGTTTCAGTGCTTAGAAACAAGGCCTAGGGATCATACTTTCACTAGTGAACACTCTCATATAAACATCTTCTCTTTATGATACTACTCTCCAGTTGGACACTCTAATCCATGGTAGGGCCATAACAGCACACCTCAAAATTCACTTTCCCCATCTAGATAACCCCACACTGTCACCTTGAGCACTAGATGGTTCAAACAAACACCACAATTTCATAGAAACATCCAACTCCAAATATAACTCATAACAAGTATTTGAAATCTCTAGCCTAAGTGCCACCATGGTTTGCACGCTGTCACTTTCACACACATGGGGAGAGCAGAGATCTAATAAAGCACTTGAGTAGCAAGGTAGATCTATAGATTACAAGCTCATGATCTCAATAAGATCATGCATAGAGAGAGATGAACACATAGCTACCGGTAGAACCCTTAGCCTCGAGAGAGAACTACTCCCTCCTCATCATGGGAATCAGCAATGGTGATGGAGATGGCAATTGAGATCGATGGAGATGGCTCCAGGGGCACTTCCCGTCCCCAGGGTGAATAACAGACTTCTGTCCCCAAATCTCCCTTCGAAGTGCACCAGTAGAACTTTTCGTGGATTTCTTATTGACGATCTAGGGTTTTTGTATCAGGAGGAATATATAGGCGAAGGGGCAAGGTCAGTGGCCGGCCAGGGGGCCCACACCATGCCCTGGCGTGGCCTAGGGGTACCCGCGCCAAGGGGGTGTGGCCACCCTGTGGCCCCTTGATACATTGCAAATGTATCTATAATTTTTGATGTTCCATGCTTGGTTTTATCCACTTTCTTGTGTTTTGTTCCATATGATTTCTTGGACGCCCATTGCCTGGCTTTCTGTTCCAGAAAGTCATATTTTAATGCACAATATTCTCTTCCGACTATTGGACGCTGCACACGAGACCTGAGGTTCAGGCCACCACACCACCCGGCCGCGATGGCCAGCCAGGGGTGGTGTGTGACAGCCTTTGCATTCCCAGATCATCTTGCGACTATCACTGTTTGCAATCCGCCAAGTGCGCCTGCCAAAACATTTGGTGTTCGTTTTCGGACAACCTCACTATCGAATCTGTCGAGGCATTACGTTACTCACCTTCCTCTTGGGGTTGGTGCGTGGTTGATGTAGAGCTCATGGGAACCCCAAGAGGAAGGTATGATGAGCACAAAGAACAAGTTTCCTCGCTTATGAAACCAAGGTTTAATCGAACCAGTAGGATCAAGGAAACACCCCAAAGGTGTTACAAGCTGAGCTTTTGCAGGGCGCACTACATGTGCTAGTAGCAACGTGGAGACCTGCACAACACAACCACAGAACTTTGTCCCCAACTTGCAATGAGGTTGTCAATATCACCGTGTTTTGTGGAAAACAAAGGATTAAACGTATCGAATGGAAAGAAGTAATAGTTTGCAGAAAGTAAACACAAAGAAGTAAACAGTTGTAGATTGTATGTAAAGAAAAGGACCAGGATCCATAGTTCACTAGAGGTGGCTCTCCTTAAGATAGATAACATGCTAGGTGAACAAATTACAGCGGGGCAATGGACAAACACCGAGAAAGCAATACATGCATATACTAATCATCTTGACTCATTTGAGATTCGATTGGGCATTACAACATTATACATAGACCGCCATCCAACTGCATCTATGACTAATAATCCACCTTCAGGTTATCATCCGAACCCTCCAAAGATTAAGTTGCAAGCAACAGATTATTGCTTTATTTAATCAAGGTAAAGTAAACAATATGATTGTTATATGAACAAAGGATTGCTGTTTTCTCCCTAGTAGCAATAGCACATCTAGTACCTTTAGAGATTTCATTACTTCCTCAGACACAGAGGCATGAACCCACTATCGAGCATAACATTAACTTGAGTTAAGTAGCATCTACTTGGCCAAGATAGCTACTAACAACGGAAAGCATGCAAGATCACAAATAACAAAGACATGATAGAATCAATAATCAATCTGAAATAGCATCTCAATATCCATCGGATCCCCACAAACACAACATGCAGAATTACAAATAGATGATCTTGATCATGAACGGAGCTCACAAGATCTAAACATGAAAGCACAAAGGAGGAGAACCATCCATCTAGCTACTACATGGATCCTTAGTCCAAGGATGAACTACTCACGCATCACACCGGAGGCTTGCACGGTGATGAAGAAGGCCTGTGGTGAATTCCCTCCCGGCAGGTGCCGAAGAGCCTGCATCCTCCCGATCTAGGGATGGAGATGACGCGCTCATGCACTCTTTTCATGGATTTTTGATCGGGTACTTAGGGTTTACGTCCCGGGGGCATCTTATAGTCGGAAGGGGAGGCCGAGGGGGTGCCAGGGGCCACCACACCACCGGCGCTGGCCCACCGGCCGCTGCCAGGTGGTGTGGCTGCCTCCCGCCCCTCCGCCTCGTATTCTCGGGCACTTGATGACTTCCGAAAAATAGGCACTTTGGCTTTGTCCCGGCCCAATTCCGAGAATATTCATTTTCTCGACTTTCCCGGAACCAAAACAGCAGTAAAATAGGCAGCTGCAATCGGCTCTTGTTAATAGGTTAGTCCAAGAAATCATATGAAAAGTACTCCAAAGGTTGAACAAAACACAAGAAAGTGGATAAAACTAAGCATGGAACATCAAAAATTATAGATACATTTGCAATGTATCAACATCTCCAAGCTTAACTCCCCGTCGCCCTCAGTAGGTAAGGATAAAAGAAAGAATAATTTTTGAGGTGACATGAACCATCAAAGACTTGATCAAAGTATTTGTAAAACATTCAAAGCTGGGATCATAGTACTTCAATCATAACATGAAATACAAAGTTCTAGCAATAAACAAAGAAACTATGATGCAACATGAAAAGGCACAAACAAAAGATTCATGAATAACAATGCTTTGCAAGACGTTTGTTTGTTTCACATAAAGAAAACATAGCATAATAGTATTTAGCTTGTCCCTCAATAGAGTAGCAAATATAAATGCATAGGACACCTTCAAAGTTCATAAGAGTGACTAGATACAATAGTTTAAAACAAGCAATATCAAGGTATGCATCAATCAACTAGTCTTGGGAAAATGCACGTAGAACTAAGAATGGCCACTATGCTCTCAAAGTAGGTGCATAAAGATAGAAGACGGTGACTCAATATAATGGTGGAAGAAAGGCCTTTGTAAAAGGAAGTAGGGATTCAAGTCTCATAAAGAGCTTCCAAAAATTATGGTACTTATAGCTTTCAGCTCTCATTGCCCCTATCATAAGCATCTTTAAGGTGATTAAGGTTAAAGTGACCCAACTAAGATGATATGCTTGACAAGTTATAAACCGATATCTCATGCCCCTTACTTACGAAGACCGAACCTCTTGGTACTCAACTTTAGTCACGAGTAAGCTCTTGTCATTGTAAGTACATGTGTATCATTAAGAACCGCCAACGGGGTACCCCTTGCACATGATACAGGAGCTTTCCCATAATCAAAATGACAAGGCAAGCAGACAATGAGCATCTCAGCGATCTTTTTATTTGCTATTTGCATAGGTTTTTATTGAGGATGCTTCATAGAGTGCTCATTATGGTGATGCTGCAAGTTTCCACCATGATTAGGCATGGCTTAGGCTAGCGGCCAGTGCTTTCTCTAACACACATACAAACTCCATGATCTTACAAGTTCCACTTTTATTTCACAATCACGCATCCGTAAGCAAAAGAACATGATATCAACGGGGTACAAAGTACAAGTGCAATGTTGAAAGCGTTCCCCATGAAACATGGTTCTGCTAATTTCAACTTATAAAGCGCAAGCATATACGCAACAAATAAGGACCCAATGGTTCAAGTTTATTATATGCAAAAAAGTAAAGTGGGCCATCAAGTTCGTGAGAGCTTTAATCACTAGTTTTCTCATAACAAGTTTAATTTGGAAGGTAAACAAAAGCATGAATATACTTGGAATAGCATAAGCTAGTAGGTAGGTATGGTGGACTCTTTGGAATAACTTGGTTTAGGGAGTTGGATGCATGAGTGGAACTCATACTTGGTTGTGGAGGCTAGCAAAAGACTGGGAGCGACAAACTAAGAGAGCAATAATGACCATAATCATGCAGAGCGACAAAACATCGTTGATCAAAGCACAAAGTTATACTACAAGTTGAAAACTAAAGGATCATAAAGGCTATGGTGACTTGAGATAGTCATAACATCGTGTGAGCATGCGCCAAGTCAACCCAAATAAAGCATCAAAGGAGAATACCACTATACTATGCTAAAACAACGCATGATTCATCCAAGGCACATTAAGAAATCTCAATTGTTTATAACAAGTCATGCTACAACAAGGAATACTAAGCATAAAGCCAAAACAATATCAAGCATGGCATGATAGAGCATAGGCCATAGTCAAAAACGAGTTCTTTTTACCACATAAGCATGAACTTTCCTACTCTTTTCCAAACCAAACCAAACTATTTGCAAACCAATGTATGAAAGAGGGGGTCCAACCAATATATTCAGAAAACTAAGAAAACCAAACAAACGAAAAACCAAAATGAAAATGAAAAAGAAGACGCTCCAAGAACAACACAACTGTGCATGAAATAATAAAAATGAAGCGTTTGGAAGAAACCTGGGATTTTTATTGATGAAGAAGGGGATGCCTTGGGCATCCCCAAGCTTTGACGATTGTACTTCTTGGATATTTCTTGGGGTGACATGCGTGGCATCCCCAAGCTCGAGCGTTAGTCCATCATTCATCTCATTACTCATTCCTTCCATACACCTAAAATTTTTCCTTCATACAAAACTTCACACAATCTTTATTAGCAACATTAGTGCACATCAAGATAATAAGTCTTAAGATTCAGTTCTAACACCAAATAAACTTCCATTAGAACACTAGATACTGTAGCACTTCCCTCAAAAAGCTCAATTCCCCAAAAGAACTCAAAAAGGAACCAACAAGAAGCAAATGCAGAAAATGGCAGAAATCTGTCAAAACAGACCAGTAGGTAAAGACGAATTTTTTCGAAGACCTTCTGTTGTTCAAATCAAAAAGTGTTGAACTAACGAAAGTTAGATAACAACCTGGGTCAGAAGCACAAAAATTCACGCCTCAAAAAGACTTTCAGAGATTTAACACGAATTTTTACGGTGAAGCACAGAAATCTGTTTCGGGACAGCAACTTTCCCAATCATTACTTCTCTCTCATTAGAGGTTACTCTTCGCAAAAAAGGTAAATAAAAAGGATAAGGAGCAGTTATTACAGAGGTAATAACTTCCAAGACTCATCTAAAACTTTGGGGTTATCTCCCAATAAGTACTTTTCTTTAACGCCTTTAAGTTAGGCATAAGAAACAAGAAAGAATCAAGTGTTCTCAAATGAAGAAGCATTAAGATCAATACTAGAAATATTTTCAACAAGGCAAGGTATATCATCCAAATAAGTTGTAGAGGATCCTATCTCAATGCTCTTAGGTTCACTATTCTCATCAAAAGGATTTGCAGGAACAATCCAATCAAGATTCTTTTCTATGGCATCATGTATTGCTACTAGTTTAAAGGGTATTGGTATCTTAGGTTCCTCCCCATTAGGTTCGGTTTTGTTCATCTTTTCTCGTGTACCAAAAACATCTACACATGAGCCTAGCATATTGAAACGTGCAAAGACTTTCCTAGCTTCCTTGGCAACATCATAGAACTACTTAAACAAAGTTTCTAGATAAAAATCCCTCTTTTCAGGGTCTTCAATTTCTTTAAGCTTAAGAAACATTACTTGCATTAAGGGGTTGAGGTTAACAAACCTAGCTTCAAACATGTGAATTAAAGAAGCTGCAGCAATCTCATAGTTTGGAGCAAGTTCTGCAAGGGATCTATCTCAGATCTTCATGTTTGCCAACATGATTAAAGAATTCTTCAATATTATCTTTCCCAATTATAGAACCACTACCAATTGAAAGGTCTTTCAGGTGAATTTAGGATCAACATGGTGAGCTAAGGAAGAGGTGACAACTAAAGGAGACTTAATTTTTCGTGTTTTTGATAAAGAAAGCAAACTTGTAAAACTATTTTTTGTGTGTTTAAGATAACAAAACAAGCAAACAAAGCAAAAAGAAACTAAGCAAAACAAAAACAACAAAGTAAAGAGATTGGTTATGAGGGACTCCCCTTGTGAAGATGTCCTGACTCCCCAACGGTGCCGTAAAAATGCTTGATGGCTCAATGCACGGCGCCTTAAAAGTGCTGGTCCGTGGTTGATGTAGAGCTCGTTGGGAACCCCAAGAGGAAGGTATGATGAGCATAGCAGCAAGTTTCCTTCAGTTATGAAACCAAGGTTTAATTGAACCAGTAGGAGCAAGGAAACACCCAAAGGTGTTACTAGCTGAGCTATGTGGTGCACTACCGGTGATGGTAGCAACGTGGAGACCTGCACAACACAACCATAGAACTTTGCCCCCAACTTGCGATTTGGTTGTCAATCTCACCGTGTTTTGCGGAAAACAAAGGATTAAACGTATCAAATGGAAAGAAGTCAAAGTTTGCAGAAAATAAACACAAAGAAGTAAACAGTTTATAGATTGTATGTAAAAGAAAAGGACCGGGATCCATAGTTCACTAGAGGTGGCTCTCCTTAGATAGATAATATGTCAGTGAACAAATTACATGGGCAATTGACAAACACCGAGAAAGCAATACATGCATATACTAATCATCTTGACTCCTTTGGAACTTGATTGGGCATTACAACATTATACATGACCGCCATCCAACTACATCTATGACTAATAATCCACCTTCAGTTATCATCCGAACCCCTCCAAAGATAAGTTGCAAGCAACAGATTATTGCTTTTAATCTGTAAAGTAAACAATACGATTGTTCTATGAACAAAAGATTGTTGTTTTCTCCCTAGTAGCAACAACACATATAGAAACTTATAGATTTATATCACTTCCCAGACACAGAGGCATGAACCCACTATCGAGCATAAATACTAACTCTTGGAGTTGCTAGCATCTACTTGGCCAAGATAGCTACTAACAACGGAAAGCATGCAAGATCACAAATAACAAAGACATGATAGAATCAATAATCAATCTGAAATAGCATCTCAATATCCATCGGATCCCCACAAACACAACATGCAGAATTACAAATAGATGATCTTGATCATGAACGGAGCTCACAAGATCTAAACATGAAAGCACAAAGGAGGAGAACCATCCATCTAGATACTACATGGATCCTTAGTCCAAGGATGAACTACTCACGCATCACACCGGAGGCTTGCATGGTGATGAAGAAGGCCTCTGTGGTGAATTCTCTCCCGGGTGCCGGGAAGAGCTTCAGATGCCTCCCGATCTAGGGATGGAGATGACGGCGTCTACAGACTCTTTCATGGATTTTTGATCGGGTACTTAGGGTTTACGTCCCGGGGGCATCTTATAGTCGGAAGGGGAGGCCGAGGGGGTGCCAGGGGCCACCACACCACCCCCTGGCGCGGGCCCAGCCTGGCCTGCCGTGGTGGTGTGGCCTCGCCCTTCTCCGCCTCAGATTCTGCACTTGATGAATTCCGAAAAATAGGCACTTTGGCTTTTGTCCCGCTCCAATTCGAGAATATTCATTTTCTGACTTTCCTGGAACCAAAAACAGCAGAAAATAGGCAGCTGGCACTGTGGCTCTTGTTAATAGGTTAGTCCAAGAAATCATATGAAAAGTACTCCAAAGTTGGAACAAAACACAAGAAAGTGGATAAAAGTAAGCATGGAACATCAAAAATTATAGATACATTTGCAATGTATCAGGCCTCCAAGTGCAGAGGTTTGTAGAACAGCAGTAAGTTTTCCCTTAAGTGGATCACCCAAGGTTTATCGAACTCAGGGAGGAAGTGGTCGAAGGTATCCCCTCTCAAGCAATCCTGCAATCAAGATACAAGAAGTCTCTTATGTCCCCAACACACCCAATACACTTGTCAGGTGTATAGGTGCACTAGTTCGGCAAAGAGATAGTGAAATACAAGTGGTATGGATACAAGACAACGGTGCTAGAAAATAGCTTGCTGGCGTGTGGTTGACGTGGGAAAATACTAAAGGCAAACTGAAATAAAGAAGGAAGCAAGCAAACATGTAACAAATCTAATTGCAAACGGTGTTTCAGTGCTTAGAAACAAGGCCTAGGGATCATACTTTCACTAGTGAACACTCTCATATAAATATCTTCTCTTTATGATACTACTCTTAACTACTCTCCGGTTGGACACTCTAATCAATGGTAGGGCCATAACAGCACACCTCAAAGTTCACTTTCCCCATCTAGATAACCCCACACTGTCACCTTGAGCACTAGATGGTTCAAACAAACACCACAATTTCATAGAAACATCTAACTCCAAATATAACTCATAACAAGTATTTGAAATCTCTAGCCTAAGTGACACCATGGTGTGCACGCTGTCACTTTCACACACATGGGGAGAGCAGAGATCTAATAAAGCACTTGAGTAGCAAGGTAGATCTATAGATTACAAGCTCATGATCTCAATAAGATCATGCATAGAGAGAGATGAACACATAGCTACCGGTAGAACCCTTAGCCTCGAGAGAGAACTACTCCCTCCTCATCATGGGAATCAGCAATGGTGATGGAGATGGCAATTGAGATCGATGGAGATGGCTCCAGGGCACTTCTGCCCAAGAGGTGCCGGAACTTTCGTGGATTTCTAATCGACGATCTAGGGTTTTGCATCGGAGGAATATATAGGCGAAGGGCAAGGTGGTCGCCGGGGGCCCACCATGCCTCGGGCGGCCTTGGGGTACCCGCGCCAAGGGGGGTGTGGCCACCCTGTGGCCCCTCTCCGGCTCTCCTTCTGGCTCCGTGAATCTTCCGGTAAAATATCAACTTTGGCTTTTGTCCCGTTCAATTATGAGAATATTCATTTTCTGACTTTCTGGAACCAAAAATAGCAGAAAACAGGCAACTGGCACTGTGGCACTTGTTAATAGGTTAGTCCAAGAAAGTGTATAGAAAGTACTCCAAAGTGTGGACAAAACACAAGAAAGTAGATAAAACCAAGCATGGAACATCAAAAATTATAGATACATTTGCAATGTATCAAGGACCACTCGAAGGACCACTCGACATACCTTATCATGAACTAAGCAAAAGCATGCCAAAGAATACATTCGCAAAAGGCATAGACGCATCCAAGCTCAACAAAAGTTTCGACCGGGACACTTCCATAAAAGCATTGTTCCAACACAGAAGTTAAAACTACAACTATTACAAGATAGCTACTAAGGAGCAGCCTGCTTCTTCGACTTCGACTTGGACTTCGGGGGCCTCGTCGAATCCATGGCGATCTCTGACGCCATAGACTTTCCAGTTCCAGCCCTTGATGCCGCAGCCTTCACCGCATTCTTCGCTCGCTGCAGCTCCTCGGAGTATTTGTCGATTGTATTGATGAGCTATGGCCCATATTTACCACAGCCAGTAGCGAAAGGAGCAAACACTACCGCTAACATCTCATACCGACGGCATCGCTTTGAAATCACGGCAGGATCCACTTCCACGCTTATGGGCTTGCACCATTGCGAGTGCCATGGTGGCGCCGACGATCTGAGTTCCTGAAGTCCATGGGAATACCCCCAGCAAGGGATTCCACCAGGTCCTCCAGGTTCTCAAGAAGTTCAACCTTGGGATATAGATCTCGCAGGATCGAAAGCACATTCTTGGCCTTCGCCCCTTGAGAGAAGCGCCATGGTCTTCGAACAAGGTGAGGGCGCAAGCCAGTGCATCGTCGCGACGAAGGGCCTGGGCGTCAAAGCTCAGGCCGCCGGCATATAATACATTAAAGTGTTGGTGCAATACCACGATGTCGAAGAAAGAAACAAAGAAAATTCAGCTGAAAGAATACTTGAGAGGGACTTAGCAATCGAGAAAAGCTGCTCCTCGAGCAACTTCTCCCTCTCGGCATTGGAGGAACGCAGTCTCTTCAGACTTCAAGTCCTCCTCGCGCTTTTTCGATTCCTCCAAGGCTACGATTGCTTCGTCCCGACTCTTTGCCGCCGCGGAAAGCGCCTTCTCAAGTGAAGCGGCATGGCGCAGAAGTTCGTTATGCTCAACTACAAGAAAGGATGTATCATCAATCGCATCTAAACACTTCACCAAGACAAATACAAAGGCAATACTAACCTTCAACAACGTGATGGCGATTGTCCAGTCGCACATGCTGTCGACCCATCTCCACGACCTGCTCCGCCAGGCGAGTAGCCTCCTTCATGATGAGCTGCATTAGAAGAAGAAAAAAAGTTCAGCAACAGCACCAAGTATATATTCGACTGCCAACACAACAAAGAGATGCTTACATGGTCCTCCAGAGACTTCGAAGATGACTGTCGCGCAGTCGCCCGGGTAACAATCTGGTGTTCCCCAGCATGCGGGGAACTCGAAGAATTATGCCCGGAGTGGGCCGCCAATGGAGGAGAAGAATATCGTTCGACCACTTCTTTGGCCTTGGAGTCTGTGACTCCGGATTCCTTCACAAACTGGACGTCGCCGAAAGACGACGATGCCGCTTGACTGCAAAACACGTCAAGCAAAAACCTCAGGGAAGGCAACTCCAAAAAGAAACTAAGGCAATGTCGCGAACTCACTAGTCAAATTTATCAAGGTCGAAGGATTGCTCCTCCGACTCCAACGACTCTTTTGGCAGCCACAGCTTCTTCCGGGCAGGAGGAGCCATAGAGCGCACAGGAACGGAGGGGATCGGTTCCTCTGCAACAGCAGAAGGGCCTTTTGGCATTGATGGTGACGAGGCATCCGAGTCCTTGCTGCGGGATCACTTGCGAGTGTCCTGGCTGCTGGACTCGGGGGCTCCCTCCTCCTCTTCAATTGGGACGGCGACTCCGACTCGTCCTCTTCATCCACTTCGCGTGGGATAATCCCTTCAGGTTGAGGGGGCAAGTTGGGAGACACCTTCCAGTCCTACATTCAGAAGATACAACATTATATATCAAAAAACATCATAAAGGCAGTCGCAAAAGGACACTATTTCGCAGAATAACTCTACCTCAGGAGGGGGGTTAGAGGCGTCGAAAGGAGGCACGACTGGTTCGCCCGGGAGAACCTCCTTGGCGGTGTATTTGGTAACCAGTCGCACCCTCTTATCTACCTCACCCGCAGAAATACCCTCGGTAGACATGCAGGTGACATCGTCAGCACCGGTCCAACAGTACATTGGGTGCACTCTAGCTTGCAGAGGCTGGACGCGGCGGCGCAACCACGTGCGAATAAGGGCGGCGCCACCCTCTTTTTTGCCTATGCGACTTTTGAGGTTGCAGACACGCTTGTACAACACCTCCGTTTCCTTGAACTCGCTAGGCATCACTATGTTCTTCCAGGAGCGCCTCCTCTTAAACGGCGTCGCGGGATCGAATGGCTCGAGTCCGTATTGCTCTCCGTCGGCCTTATGGTCGTGGATATAAAACCATTTGTCCCTCCACCCTTGGACGGATGCAGTGAGCTTGATGGCAAAGTAGGTAACATATGAGTCGACGTGGATTCCGCAGCCTCATACATCGTAGACTACTGAACCGGATGCCGACTGGTGTTTCAGCTTAAAAAGCCTCTTAAAGAGGCCAAAGTGTGGCTCGATCCTGAGCTAGCACTCGCAAAGTGTAATAAAGCATGAGATGTGGAGAATAGAATTTGGGGACAGCTGATGCAGCTAGAGCCCGTAGAAGCAAAGGAGGCCCCTGAAGAAAGGATGCAGGGGCAGAGAAAGACCTCGGATGATGAACGCAAGGAACATCACCCAGAAACCAGGAGGAGGACATGGAATTACCTCCTCGCTAGGCACTCACAAATCGCCCTTCGCGGATGAAGAACTCCATATTGATGATGAAGATGAAGCTCGGAGGATTTGATGATAGACGCTCGCCAAGCGCCATTGGTGATGCGGGTACCCACGCCCTTCTTCTTCCCAGCGCCAGCGGCGCTGGTGCCCATAGTGGCGGAGTCGCCCTTCTTCTTGGCGGTAGACCCAGCGGTGGTGCCTCCCTTCTTCTTGCCCATCTTACGATGGCGGTGAGAATGGAGGAAGTAGCTTGGAAAGATGCGAAGCTGGTCCAGCGCCGCAACGAGAAAGTGCCAAAGAAGCAGAGTGTAGCAGCAATGGCAATGGAGGCAAGAACAACGATGAGAGATGGGGAAATTACCATAGTTGTGCTACTACTTAACCTCATCGCAGACACCATCCAACAGCCAGCAGAAACCCTACTACATGCATGGCATACATCGCCATCGACACGTGGCGAAGCTGAAGCACGAACCATCCCCCCACTATTCCCATTACGCGTGGAAATAGAGGAGACGTAGTTAAAACAGAAGATTACGCACGCCTGGTCAAATCGAAGTCAGAAAGTGGGACCCGCCACTCGTCATGTCCCGTCAAAGCCGCTCACGAGGGCAACCAAGGTCATCACATCGTCAGCACTGACGTCATTGATTTCAGCAACAGAAGATTTCGTCTACTTTAGTTCTTGCTCGAGTCTTCGACTCAACCAAGCACTCGGGGGCTACTCCCATAGGTAGCGCTGGTCGTGCACCCTACAATTTATCTTTACATAGGGATAATAACATTCAGGACATACCCACCCTCGAATCTACGATTTGTTTGAGGATTATGGGTTACTCCTATAGGGAGCACCGGAAGCAAATTCGATTGAAACAAGCAACAAAATACGACAGCAGTCGCAAAAAGTTTTTAGTCCCCGCCTGAGTCTTCGACTCAACCAGGCACTCGGAGGCTACTCCCATAGGGAGCACTGGTCGTGCACCCTATGATTATTTGTACATCATACTGTGTGTTGATAATATCCACACCCGAATGCTGTGACGACTACCACACTTTCCTTTTACGAGGAGACTATGTCTCTGGCCACCCGAATCATCTCCGCGATGACAAAAAATTCGGATGTCGCGCTTACAGCGTGAAGATAAGACCTGAACATGGCCTGGCAACGCATCTGCTGCGCACTACCAGAAACATATCCGTGCCTGTAGGTACGATGAACATTCCTTGACAGACGCTACGAAAGCTAATTATACACCGGAATTGACTTTGTAAGACCTCCGCGCCGAGTCAATTACGCCAAAGACTTTTCCGAATTTGAGTCCGGGGACTCGAGTTTGAGTAGATTGCGTTGTTTTGCCCTAAGGCAGTTAACTGATACCGATACATCGGATAAATCAGGCACGTATATCAACAATCACTATGACACAAACTAGACACTCGAAAATATACTCGGTCATGCACTCGAAAAAGACTCCATAAAGTCCCCAAATGAATCTGCGATTCCAATCGACACTGGGCTATCGACATGGGTATACCCTACAGGTACTCGAGTTCGGTATATACGGTCCAGATACGGTGGAAGCCCATGGCGTTTCCAAGGCCCAAATGGAGAATTCGAGTGGCCGACAGACTCTCGATTGCTTGCGAGACAAGAAGAAGCTTAAGATAGAAAGTTAAAAGGGTAAACCCTAATCTTTAACCGGCTCGACCTGCCACCCGAGACCTAGACTATCTATATAAAGGCTAGGAGGGGGTGGTGAGGAGGACACACCCAACCCTAGTTTCCACAACTCTCGCCAGATTGCATCCGCTACATCTGTAATCTTCGATTCCTTCGTTAATTCCAAGAGCAGACAAGCAAGAGTAGGGACCTCTACGAGACTTGAACCTGGGTAAAACTTGCGTCCCTATGTGCTTGTTTGCTAGCCAACTGATGCCTCCAGCGGTCCCTCCTTCTCCAAAACCCAAGTCCATAACAATGGGCATTGATGAGTTAAACCCTCGTCACCGGTGCTGTCCGCGGTTGTCGGAGTAGAGTAGTAGGTGGTGTAGTCGGGGATGAGGCAATGACGCTGGTGGCGAAGTTGTAGTGGACGAAGACGTAGAAGGCGGCGAAACTAGTGGCGACCTGGGTTAGTCATGCTGGATGCCTAGAGTGGCGATGGGGTAGTCGGCGGAACCTACGATGGCGAGAGGGCGCCCTGCATGTTACCTTGTGAAGTGCGGCGGTGGTGCTCGAAGTAGGCGAGGAAGACCCGGCGACGTGACGAAGACCATGTGCAGACGGCGGTGATCCGTGCCGTAGGAGATGGCGCGGTGAAAGCCAAGGCCGTCGATGCACGCGGATGGCAAAGTCTGTGTGCAGCCACGCTACGACTCGAGGGGGCGGCATACCTGCAGGGCGCAAGTCGGTGCAGCGGCTGGGAGACCACCAGCATACACGCCAAGGAAGGCGCGAAGCCGTAGCGTGGACCAAGGGCGGTGGTGCGCGGACCGACGAGCTTATACAGCGGCAACCCGTAGCTCGATCGGTGGTAGGCGCGTGCTCGGGACGTGTTTGGCGAGACAGCGCGGATCGCTTGATCGCACCGACGATGCAATCAGATGCGCCATGATATGGACGACGCGTAGATCGGATTCGATGGTGGCGTTGTCGGTGAAGTCCCGGACGATGACGACAAAGACGATCCGTGGGAGGCGGCCACAGCAACCTTCCAAGGAAGGCGTAGCAGCCATCCGTGGTGCGCGGCAGCCTACCGAGAGACCGTAGCAGCCTGCCGAGGCAGGCACGGCAGCGGAGAGGGCAGGCGCATGGGCATGGTGTAGATTGTCGATGCCGATGGTCGGAGTAGAGGCGCGGCGACGACGACGTGAGACTCAATCCGATCTAAGATTGGTAAACCAAAAAAGGAAACCGATCAAGATATCGGAAAAAAAGACTTACAGGGTAGCCGATCACGGATCGGTGGACTAACCTCATGACGGGGCATTTGCACCTGACCTCAAGGAGATCATGGAGATCGACCTCCCCAAGGGCGGCGCGGCACGGAAGCGTGTATGGTGGCTAGGTCAAGGATCTTGCCGCTCTGATACCATGTAGAAAGATAGAGAGAGATCTTGGTAGAATATGTTGGATATATTATTGAGCCTCATGGGAGAGTATATATAGGCGTACAGAGAATTATCTTGGAGTACGACTCAAGTTAGGACTGTACGTAAACAGATCCTAACTCTATCTAAACTATCATAACAACCGTATATACCTAATACTCTAACATCACCATGTTTCACAAAAAAGTTCTAAGTTTCATTGGGTTTCAACTGTCGTTTTCTAAAAATTATCAAAATATTTCGTCTTCGCCTTGTTTTGAAGCTATCTTTAAGAGAAAATCATATTCAAACTGTTTTTAAATTGGAGTTGTGATTCAAAACCTACGGAAGTTTTAAATTGTGCAAGTAGAGAGAGTAGCCTAGCACAACCTAACATAAAGCATAGAGAAGAGAGAGGAGATGACACTAAATCTATAGGAGAGAGAGGATGTACCACGCACGTGAGTTTCGTGTCCGCTTCTCCCTTTTGTGTTTCCTAAGAGCATCCCTAGCATTCATCATAAAACTCGCCTTTCTGTTTGGACATTTTCGTGCCTCAATAGATCCGCTAAAATGGCCCTTCCTATTTATCCACTTCATCCGATATCGCCCGCTTCTTCTCGCTATATACCCGGTCGAGGGGATTTCTCCATTCCTCAAGCACCTCCTCCTCCCTATAGAATTGTATAGAATAATAATCGATAACAATATTGTGGCAATTACAAGAGGTATATATGAGGGTTCAGGTGCACCGCCTAGCCCTATAACAAACCGACTAGGACTCTTAAACCCAACAAGAGTTGTATTCTAACATCCTCGCAAAGGTCAACGGTAGGCTCGACGACGTTGAGGCTGAAACGAATGTCTTGAAACGGAGTAGTCGCCAGGCCTTTAGTAAAGATATCGGCAAACTAAGCTGAAGTAGGCACATGTAGAACACGAACTTGACCGAGAGCCACCTTCTCTCGAACAAAATGAATGTCCATCTCTATATGCTTGGTATGACGGTGTTGAAACGGATTCCCTGACATGTAAACAGCTGAAATATTATCACAATAAACAATAGTAGCTTGCTCAATAGGGCGATACAGCTCCGACAAAGAATTTGGCAAACAAACCAGACAAGCAACTGCATGAGCCACAAATACGATACTCAACTTCGGCTGACGAGCGAGAAACCGTAACCTGTCTTTTTGAAGACCAAGAAACCAAATTGTTACCAAGAAAAACACAAAATCCGGGTGTGGACCATCGAGTATCGGGGCAACCAGCCCAGTCTGCATCAGAGTAAGCTGTCAACGAGGTAGGAGAGGATTTGTTTATATGAAGACCTAAATCTAATGTGCCTTTGAGATATCGAATAATATGTTTGACATGGTTGAAGTGAGGAACACGAGGATCATGCATGTAAAGGCAAGCTTGTTGGACAGAAAAAGAAATTTCAGGATGAGTAAGAGTAAGATATTGGAGGGTGCCGGTAAGACTATGATAAAGAGAAGGATCGGAAAAGGGATTACGATCGGCAGAAAGTTTTGAACTTGTATCAAAGGAGTACGCAGACGTTGACAATCACATACTAGCAGAAAGAAGATCTAGGTGTACCGACGCTGAGATAAGAAAAGACCAGATGAGTCACGGATGACATCAATACCTAAGAAGTGATGAAGAAGACCAAGATCGGACATAGAAAATTCTTTGCGAAGAAGAGAGATAATATGATCTAAAAAGTGTTCTGAGGAAGCTATGAGAATAATATCATCAACATAGAGAAGTAGATAAGCGGTGTTGGTATTATGATGAAAGGTGAAGAGAGAAGTGTCAGAACGAGAAGGAGTAAAGCCAATTGTTTGAGCATAAGTAGAAAAACGTTGAAACCAAGCCTGTGGTGCTTGTTTTAGACCATAGAGAGATTTTTGAAGAAGACAAACATGTTAGGATAAGAGGAATTTTCGAAGCCAAGAGGTTGTTGACAATAAACTATTTCTTGAAGAGAGCCATGGAGAAAAGCGTTTTGACATCGAGTTGATGGATGGGACAAAAAGAAGAAACGATTTATGCTAAGAATAAGATAATAGTGCTGGGTTTGACAACTGAGAGAAAGTCTCATCATAATCGATGTCAGGTTGCTGAGAGTAACCACGACATACCCATCGAGCTTTATAACATGCAAGACTTCCATCGACATTAAATTTGTGTCGAAAAACCCATTTGCCGGAAACTATATTAGTGTTTGATGGACAAGAAACTAATTGCCATGTATTATTTTGAATGAGAGCATCATATTCATCTTTCATGGCTGCGGCCCAATTAGCATCTAGGAGAGCTGATTTGTAAGATTGGGGAATAGAGGAAGATAGAGATGCATTGAGATTGATATGATCTTTAGCCGGTAAACAAAAACCGGATTTGCCATGTGTGCGCATGGTATGATCATTAGTGTGAGCTAGGACGATAATAGCATGAGGAGGAGGGAAGGATGATGATATGGAAGACACGCCCGATGCAGTGGAAGAAGCGGACACGGGAGTCGACGGTGGAGACAGCGGTGGAAGGAAGTCTGCCGCGGAAGATTTTTCGGCGGTTTCGGCAGCCGCGGCAGAGGTGGCGGTAGGAGAAGGCGCGACAGGATCGGCTGTCGCGGCAGGATCGGCTGCCAGGGCAGAGAATTCGGGCGTTTTTGCTGCCGTGGCAGGAGCGACGGCAGGAGGTGGCTGATGAAAGAAGGGAAAATCATTTGGATGAGGGGGATTAGTAGATGGTGCAGATGTTTTAGGATCGAGAGATTGACGCTCAGGAAAGGGAAAAATATTTTCAGCAAAAGTTTCATGACGAGACACATGGACGCGACCACTAACAAGATCTAGACAACGATAGCCTTTGTGTTCGTCGGAAAAACCTAGATGGACGCACGGGATATAACGGGGTGAAAGTTTGTTAGGAGAAGTAGAGTAGGAGTTAGGAAAACAAAGACAGCCGAAGACACAAACATTGAAGTAGTTTGGGTGAGAAAGAAAGAAAGAGAAGTAGGGTGTGGTTTGAGCATTAACTTTAGATGGTCGAATGTTAAGTAGATATGTGGCCGCGTGGAGAGTTTTAGCCTAGAACTTCGGAGGCATAGAAGATTGAATAAGAAGGGTGCGAGTGATGTCATTGAGAGTGCGAAGAGAATGCTCGGCCTTGCCGTTTTGAGGGGAGGTATAGGGACATGAAAAATGCAGAAGAATTCCATATTAGAGAAATAACTTTAGGTTTTTAAAGTTGTCAAATTCACGACCATTATCGCATTGAATAAATCTTATAAGAAGTAAAAAAGTGGACTGAGACATAGCACTGAAAATTAAGAAAAATATTGTGAACATCAGATTTGTTGTGTAAGGGAAAGGTCTAAACATAGTGTGTAAAATCATCAAGAATAACAAGATAATACTTAAAACCAGAAACACTTTCTATTGGTGACGTCCATAGATCACAATGAAGTAACTCAAAAGGAAAAGTACTAGAGGATAGAGAGGAGCTAAAGGGGAGACGAACATGTTTGCCTAATTGACATGACTGACAAATAGAAGAATTATGAGAATCTCTATTACAAGGTATTGAAAATTCACTAAGAAGAGTAGATAATACATTATTATTGGGATGGCCGAGATGTTGGTGCCACAGATCAACAGAGGCCACCATAGACAATGGAGGGGCAACGGCCGGAACACCATGGAGGGAATACAAATCACCAGAGCTATTGAACCGAGCGATCTCGGCCTTGGTCCAGTAATTCTTCACAGACAAACCAAAGGGGTCAAATTCGACAGAAACGTCATTGGTGAATTGGCTTAATAGAAATCAGATTTTTAATTAGTGCAGGAGCTACAAGAACATCGCGAAGAAGCAAAGGTTTGATTGGGGATTGGATTTGGGCTTGACCGACACAGTAAATAGGAATAGATGATCTGTCACCGAGAGTAATAGATGGAAAAGGCAATGATGTGCAAGAAGACAACAAATTACTTGATGCAGACATATGACTAGAAGCACCAAAATCGAATCTCCAATCCATACCTGAGTTTCCTTGTGCAGCAAACTTGTTCATGGCTTGTAGAAAAGCAGCTTGGTCCCAGCTCGGAGTCGAAGTAGAGGCCGGTGTAGACATGGGAGCTAGAGGGTGGCAAGACGTGAGCAGTAGGTGGCTGCATCGGCGTATAGATAGAGCCACCATCATTGTACTATGACATATTGTACTGCGGCATGTAGGGTGAGGTTGTAGCGCCATATGAAGCATAAGGAGAAGCGTTGTAGATTGTTGGCGCGTAGGCGGGGGCGGCGTGGTACGCGGACGTCGGCTGTCATGGCACGGGGATGGGAGCGTCGGTGTGAGGGTGGGCACCGGGCTGCCAGCCACCAGTGTAGGCAGGCAGGGCACCATAGGGCGTCGGGCGGACCAGAGCATAGGCCATGCCTGGACTAGCCCGGTCCACGGATCAGGAGAAGGACGCCAGCCGGGAGGCGGCGGTGATACGGTTGGTGGTGCAGACGGTGGAACCAGAGCCGAGGGCGTAGGAGGAGCATGCGTCGTACGAAACTGTGGCGGTTTAGGGTTTCGATCCCTGTAGTTGGGACTTGGACGCCAGCCCGATGGTTGAAGAGGAGCCATTGGAGGAGGCGGCAGTGGTGGCGGTGGTGTAGGCGGTCGAGGAGCAGTAGTGAAGACCTGAGGACGGGAGTCCTTGTTGGTTTGGGCACGATCGGCCCATTGCTGCATCGAGCGAACCTCGGCGAAGGAGGGGTGCGGACGCATCATAGGGATGAAGGAGGCCTGTTTCTTGAACCACTCGCTGAGGCCGACGAGGAGGACGTTGATGAGCAGTTGATCATCGCTCGAATCACCGACTTCGTGGAGTTCATCCGCGATCGCCATAAGGTGTTGGCAGTAGACGCCAACGGGTGCATCACCTTGCACCGTGTTCCGAAGCTCGGTGTGGAGATTGTTGGCGAGCATCGACAAGTTGTCCTGGAAGAGCTGACGAAGGGCTACGCACAGATCAGCGGCGGAGGCACCATCACGGTGTACGAGATTGAAGATTTCTGTGGAGACTCGCATGTAGATCCATTGAATAATGGCGAGATCATCCTTGACCCATTGCGGATCGTGAGGTTGAGGGCGAGCGTCATCGGCGACGTGAGAGCGGAGGTTGCATCGCCCGAGGTGGACGTCGAAGAGGTGATGCCAATGGTAGTAGTTGTGAACAGCGAGGTTTAGGGTTACGGGTATGTAGGGGCTAATATTGGATATGGTGTCGGTGAAGGAGATTTAAAGGGCTATTGGTGGAGGTAGAGCTAAGGTAGAGGTAGAGGTGGAGGGGCTGTGGTCACGCGACCTTGGCGGCGCATTTACGATGGCGATGCACCGTCAAGTAGCCGGGCGGCGGTAGCGGGTGAGCCGCACCCTAGGATCGGAAGTCCGATACCATGTAGAATTATATAGAATAATAATCGACAACAATATTGTAGCAATTATAAGAGGTATATATGAGGGTCTAGGTACACCGGCCTAGCCTTATAACAAACCAACTAGGACTCTTAAACCTAACAAGAGTTGTATTCTAATACTCCCCGCTGCAATCCACCCCTCTCCACCGCAACACTCATCTCCCTTCGGCAAGCAATTGTTGCCTAATACAAGGCGGAGAGACACGACAGAGGTCATGGGGCTTCTCCAGGGCGACCGGCGACTGCGGGGAAGGTCCTGGGCGCCAGCTCACACCCACGTCGTGGAGTCGAGGAGCTTGAGCGTGGCGCCGCCAGCAGCTGCGAAGAAGTCGTGAACGGGCGCTGGTCCAGGTCGCAACCACGCGCCACCGGCGGTTGCGGAGGAGTCGGGCACTAGCGCTTGGTCCAGGCTTGCAACCGCGGCGCCCTCTTCGAAGCAGCGGAACAGTGACATGGGGGGTCATTGCTAGCGTGACCTCGAGGATATCCTCCTCCCAGTGGTCCTAGAGGAGCGTGCCACCAAGGACCGCCTCATGGAGCGGAGGAGGAGGAGGCGAGGCGCCCTGTTGTCGCTTGTCGTGGCACCGCCGGTCAAGGAGAGGCGCAAGAGGAGTTCACCTTCCTGAGTTTGGTGAATTAAAACCTTGTTTAATGAATTCTTCGACAATGTTTATTTGAATCTACTCTTTCATTTACAGCAAAAGTTTGTGTCGTGTCTTAGTTCAAACTGGAAATCGTTTTTGCAGCTTTGCCGGATCCAGTTTATGCTGCATCTCCTACATATGCGCTAAAGACTCTCGAGAGTGGAACAACAGACAACAACAACACTCATGGTCTGTTATCCTTCGGGTGATCGCTGCAGACCTCAGGCTCTGGTCCTCTCGGTCACCAAAGTTACAGGCCAAGCTGATGATCTGGACGGCATTGTTTTCTGAAAGCTATTTTTTACAGGGCGCTTATTACTTAAAAAGTTTAATTATTATACACCCACCTCTGCATAGCTAGGATGCACACGGCCAACAAGTCCACTTAATCAAACAGAGAATGAAAAATAAAGAAGACGGATTACATATCAAATGAGAAACTATAAACGCCTAAGATGCTAAAGACGGGCCTAATCCAAAATTATGCTGTCATCCATATCGGTAAACAAATCACGCTGATATCCTCCAGCCGCTGCACACACCTACATAAAAGGTCACGATGATCAACACGATGAAGTGCTGACCAAGTCCAAGGGTATTGGCATCAGTAAATAACCTGCATGAGAGAAAAAATTATATCATTAAAGATTTTATCAAATCTACATAGCCATAGCGACTTTCTGACGGCTAGTTAGGTTCGTTTTAAATTTTTTCTTCTCCACTGGCAAAACCCGTCGCGTCTGTAAATTCTCCGGTCCCTTAAACTCTGTTGCAATTGAGGTTGCAAGCGGCAACCTGCATAAGCCCCCAAAACAAAATTTAATTCAAACTAACCTAATTTTGTTGATAATATTAGGTTTATACTAAACAATTTTGACTACCAAATAGGGCGAATTTGGTGTCGCTTTGCAACCCTGGCAGAAGGTAGAGAGATACAGTATATCTCTACTTTCTTATATTCTTGTTGTTGCCTTTCCGTGTACTAAAACAATTCAAGGGTCACAGCAATCAATTATTGCAAGGGCACTAACGGTGTCGTTTCTTTTACCAATTATCAAGTAACAATTCACCCATGACAAACTTGACTTATGAAATCATGTGGACGCTCTGATTAAAAACAACACAGCTTCAGATGTTTATTAACTGGGAGGTTCTTTTTAAGAGCAGAATAATCATGCTAGAAGAGTACTAGTACTACAGTAGTAGTACTACAAGTTAGGCGATTGCGCTAGAAGTAAAGATCATCTCATTTATATCTGTATCAAAGCATGCAATGCATCGTCACAATTAATTACAGTACATTACAAATAGCTATTCCCTCCGTTTTAAAATATAAAATATTTTAGCTTTATAAAACAAATATATTTAGACTTTTTTTAATATATAGGTCCACTCAGGTTCTAAGTGAATTTTTTTTAATTCACCGATCTATTAATAATTATCAACAACAGTACAAAGAGTCCTAAACGTAATAAAAATTACAAATAGGTCAATGGACCACCTAGCGACAACTACAAACGCTGGTACGAGCCGAAGGCGTGCCGCCGTCCTCGCTCCTCTATCATGGGAGCCGGACAAAGCTTGTCGTAGTAGAGCTTGTTGTAGTAGACGAACGGAAAGTCGTCGTGTTAAGGTCCCAAAGGACCAGCATATCAGAGTAGCAACCATCGCCGAAGACGATAAACGTAGATCGGAAGAGACTGATCTCAAACCATACCAACGGATACGAAAATGACCAATCCCAAGGAATCTGGCGGACACATGACTCCACGCCGCTACCGATGCTAGATACACCAACAGAGCGATGATAGGACGGGAGAACCTTATTCTGACTTCGTGACGAGCCGCTTTCAACATTCTGAAAAAGACACTGAAAATAGTCTAGATTTAAACACTGAGACCTTCCGCCGGGCGAGGTTGTGGTCCGCCACGTCTCCAAGGCCCTAAGGCCGCCGGAGACGGGACGAACCGGTGGCGTCGTCGGCGGAGGGAAGAAACCCTAGATGAGTTCTAGCTGTCTAACGTGTGGTACTGATGTTTTGACACGGTTAGGTTCTAAGTGAATCTACACATTAAACGAAGTATAGATATATTTTCTTTTCGAGCAAATTGCACAAACCACCACACATTGCTACTATCGTTGTGCAAAACACTAACTTTACCTATTTTTTGCACAGATCACCAACTATTAATGTAACATTGCACACAGGTCCAAATCCTAGATTAGGTTGTTTAATTGAAATATGACGACCAGGATCCACAAGGCACTGATGACGTGGTGTCAACGTGCCATTATCTAGTGAGTTTTTTTCAAACTTTTTCAAAAAATAAAAAACTTTCGGTAACTAAAATAATATGAACAACCCTAAACTAACTAATCTAGAAAATTTTGAAAGAATATTTTTTCAATAGTTGGAATTTTTATTTTTTCAAAAAGATAAAAAACACTATATATCAGATCCTTATGTCATGCGCTCGGTCGTAACGATTGCGGTTAATCCACTTAATATGAGATTTAGACCTATGTATAACTTATTACGCTAATAGTTAGTGGTTTGTGCAAAAAAACATAAAAAATGGTGTTTTGCGCAACATCGACCGCAATAAGTGGCGGTTTGTGAAAAAAAAAATTCAAAGCTAAAACATCTTATATTTTAAAACGAAGAGAGTACGTAATAACTAACCCCACGAATTTACAAGACAAATTGCAGACGATGCATGCAGTCTACCAGCAAAGACTGCAACCAAGGTCCTATGTACGCCTCACAGTCTACCAAGGCGACGACACCACCGAGACGCGCGACCACGCATTCTTCGGCGAGCAGCTCGGGCGTGAACAGCTTCTTCCAGCCGACAACCGACAGGGACGGCTTCGCGGCGGACTGCAGCCAATGGCGCAGCGCGTCTTCGTGTCTGTCGAAGAACAGCTCCTCTTCAAAGACCGACACCACGTCCTCCATGTTAGAAATAATGGCCTAATCCCTTATATATTTTAGATTTTGTCTAAATCTCGAAATTCATGTTTATGGCAGCTATATAGTCTAGGCCTATGTTTGGGCAGCTCACATAGGAGTGAAGTGAGAGCCAAAGTTTAGTCTCATATAAAAGTTGGAAAAGAGTTACACCATCTTATAAGATAGAGGTTGCACCACTTTGTAAGTAAGTGACAATAAGAGAGCTACACACGCTTCCTTCTCCGCCACCGCTGGCCGCACCGCCTCTTCTCACGCACGCGGCGCCGCGGGTTGCTGGAACCTCGCCCAGCCGAGCAGACTGTCAACAGTCGGACTATTCGGATCGCTCCCGGATCGTGGGCTATCTGTAACCGATCAGAAAGTGTGTAACGTGGGTTTGATCCACGAAGTGTCCTATGCGGGTTTCTTGAGCCGCTCTATATAAAGTCCTGCACGGCTACTGCCATAACACACTGAAACCAATCTAGGGTTTTGACTCATGTTTGCTTGCGTCACACATCAACTTTCTGCACCAACGGCGACTTCATCTCGCAACTGATCGGTACGTATATCGTGAACAATAGAAGGGCGTCCATGGATTTTTATTCTACAAAAGTAGTCCAAGGATGATGGATCAAGAACAAAGATAGTGGAGCATATATCGGTAGTGGTGTTGGCAAACCCAAAATAATGAGCCCATTGGTCGAGTCTCAAGGAATACTCACTATTCATAAGACGGAAGTTGATACAATCAACTCCTCGCATATGCTCCTCGGAGAAGTAGTGTGAACTTACCGTATGCGTCAAGGTACTAAAAAAACTCAAGTATCAAGCGGCGATATGTGACGGCGTCCTGAAAAACAAAGTGATACAAACCAACATTGTTGTAAAGGAAATTAAAATCATGATGAATACCCAGTTGGTTGAGGATGTAAGGACACGCCCACTTGGTGGACTTGATCTCTCGGTGCTTGAGACGATTGAAATGAGTGAGCTGAATCTCCTCTGTGAACTCGATACCAAATGACTCGGGAGTTAGCATATCAACGGGTGGTGCGGCTTGTTCTGCAACCACTACACGGTAATGGCCTGCTGTATTCATCTAAAACAAAAATGAAGTTAATTAAAAATTATCCAATAAAAACATAGCATAAGTGATCCTCTATACTTTACAAAGAATCTCCTAAAGACAAAACTAAGCATGCTCATAAATATGATTAGCTCAATAACAAGAACTAATTCTAGATTGATAATGGTGAAAGATTGAGCAAGGTCTTGATGCAAAAATGCTGGGGATCAGAGGAGAAACATACCTTAGATCGATTGGGTACGAGAAATCAAAGAAATAACGGACATAATTGAAGATCCAATGGAGATAGTTTGGAGTTTAGAGGAAGAAGAAAGAGAAATTTGTGAATTAGGAATTTTAGGTTTACCTCTCCCTAGGGTTCATGTTGTGTCCGAGTACACGGTACGGACGGGCTACAATAGCCGAGTCCGCCTCAATAACCCGACTTACCATGGGATCACAGTGATCCTCCGTGTGCACTTGTACAGGCGCTGCTGACGTGTTGCTCGTGTCTGCATTGCTGGTCGCGTTAATAGCTCAGTATATTTACCTCAAACTTGATATTTTTCTCTCATGTACGGTAATCGGGCGGATGGTACGGTCCACTCCAGTCATACCAGTGGTTGTTATGGCCTCGTGGTCCATCAACAAAAATCAAAGTTTGTATTTTCTTGTGTCGCGATGTGGTACGGGTGCGTGATACGGTTGCTTCTAGTCATACTAGTGCTCGTTAAGTTGACTGTAAGCTTCAAAAACTTAGAGAATTAAGTTAGTAGCTCCACACGTCTTTGTACATCTTATCAACAACAAAACGACAGCAAATAAACTTCATAAAAAAGTACCTTATGGCCATGTGTTAGCAAATATAATAGGTCAAGGATAACCTTGATTTCTTCTCCCCTCTTAAAAGGGCCTTCTTAAACACTCTTTATTAAGAATAAAAAAAAACTAACACAAGATTAAAAACTTTATTTCACATGGGTTGCCTTCCATACAACGCTTCTAGTTAAGGTCAATTAGCTTGACCAAGATGATTATTATTTAGGCTTTGCAAGTGGGACACCCACCACAAAGTAATTAGCTTTTAAAGTGATTATACCATCATCGCTATTAGGCTTGGCCTTCTTCTTCCTTGGGAAGTATACTATAAAAGGATATCTAGATGGTATTCATATTCTCACATTCCCCTCATGTAAATAGATCAAAGCTTTGATAGTTCTTACAAATGGCCTACCTAAAATTATAGGTGCTATGGGATCTTCAGACATGTTCACTATAACAAGATCAATAAGAACATGGCATCCTTTAATTTCAACAACTATATTTTCTTTTATCCCAACATCTTGTTTATAGGTTGAATCAGCAAGATGGAGTGTCATTTTCAGTAGTTGTAAATGGGTCTAGGTTCAACTTATCAACAGACTCTTGGAAATTGTTGAGACGCTTACACCAAGATCACAAAGAGCAAATATCTCATTAACCCCGATTGAATTTTAATAGTGGGCTCAAAAAATATTATATAGTTTAGTTGGAAGCTTATCATTAGTTTCTTATATTCCATTTCTAGTTCACGAACTTTAGATGCTACTTATTTTATAAATTGTTGATATGTAGCATCGCTTGTTCTATACTGTGATTCTTCACGGTGATCATCTTTAGCAAATCTTCCATGGTATAATCTGGTGATGGAGAATTGCTATGGTCTAACCTTCAGGATTCTCGCTTTATTTTCTACCTCATCATCTTGAGTTCTTCCATCGGGTTTGGCTCGGCTTTCCAAATAATTTTGCAAGTATGAGAGCTTGGCTCTTAGCTACTCTCGCCAAATTATTCTTCCATAGTCTTGGTTCTTTCTTGTAGAGCTTGCACATCATTTCTAATTGAAATGGCCTGGTTAGATAATTTTCCAATACTAGTCTCATGGTTCTCTGTGATTTTAAAAAGCATATTATTTTTGCTTGATTTGAGCTTGCATGAAAGTTCTAATAGTATTTTCAAGAGAGAGATCACATGATTTGCTCCACTATGGTTATCATAATTGTTATTATAAGGAGCACCCCAAGGATTATAATATTACTTTATAAAGTTTGAGCCAAAGTTTTGACTCTTCCAAGCAGGATTATAAGGATTAGCTATAAAATTAACTTCATTAGCATCGGTAGTGATAGCATTAATTTGGGTATCTTCCTTACCCTTCACATATTAAGTAACTCATCTACCTTTGCAAAGAAGCTCTTCATTGTGTTCCTCGGTGATGGAATTCACCCTTTTGAGGATCTTTCATACATGCCATTGGGCATGGTTGTTTTGCATATCATCAAGTATTTTCTTTGCAACACTCACTTGCTTTCCCATGATGGTTCCTCCTGCAGTGGTATCTGATACATTGCAAATGTATCTATAATTTTTGATGTTCCATGCTTGGTTTTATCTACTTTCTTATGTTTTATCAACACTTTGGAGTACTTTTAATATTATTTCTTGACTAACCTATTAACAAGAGCCACAAGGCTAGTTGCCTGTTTTCTGGTGTTTTTGGTTCCGTGAAAGTCGAAAATGAATATTCTCGAATTGACCGAACAAAAGCCAAAATCAATATTTTACCGGAACTCACTTGAGCCGTAAGACAAGATGCAGAGGGGCCACAGGTGGCCACACCATGTCGCGGGCGCGAAGTTAGCCTCGTCCGCCACTGTGTGGTGTCGCCGCCGCTTCACCCACCTTGCCTCTTCGCCTATAAGAAGCCTCCGATGCATAAACCCTAAATCATCAAGCTTCCAGCCACGAAAAGTTCCACAAAGGCCGCCGCCACCAAGGGGAGATTCGGGGACAGAAGTCTCTGCTCAAGACTTGCCAGACGGGAAGTGCCTCGAGCCATCTCCATCGATCTTCACCACCATCTCCATCACCATTGTTGATTCCCATGATGAGGAGGGAGTAGTTCTCTCTCGAGGCTAAGGGATTCTACCGGTATCTATGTTTTCATCTCTCTCTCTATGCATGATCTTATTGAGATCATGAGCTTGTAATCTATAGATCTACCTTGCTACTCAAGTGCTTTAATAGATCTCTCCCCATGTGTGTGAAGTGACAACAGTACACCATGGTGGCACTTAGGCTAGAGATTACAAATACTTGTTATGAGTTATATTTGGAGTTGGATGTCTTATGAAATTGTGGTGTTTGTTGGACTCATCTAGTACTCAAGGTGACAGGTGGGGTTTTCTAGATGGGAAAGGCTTACTTTGAGGAGTGCTTTTATTGCCCTACCATGGATTAGAGGTCCAATCGAGAGTAGTTAAGAGTAGTATCATGAAGATAATATATTTATATGAGAGTGTCTACTAGTGAAAGTATGATCCCAGGCCTTGTTTCTAAGCATTGAAACACCGCTATAACTAGATCTGTTACATGTTCGCTTGTTTCATCTTTATTTCATTTTTACTTTAGTCTTTTCCACGCCATCAAGCTATTTTCTATCACCATTACCACTGTGATTTCACTATCTCTTCATTGAACTAGTGCACCTATACACCGACAAGTGTATTGGGTGTGTTGGGGACACAAGAGACTTCTTGTATCTTGATTGCAGGATTGCTTGAGAGGGAATACCTTTGACCACTTCCTCCCCGAAGTTCGATAAACCTTGGTGATCCACTTAAGGGAAAACTTGCTGCTATTCTACAAACCTCAGACTTTGAGGCCCAACAACCTGCCTACAAGAATAGAAGTGCGAGACATCAAGCCATTTTCGCGCTGTTGCTGGGAGGTAAGGTAAAAGGTATTCACACCGAGGATTAAAGAATCAAGAACCTCCCATGGCAAACGCCTATTTTCTAGGCCGCTGCCGGGAGGTAGTAAAGGTACCACATCCTCCGGTGAGTGCTCGGGTTATTTCATTTAGATTCTGCAATTTTGTCTTTTTGTTTCTTTGTTTTCACTAGTTAGGCTTAATGGAAAACAACAAAAAATTAGAGAGCTTATAGTATTTACCTTGAGTTAGACATGAAGTGTTTGAAGAGAAAAGTAAAAAACCTATGGAACTTTATTTGCATGCTAATAGCAATGTTGTTAGTATGAATACTTTGGACACCATTATTGCTAATACTATGGAAAAGTCTAAGCTTGGGGAAGCTAGTTTTTATGAAAATGATCTTTTTAGTTCCCCAGCTTTGGAAGATAGCTATTCTATTGCTTATGATGATACTATGCCTCCAATATATGATGATTACAATGATGAATATGATATTTTCAGTTCAATTTTACTATTGAGGAGGAAATTAATTATGACTACAATATGCCTCCTATATTTGATGATTATGGTGATGAGAATAATAATGATAGCTATTTTGTTGAATTTGCTCACTATGATTAATAAGAATGACTATTCTTATAGTGAGAGTAATAATTGTTTTATGCATGTGGCTCATGATAAGAATGTTTCATGTGATAGTTATATTGTTAATTTTATTAATGATGCTACTGAAAGTTATTATGAGAGGGAAACATGGTTTTATACATCTCAATAATATTAAGTTTCCTCTTTATGTTGAAATTTTTGAAGTTGCACTTGTTTTGCTTTCCTATGCTTGTTGCTTTGTGCTTTCATGACTTGTTTCTTTACAAGATTCCTATGCATAGGAAGTGGGTTAGACTTAAATGTATTTTGAATTTGCTTCTTGATGCTCTCTTTTACTTTAATTCATATTTCCTATGTGAGCATCTTCTCAAACTATCATGCCTAACTTAAAGGCGTTAAAGAAAAGTACTTATTGGGAGATAACACAAAGTTTTAGATGAGTATTGGAAGTTACTACTTATTTAATAACTGATCCTTATCCTTTTTATTTTTTGTGTGCCAAAATAACCTCTAATGAGAGAGAAGTAATGCTTGGGAAAGTTGTCACCCTTGAAACAGATTTCTCTTCAATTTGTAAAATTGTGTAAATCGCTGTAGGTACTTTTGATGAATGAATTTTTGTGCTTCTGCCCCAGGTTGTTATATAACTTCCGTTAGTTCAACACTTTTCGATTTGAGCAACAGAAGGTCTTCGGAAAAAAATCGTCTTTACCTGCTGGTCTGTTTTGACAGATTTCTGCCATTATTTGCATTTGCTTTTTTGTTGGTTCCTTTTGAGTTCTTTTGGGAAATTGAGCTTTGAGGAAGTGCTTCAGTAGCTAGTGTTCTAATGAAAGTTTATTTGGTGTTGAACTGAACCTTAAGACCTTTTATCTGAGTGCACTAATGTTGCTAATAAAGATTGTGAAGTTTTGTATGAAGGAAAATTTCAGGTGTATGAAAGGAATGAGTAAGGAGATGAAGGATGGACTAAATCTTAAGCTTGGGTATGCCACGTGTCACCCCAAGAAATATCCAAGAAGTACAAGTTGAAGTTTGGGGATGCCTAAGGTATCCTCTCTTTAATAAAAAATCTCGTGTTTCTTCCAAACGCTTAATTTTTATTGTTTCATGCACGCTTGTGTTGTTCTTGGAGCCGCCTTTCTTTTTGTTTTTGTTTTGGTTTTCGCTTGCTTTTGTTTCATGTAGTTTCTGAATAATTTGGTTGGACCCCTCTTCATGCATTAGTTTTCAAATAAGTTGGTTTGGATTGAAAAGAGTAGGAAAGTTCATGCTTATGTTAAAGAGAGTTTGTTTTGATCAGGGCCTATGCTTTAACATGCCATGCTTGATATTGTTTTGGCTTTATGCTTAGTATTCTTTGCTTTAGCATGAATTGTTATAAACAATTGATATTGCTTAATGTGCCTTGGATGAATCATGCATTGTTTTAGCATATTAAAGCATAGTATAGTGGTATTCTCCTTTTGATGCTTTTTTTGGGTCGACTTCACATGCTCACACCATGTTATGACTATCTCAAGTCACCATAGCCTTTATGATCCTTTAGTTTTCAACTTGTAGTATTACTTTATGCTTTGATCAATGATGTTTTGTCGCTCCGCATGATTATGGCCATTATTTCTCTCTTAGTTTGTCGCTCCCGCCTTTTGCTAGGCCCACAAATCAAGTATTAGTTCCACTCATGCATCCCACTCCCTAAACCAAGTTATTCCAAAGATTCCACCATACCTACCTATTAGCTTATGCTATTCCAAGTATATTCATGCTTTTGTTTACCTTCCAAATTAAACTTGTTATGAGAAAAATCAGTGATTAAAGCTCTCACGAACTTGATGGCACACTTTACTTTTCTTGCCCTAATAAACTTGGAACCATTGTGTCGCTCTATGTTGTATATGCTTGCACTTATTTGTTGGGAATTAGCGTAACCATGCTTTCATGGGGAACGCTCAACATTGCACTTGGTACTTGTACCTAGTTGATATCATGCTCTTTTGTATATGGATGTCGTTGTGTGAAATGAAATGGGAGCTTGTAAGTCCATGGAGTTATGTATATCTCGTTAGAGAAACGTCTGGGTCATGGTTCAATCCATGCCGACATGGTGGAAACCTGCAACAGAACCATAATAAAAATGCCTATGAAGCATTCTTCTTATAAAAACAGAGTCCTATTGAGAGAAAAAAAGAGAAAAAGAAAAAAGAGGTTATGAAAAGAGGAAAGAGAGAAAAAAGCACCATATTCCCATGGTAAATAAGAAGATTGCTGAGATGCTCAAGTATCCGCTTTCCTTGTCATTTGATATGGGGATTCTTCCAGATTACCTGGCAAGGGGTACCCCATTGGCGGTTCTCTATGATACACATGTACTTACGATGATAAGAACTTACCGTGACTAAACTTGAGTAGCATGAGGAGAGGCCCTCGATTCAAGGGACATGAGATTCCTAACTTATACTTGTCAAGCATGTACACCATAGTTTGTTCACTTTAACCTTAATCACTTCAAGATGCTTATGATAGGGGCAATGAGAGCTGAAAGCTATAAGTACCATAGTTTTTGGAAGCACTTTATGAGACTTGAATCCCTACTTCCTTCTATGAAGGCCTTTCTTCCACTTATATATTGAGTCTCCACCTTCTATCTTTTATGCACCTACTTTGAGAGCATAGTGGCCATTCTTAGTTCTATGTGCATTGTCCCAAGACTAGTTGATTGATGCATAACTTGTTATTGCTTGTTTTAAACTATTTGTATCTAGTCACTTATGAACTTTGAAGGTGTCCTATGCATTTATATTTGCTACCTATGAGGGACAAGTTGAATACCACTATGCTATGTTTTCTTTAGTGAAACAAACAAACGCCTTGCAAAGCATTGTTATTCATGAATCTTTTGTTTGTGCTTTTCATGTTGCAACATTGTTGCTTTGCCTTATTGTTAGAACCTTGTCTTTCATGTTATGATTGAAGTACTTATGATCCCAGCTTGAATGTTTTACAAATACTTTGATCAAGTTTATGATGGTGCATGTCACCCAAAAAATTATTCTTTCTTTTTATCACTTTCACCTACCGAGGACGAGCAGGTGAGTTAAGCTTAGATGTTGATACATTGCAAATGTATCTATAATTTTTGATGTTCCATGCTTGGTTTTATCTACTTTCTTATGTTTTGTCCACACTTTGGAGTACTTTTCATATGATTTCTTGAACTAACCTATTAACAAGAGCCACAAGGCCAGTGTCTGCTTTCTACCTGCTTTTTGGTTCCAGGAAAGTCGAAAATGAATATTCTCGGAATTGGACCGACAAAAGCCAAAGTCTATATTTTACCTAAGACTCACGCCGTAAGATCTAGATGGAGAGGGCCATGTGGTGGTTACACCATGTGGTGGCGCTGGCAGTCAGGCCACGCCACCGTGTGGTGTTGGCCCCCGCCGCCTAATCGACCTTGCCTCTCCACCTATAAGAAGCCTCCCATGCATAAACCCTAAATCATCAAGCCTCCAGCCACTTAAAAGTTCCGAGCACCGCCGCCATCAAGGGGAGATTCGGGGATGTAAAGTCTCTGCTTCCACCACTCGGACGGGAAGTGCCCTGAGCCATCTCCATCGATCTTCACCACCATCTCCATCATCATTGCTGATTCCCATGAGGAGGAGGAGTAGTTCTCTCTCGAGGCTAAGGGATTCTACTGGTAGCTATGTGTTCACCTCTCTCTATGCATGATCTTATTGAGATCATGAGCTTGTAATCTATAGATCTACCTTTCTACTCAAGTGCTTCAAAGATCTCTGCTTCTCCCATGTGTGTGAAAGTGACAACACACCATGGTGGAACTTAGGCTAGAGATTACAAATACTTTGTTATGAGTTATATTTGGAGTTGGATGTCTTTATGAAATTGTGGTGTTTGTTGGAATCATCTAGTACCAAGGTGACAAAGGTGGGGTTTTCAGATGGAAAGGCTTACTTTGAGGAGTGTTGTTATAGCCCTACCATGGATTAGAGTGTCCAACCGAGAGTAGTTAAGAGTAGTATCATGAAGATAATATATTTATATGAGAGTGTTCACTAGTGAAAGTATGATCCCTAGGCCTTGTTTCTAAGCATTGAAACACCGCTTGTAACCAGGATCTCATATATGTTTGCTTGCTTCCATCTTTATTTCAGTTTTACTTTAGTCTTTTCCACGCCATCAAGCTATTTTCTATCACCATTACCACTTGTATTTCACTATCTCTTCAACTAGTGCACCTATACACCGACAAGTGTATTGGGTGTGTTGGGGACAAGAGACTTCTTGTATCTTGATTGCAGGATTGCTTGAGAGGGAATACCTTTGACCACTTCCTCCTTGAGTTCGAGCAGACCTTGGGTGATCCACTTAAGGGAAAACTTGTCGCTCTACAAACCTCTCGTGACTTGAGGCCCAACAACCGTCCACAAGAATAGAAGTTTGTAGACACAGCATCTAGCATACACTTATACATTGGGTTAAAAACCATTATAAAATAAATGTAATATAAGCCATTCTTCCATCCCATGACTAGGAAAGTTCATTATGTCTCCTTTCATACTTTCCCAAGAAAGCGCTAGTGGCTCATGGTCTTCCCGCCTAAAGCTTGTAATGTTGGACCTTCAATGCATAATCTTAGCCGGAGGGAAAATTTTAGTCTTAAAAGATTAGTGATTCCTCCCAAGATTTAATAGTGCCTTTAGGCAAATGTAGCAACCAGTCCTTAGACTTTCCTCCTAGAGAGAAAGGAAATAAATGTAATTTAACTATGTTTGGGTCAACATATTTTATGTGCATCATGTCACAAATTTTAGTAAAAGTATTTAGGTGCAAACCTAAGTCCTCGCAAATGAGCCTCCAAATTGATTCTGTTGAACCAAACTCAAAAGGTTAGGGATTAATTTTATAAGTTTCGCATCAACAACAAAAGTTGAGTAATAGGTGCATCTATTTGTTCACTGCTGGGAGTAGCATACCCCACTGCTTTTGAGCCATGGCTCTTTTCTTTTGGTGTTTTGGATATGAGAGAAACAAATAAACAAGTAACTAATTTTGGGTTTTCAATAGATAACAAAATGTAAAACTAATAAAAACAAATAAACTACAAACAAAAAATATAACTAATATCGTGGTCTCTAGTGACCTCACTAGGATAGCTAATTGCTTCCCCAACAACGCGCTAGTAAAAGGGTCGATACCTTCATTCAGATTTATGATGTAGTATAGTACCTTTTTCCCTAGTAGACCTAGGTTTAATCGAATCCTTGGGAAACAATGCTAAAAGGAAAATAATAAGGCACGCTTACAAGATTTGTTTCTTTGTTTTACCTTCATTCATCTGACCTTTCTAGTTTACTTTGAATCATGGTTTGTTTCAATGGATGGAGATAGGCTAGGTTGAAAATTCACATACAATTGCACGTCATATGGGATAAAGATAGTAATACATGTATTCATATGTAATGATTTAACATGTATAAAATTTGTGGGCAACACATCTAGATATACTAGAGCCCCTACGGTCAAGGTGCATAGCAATAATATTTGATCCAACCATTGTAACCGCTACAATCAGCTTACAACAATTATTATGAAAACATGCATCAAAGCCTTAAGAAGTGATGTTGTTGTTCTAAATGGATTGCTAAGAGAAGACCACACTCCTTTTGTCACTGGATTTCCTACGAGATTGCCACCCACTAAGTATCTCACCAAGCCTTTCTAGCAATCTCTAGATCTTGGTACCCAAGTCCATAGATCGAGACAAAAGAAGAAACAAAGATACAAATCTATATTCAATCAATACACACTAATCCCATGGATTAGATGCACCCCAATCTCTACGAGGTTTAACCTCCAACTCCGCAGCCCGTGAGGACTACTTCACTCATAAGAATAAGATCAAGGATAGAAAATATTTGCAAAATACTTAGATTGAAATCAAATATTCTTACAATGGTCGCTGAATCACAAGGAGATCTCAAGCACAAGCTAATGGCTATGGCTATGGAGAGTATGGAGGGTGTAGAGGATGAACTATGGTGGTGGATGTCCTTGGTCGTGTTGTGATGCAATCTCGTAATGGCGGCTTCCTCTCTCATGCAAGGCTGGTGACCTCAAAATATATAGGTGCTCTTCACAAAGTCATAGGGTTTCGACGAGACGGCCAACTCCACATGGTACGGGCGGTCCTTGCTCATACCAATGGTCATTAAAGCCTCAGTTGACTCGCCTTTTACTCCATGATGATTGCTTGCATGTGTAGATTTCCTCAAAATCTTCATTAATGGCTCCGATTTCTTTTAAAAGCTTGATTTCGCACAACACAATTCAAAACAATGGATTGCACATCTTTGCAATAATTAGTCAAAGATTAGCAAGACTAGAGAAATTTCTTGCAAATTACTTGACTAAAAATGAAGTTTAAATGCAAAGAAAGATGGCTATTTTCACACCATCACCCCCGCTAGGGGATATACATTTCTCAGTGTATACCTCAATAGACCGGCACGTGATGACCCACCTTCCTGTTAGAGCTATGCTCCATGGGCGCCCTGGGCCAGAGAGAGAAGATGGAAGCCCATCTGCCACGGAAATTCCTAGAAGATTTATTGACTTAGGCCTCGTGAGGAATACTTGTAGTACAAGATGTGCCTCCGTGACTCAGATTTCACTCAGATTGTGAGCTTCGGATAGGGACCTCTCCCCAGGTAGAACCTCTAGGTTGGATGACTATATGTTTCTTCGTACCTAGGGACTGAAGCATAAGTTTAGGGCATGCAAATAACCAACCACAACTCGTGATATAGGCTAAAACCTCTCCTTTGTAATTTGTTGCTACTTCTAACGTCATCATACTAGATTGTTGAAGTGAGTAGGATCCGGCCCATCGTGGGTCGATTCGAACCTAGGTGGTAAGCTGTGTGCTCTACATCGCAAAACAACCGTATATCTCATGACCCACCTTTTCCCATGCCTCAAGGACCCCTCATGGAGTACTTCAATCCAACGGATGCTGACGCCCACCGGACAAGTGACATTTAGATCTCTGTTCCAGTAATCGAGCAAGCTGGTTAAGAGTTTGAGAGGGCCAACAGGGTGCTCACAACCCCTTAAGCGCCAAGAAACCCTAGGCCATGCCAGGCACACACATGGTGTAGGCCCCACGGCGTACCCGCCAATCGCACTACTTTCATATATTCATCCCAATGCAAAACCCTAGATCGTCAATCATCCAGCTACCTAAAAGTTCTCAAGAGTACGCCATCTTAGGAGAGAGATTCGAGGGGACAGAAGTCTCTATTCCAGCACCTCATGGGACGAGTGGAAGTGTCTCCCCGGAAGCCATTCTGAGATGAGATTCTCCACCACCATCTCCATCACCATTGCTGATTCCCATGATGAGATGGAGTTTCTCTCTCGAGGCTAAGGGTTCACCTAAGGTAGCTATGTGTTCTGTCTCTCTCTCCTATGCATGATATTATTGAGATCCAATGCGCTTGTAATCTTATAGATCTTACCTTGCTACCTCAAATTGGCTTTAATAGATTCTCTGCTTCTCCCCATGTGGTGGAAGCTCTTAGGCTAGAGATTACAAATACTTGACCTTATGAGTTATATTTGGAGTTGGATGTCTTTATGAAATTGTGGTGCTCTTTGCTTGGAACCATCTAGTACTCAAAGGTGACAGTGTGATTCTCTTCAGGATGGGAATATGAACTTTAGGGTGCTCTTTTGTTATAGCTTCTACCATGGATTAGAGTGTCCAACCTGAGAGGTAGCGTTCAGTTGTAGTATCGAAGTGAAAGAAGAATATATTTATGTGAGAGTGTTCACTAGTTAAAGCGTATGATCCCTTAGGCCTTGTTTATAAAGTTAACTGAAACACCGTTTGCTATTACATGTTTGCTTGCTTTACTATCTTTTTACTTTAGTTCATCTTTAGTCTTTTCCATGCCATCCAGCTGCTCTTTCTATCACCTTCCACTTATAATTATCCATACCACTATGTGACTACTATCTCTTCAATAACTAGTGAATTCTATACACCGACAAGTGTATTGTTAAGGTGTCGTTAGACACATGAGACTTCTTGTATCTTGATTGTAGGGTTCCTGTGAGAGGGATCCCTTTCTAACCACTTCCTCCTCGAAAGTTCCGATAAACCTTGGGTGGCCAATCCACTTGAGGGAAAACTTGTCATTGGCTTTGTACTGAAACTCCTCGCACTTCGGAGGCCCAATAACGTATAAGAATAGAAGTGCGTGAACCTATCAGGTCTTGTAACTTCCGATAGTGTTCTGGGGAGTGTTTACAATGATACTGTTTATCGGTTATGTTCATCAACACCTTTGATCATGGGGATATGCGTTATGCATAACAGGAATTTCTCGGATAAGTTAATCCGGGGCCCCACACAATGAGGTAGGAGATTAATTTTAAAGGAGCCCTTCGTAGGTTCATCCAGTTGATCAATCAAGTGCCATAATGCATGGCAAAGATATTTGTTCTTGATGGTTACCAATGTTAAGAGTGTGATAATCCAAAAGTCACAGCATCGACTACCATTTTATCTTTGATGTAAACATGACATATGCCCTCCCTAGGTGGTAGACAAATTACGATCAAACCTTTGAATAATATTTAGTCCAACTGACCTCGAGTGCTTATGCAAAAATGGTGCATAGGCAAATGATAAGGAGGAAAAAGCTGAGTGGAGTGCTAGTAATGGCAAAGATCAAAGCAGGAGCTCTCACATGCATGTCTCAAAGAAGTTGACAAGAGGGATGAGTATCTTGGTCATAAAACAATTGTCCTTCTGAACAGAATGTAGATGTAACACCTTGACCATTGAATGCTCTCCATTCTTAAATTAAACACACACTGACCTATCTAAAACTCTCATGGTGATCTATGCAAGGGAGTCTTCACGATATATTACAAAAATCGAAGGTTTAGCCTCCTGCAGATATCCTACACTTGGCGTAGATTGACACCCTGCTATAGTGTAAAGAGTTAATACCCTGCTTTATAGTTGAAGCTGCACATATGACGTCAGCTTTCTCTCAAATAATAATAGGAAATGTCACAAAACGCATTCACCACCCAACAAACAAGAGAAAATAATAAAGAATTAAAAAGTTGGCATAATGGGGGCTTCAATCCATCCCGCACTCCAAACCAAGTAGGCCCTCGTAGAGTGAAGCGGTGAAATTGGGCAACATTCAACACTTCTAAGTAATATCCTTACTCGTGATTTTCAAACAGAATATCATGGGCACAAACCAAGATCTCGAGGTACGACTCATATATTGTTTGCAGTCACAGTCAAATCTAAACTATCAATCTTTAAAAAGCTGCTTAGGATTGTGTGTACAAAACACACCTTCAAAGGAACAGTCACTATATGGATGGCCCAACAACTTCATTCTATTAAACTAACACAATAAAAGTAAGGAACAAAGAAAGGACAATTCTCTTAGCTTCTGATAGATACTAAGGAAAAAATTAAAGGGAACAGAATGATTTCTTTCTTTGGAAAAAAGAACAAATAGTTGCCTCAAGGAGAATAACATGCATACCTGTTCTTCGCTTATCCACAAGTAGAAGGGCATCGACAAAGTTGGAAGAAAGAGGGAATACAAAGAGACATATATTGAACAAACATAAAGAGTAAACCTAGGGAACATTAATAATCTGATAAGAAGTGTTTCAATTGAAGGATAGATGGTTGAACATATGTCGAAACCTCATGACCGTCGACCAACATTGATAATTCATCTACTAGATGATGGACATCAAACCAAAGACAATTGTAGGTGATGCACTTACAAGTAATAGGTGATGAGAATAAGGAAGTCAAATTGAAATTATGGTTTAATGGACATGGGTAGAGGATAGAGCATCACATATTGATATGGATCCAAATAAGTTGCTATGTGAAGTTATTTTATCTACTTCACTATACCAGCGAAATGTGGGTTACTCTAAACAGCATACAAATATCAAAATATTTCCGTTAAAATTAATGTTGCATCAACCATGAAGAGTTGTAGAGGCAAGTCTTGTAAGCCTCAAACAACTATAGCCTACCCAGACGCCAGTAATTTAATAACATATATATAACAATTATCAAAATCTATTAGAAGAGTAAATGCAATGCCAAGACTTAACTCATCCTCACTTGCGGCACCAATGTGTCAAAGTTTTAAGTTGTTAAAATTTTAAAGTGATCTTTTAGTTGTTTAAGCTCAATAACGACAACTTCAGGGTTGTTCAAAAAGTCTTACCAAATTATCCTATTTACTAACCTACTCCAGTGACCCAAAGCCTGAGGCCTTCGATACCAAATGTAACACCCCAAATATCAAAGAGACTATCCGGCAATGCTACACATACTTTGAACACTTCTTTACAGGTAGGCACAAAAATATATAAAATTTTAGCAGCATCTCCTTAGTTTATTTAGACATCTATGATATCAAGATAATAATACACCACCAATATTATCCATACACACAACTAAAAGGTTTAATGAGACCAAGTTTAAATCAAAATATCCAAGATGTCTCATATTAGCCTTTAACCCTCGGTAGCCACAAAATATATGCTTAACCTTACCTGTAATGTGTTGTTGAACTATTCTAGAAATAAAGTATTATAATGTGTATAGTAGTGTGTCTATAATGTAGAGGTTGCCAGTCCTGAGTCCCATGCATGTCGCCCTTCTGATGGTACCTAAAACATAGAAGCTACAAGGGTGAGTACAATACTCAACAAGCACATAAAGGGAAATAGGCTAAGCTTTGCATAAAACGCGACGACCAACAATTATCCCGGTAAGGCTTGTCATAGCGCAATGATACCTCTTGTATACCTACATGCTCTTTTCTTTTCTTTCACTTTTCTTTTACGTATACGAGTAGTCAGCAGTCATTGGAGTGGACACCCATCAAGGCCCACTCACTCCAACAGATTAGCCCACAATATGGGGACCTCAAGTGCCTACCTCAAGAGGGACACACAACTTATGCATCACTCTTTAAGATGCTATGCAAAATGCAAGCATAGCTGTATTCTTTATCATCATCACTTGTCTCCACACATAATCAATATCTAGCACCTGTAATAAGGAACAAGTGCTAAAAGTAAAAGTTTGAGTGAGAGGATCATGCAAAGTATTATCCCATCATGCACTTGCCTTTAATCAAGGGGCAATACATTGTGAATTGTACAATTCTGAGTAGAAGCACCAACACCTGTTATTGAGATCATATATCACACTCAATACACAGCATCACTTCAAGCATAGCAGCAAAATAATATAACACGATCTTATGTGCAAGAATCTAGTGTTAGCCCTCAAAATACACATTGGACAACATCTAAACACCACAAAGAACTAGCTGCCAGATACACTAAAACTAGAAAGAAACCGCCTTCCTTTCTTCTTCTTTTTTTCTAGAAAAAACATAGGTCCTACTTTCATCTAGTGCTTTAAATTCGAAAATAATCACCGGATGTCAGATAAATCCTATATAAATCGTAATCAATTTATTTTTTAATGCTTAGCCTCAGCCTACGGTCGAAGGGTACAGGTTAATGCTCAGTATTCTAAAGAGCAAACATGGAAGGAAATTCGGTGAAGACACACCGTTCATATCCAAGATGCTACAAGCCTACAAGTCGTCATCACGCTCCAGAAGTACACCATTTACAAGACACTCATGAGAGAAATTAAAATAAGTTTCATCTTAATTCTTGAAGTGGCGAATCGATGGGTTCCATTAGGCAATCAAATTAGAGCACACCCATAGCCAACCGGTAGCCCTTTCTAATTAAACCAACACGCTAAAAACAGTGCAGTTTCTTTAGCAAAAAGCAAGCCTATCATTTTACTCTAATTTCTGCAGCTTAACAACAACATCAGGGTACATGCAAACTGGGGCTCCTCTTGTAAGAAGGCTAAACCCAGAACATGAAATCAACTGGTACTATATGCAAGCTTTGATATAAATCTGTTATCATAGTGTCCAGAATAACTTCATACAACAGCATATCCATCATTGTCGATTTTGTTTGCTACCACAACTTTACTAGCTAGAGGAATTAATCACTCTTGACCAACATCAAGGTATTAAATATTAATACAGTACTGCCGAATGACTCTTGGCTAGGAGGTTTTAAACTAGGCTTGATCTAAAACAGCAACCACATCGCTGCTGCTACAACCAGAGCTGACAGTTATGCTTCCTAGAAATGCATCTGAACTGGATTTATGGGCCAAAACGCAATGGAAAAATGCAATTAACAGACGGCCTGGAGTACCTTCATCGAGCGAATGGAGGATTAGTGCTGCTGAACCCGGGTGAGACGGCATCTACAGGTGGCGAGAGCTCCCAGACCTGACGATCAACCTGGGTGGTCGTAGTGGCGGCGGAGCAGCTGAGTCTACGACTCTCGACTCAAGGCGGGCGCCCTGAACGACATAACGGCAACATCATGGATCATGAATCAGCGGTGGTGGCGAACTGGGACAGCGCGCTGGAAAAGATTAGGAGCAGAGGAATGGCAGCGGCATACTATATGTACTCTAGGATACATGCGCCACAACTGGGCAGCATGAGTCCATTCTGAGAGATAGGCCCGACCCAACCTTGTTGTTCCAGTTTTCTCTTTTTCGTCAACACAGTTTCAGAAAAAAGCCACCGGTTGTTATTGACAGAGGCACTACAGTCGAGTTAGTTTGACCTGTGCATGAGTAAAACTAAAATTTGAGATTCAAGTCTTGGCCTGGAAATTCTTTTTCCTTTCTAAAATTTCATATATTTTACCGCAGCAGCACTCCACATAACAAAACATGCAACTCCAGCTTAAAAATATCTATCAATTAGTTTTTAACATACAGGCCTTTGACTACGAAAACTAAAGACTACTAAGAACCCACTAACTATACTTAACTTTTTGTGTTTTTATCATAAATCATATCATTCATCTAATATTCTTTTGGGGTATTACACTTACCAAAGCGAAAATGTCCAAAAGGTTAAGAGTAAGTCAAGTAATGTTGGAAGATTCCTTTCTTTGAGATCCACAATTGTGGATATACCACAGATTCTTTTTTCCAGTAAAATGTAAGTCTAGACAGAGAGACTAATACCTTAACTAATGGTATTATACATGTAGTTTATAGACCATTAAGGAAACCCTAAGGATAGAAGTAAACAATAAACATTGACGATATTGTTGCCTAACTTTCTCACGTAAAGGTTGGAGAAGAAGTACAAAGTTATGATGAGGTTGCACTTATTCCTTATATGCTATAAGACGCCTCATTATATAGTATTTCCGAGAGTACGTCTGGATGAAAGGATTGAAGAAGATACAATCGATTAAACCATAGTGGGCTAGTTCTAAAAAGAAACAAGTCGTAAGTTGCCCTTCGGAGAGAGTAGATCCTACTAAAATAGTCTAGTGTAAATAGTAGAAAAAATGGGATTGAAAGGGGATAAAATGTGTCCACAACCAATTATAAATAGGACTGTAGGGGCATATGCCCAAAGAGCTATGGTAGAAGGAACTATAGGGTAAGTTAGGAAAGGACAATGGATATTGTCAGAATGAAGAGCATTCAGGTAAGGTAAAAGATCTAGATACAGGGATATCGCGGCAGAATGTGATCCCTATTTGTGATCATAATGGAATTGAGAAATGTCGTGGATCAATACAAGTCAACTCCCTCATTTCAAACATGCGAAGAGAGTACGAACTTCGGGACGAACTTTATTTTAAGGGGAGAGTCTGTAACATCCCAATTAGAGCTTAGAAATAAGATGAACACTGCAAGGTGTGTTTATTGCATTCACGCATAGAAAATCCGGATAATTTTTTGGGCGCTTTAAATAAAAACTCTGTCAGTGCTGATTGAAGCTTCTTTTAACTTGGTAGAACTGAAATAGATCATCAAGTTGCTGACTGCTTATAAGTTCAATATGACCTTTGCTAAAACCTTATCTTCTGAGGTAATATAATTTGATCTAAGGGTAGATCAAATGTAATAACACCAAGTCACAACACACTACTTAATAAGGAGTACTTGATCTTCTAGAGATCATTACATGGTATTCCATACAACAACTCAAGGATGAATACTTAATACTCTAAAGATGATATCAAGGTATTATCTACAACAAACCCTGAATACCAAGTTAAGTATATAACTTAAGAAATGAAACCCCATAACTAAACCTTGATATACTTGCTTACCATATAGTTATTCCTACCATGAGAATCATGGTAGTTTCTAAACACGTAACTCTTATTACAAATAGAGTAGTAAAGGAAGTCAAGGCAAGACCATTGAGCACATACCCTTAATATGATATTAAGAGGTGACATTCTATTTAATAAAGTCCTAGTGTCAATGGATCATCACTATTGAGTGACCAATTCTCGACCTAGCACTTGTTAATCTTTAGCTTTGATCTATTGTATTAACCTTTCAAAGACCTTAAGTAAACTTAATAAGGAGGAGGAACTAGTTATGGTAGAGTATGCCATCATCAATGGAATGAAATCCTTAGTGGTGATCAAACCCTTTGATGTTGGAGGTGTTAACTCACTCATGAGTTAACTAGAAGATAAAAACCCAAGAAGTTACTAGTGATCATTGAGTTATGAGAAAGCTAGTAGTATTAGAATATCCAATGATAATCTTGTTAAGCTAAGGAGGTATAAGCTTAAAGTAGGTTTCCTTAACAAGATAAGCCTATAGAGAGACTATTACAAGTCTACTATTTAGTTGATGATAGATGTTGATCAGACAATTAGAAGCCTAAGCTTAGTATGATTATATGATGGTGGTCATTATTCCCATGTCACTTGAGAATAGATGACTAGGTGTTGAAGAAGAGTTGTGAGTATACCAAATTAGGTAAATCCCTAGTAGATGAATCATCTAGCTTGATCCTTTGAAGTGAAGCTAGAGTATAATGAAGCAACATAAGTTGTAGGAGTAGTTGGAAGTATAATAGTTTAACCAAGTTAATACAAGAACAACTTGCATTATGGAGAGTAGTACCATACCTATTCTAGAGGATTGATGTCGTGATGTGATATAGAGAGAACTATAATCTTGTGCCTTGGAAGAAGTTGCAAAAGATGAAGGAAGTTAATAGATGGAGTTAGTAATAGCTGCATTGATAGGTGCATCAAGGGTAGTTAATTAAGAGGAGTTATCTACTAGGAGTAAGAATGGAATAATGTTGAAGTGGCATGACCATGTCATCATATAATGATGGATATGGTGGAGTCAGATGATTATCTTATTCAGGAAGATTTTAAGAGAGATATCTAGAGTATATTTAGGAAAGGAATTCCTTATCTCAATATAAGCTTAGTGAAGTATTCAGGTAAGAATTCTTTAGAAACCTTTAGCTAGCTATACATGCAGACATGACAAGACCCATGTCTATTTCATCATTCAAAACCCAGGAATCAAATGGATAGGGAAACCATTTCCTATACTAGGTAACCATTGAACAATACCTCTTGGACAATTAAAGCTTCCAAGAGATAATTAGAGAACCAGATGAGTGTTTATAGATGGAAGCCTTGTCTACCTTTAATGTCTTAAACCATAATAGAAACCTAGTTTCATAGAACCTCAAGATCACATTAGGAAAGTAATCAGAGCTCACTCTAAGATGAGTTATTATTCATGGTACCCATTTATAGTTTCTAAACCCTCACTTCTATACAAGTTATAACAAAATTATACACTTTGATATCACCTAAGATCATGGGAATAATATTAACCATATTAATTCCTTAGAACTTTATGTATCATATAATAATGAAGGATCACCATATAAAAGTTTCTTAAAACTATAAAGTTAATGAGAATCAAGTTTTATGAATAAGTAGTAATAAATCCTTTTATACGCTATGGTTTATTATGCAAATTAAATTCATAACCAAGATCCTTACAAATTATTAAAAGGAAGAGGATCTATATAAAGAAAATAAAGAAACTATAACATTATATAATAAAAGTTCACAAAACTATACTAAATACATTTCAGTATTGTTACAACTACTTAGCAAATACATTTCTGTGGGAAAGAATACAAAGAAAATGGGAAAATACAAATCTAAAAACAAAATAGAGAATAGAAAAAGAAAAATAGAAAGAAAAAAAAGACCTGGCCGAGCCAGCAGGCCAGCCCAGAGATTCCTCTGCCTATCTACCGCCCACGCCAGCCCATGTGCAGCCCAACTAAGGCCCGTACCAATTTGTTGTTCTCTTCTTTTCTTCCTCCTGCCGCCAGAAGGACAATGCCGGGAAGCAGCTCACTGGCGATGTTGACGCCGTCGCCGCGCCACGATTCGTGCAGTCACCGACGTCATCGTGGAGGATAAGAATGCCTCACGCATAACGCTAAGCTCATTGATGTCTACGCACTTCTATTTTTGTAGACAGTTGTTGGGCCTCCAAGTGCAGAGGTTTGTAGAACAGTAGCAAGTTTTCCCTTAAGTGGATCACCCAAGGTTTATCGAACTCAGGGAGGAAGTGGTCAAAGGTATCCCTCTCAAGCAACCCTCCAATCAAGATACAAAAAGTCTCTTGTGTCCCCAACACACCCAAGACACTTGTCAGGTCTATAGGTGCAGTAGTTCGATGAAGAGATAGTGAAATACAAGTGGTATGGATAAAAGACAACGGTGCTAGAAAATAGCTTGATGGCGTGGAAGAAACTAAAGGCAAACTGAAATAAAGATGGAAGCAAGCAAACATGTAACAGATCTAGTTGCAAACGTGTTTCAATGCTTCGAAACAAGGCCTAGGGATCAAACTTTGACTAGTGAACACTCTCATATAAATGTCTTCTCTTTATGATACTACTCTTAACTACTATCCGATTGGACACTCTAATCCATGGTAGGGCTATAACAGCACTCCTCAAAGTTCGTTTTCCCCATCTAGATAACCCCACACTGTCACCTTGAGCTCTAGATGGTTTCAAAAAATACCAAAATTTCATAGAAACATCCAACTCCAAATATAACTCATAACAAGTATTTGTAATCTCTAGCCTAAGTGCCACCATGGTGTGCACGCTGTCACTTTCACACACACGAGGAGAGCAGAGATCTATTAAAGCACTTGAGTAGCAAGGTAGATCTACTTGATTACAAAGCTCATGATCTCAATAAGATCATGCATAGAAAGAGAGATGAACACATATCTACCGGTAGAACCCTTAGCCTCGAGAGAGAACTACTCCCTCCTCATCATGGGAATCAGCAATGGTGATGGAGATGGTGGTGGAGATCGATGGAGATGGCTCCGGCACTTCGATCCCGGCTGTGGTTTGGAACAGAGACTTTCTATCCCCCGAATATCCCCTTCGGTGGCGGCGGCGCTGCGGAGCTTTTCGTTGATTTCTGATTGATGATTTAGGGTTTATGCATCGGAAGGCATCTTATAGGCGGAGAGGCAAGGTCGGTGGGCAGCCAGGGGCCCACACCATGCCCTGGCGTGGCCTGGGGGGACCCGCGCCTAGGGGTGGTTTGGCCACCCAGTAGCCCCCCTTTGTCTCTCCTTCTGGCTCCGTGAATCTTCTAAGAAAATAACGACTTTGGCTTTTGTCCGGTCCAATTCCGAGAATATTCATTTTATGACTTTCTGGAACCAAAAACAGCAGAAAACAGGCAACTGGCACTATGGCTCTTATTAATAGGTTAGTCCAAGAAATCATATGAAAAGTACTCCAAAGTTGGAACAAAACATAAGAAAGTAGATAAAACCAAGCATGGAACATCAAAAATTATGGATACGTTAGCAACGTATCACTCGTCCTCATCCTCATTCCCCCTCGCTCGCTCTCCATCTCTCTCTGCATCTCCTCCACCGAGAACCCTAGCTCATCGGAGCTCTAGAAAGCCATCGCTCTCGAGCTCGCCTTAGCCAGCTGAGGCCACTATGAAGACCGCGGTGATCTTCTCGTTCGATTGCCCCATCTCGTGGAAGCCGAAGAAGCCTTTGATGACCGGATTGGTATCTCTGTTCCTGATGCCGGCCGTCGTTAATTCCACCGCTCCTGACCACCTCCCGTCTCGCCATCACGCTCTACAGCTTTAGGGTGATCCACCCGTGCTTGCAGATCTGTCCGAATTCTTCCTCGCATTCTATATCGCCCTGCCGCCATAAACCGCCATAGGTCGCCACTGTTCGTCATTGCCGGAGTACCTTCGGTGACCAAAACGGGGCGGCGACACCACTGCCAAGTTTGCCTTGGTCTCCCTATCGCATAGCACTTTCCGTTTTACCCATGAGCTCGAATCGACGGTTCATCATATTGGAGGGAATCCCCATTCTCGACGTCACCCCGACATCGGGGGTGATGTCATATCTCAGTTTTCCTTTATTCTTTTGCAGTAATAAATTTCAATAATGAATAAAATTTCTTTTACTGAAGTGGACACCGACATGGCGAATGGCCCACTAGTCAGTGGCTATGGGGTAGAACAAGTAAGGTACAAAAATTCTTTGTCCCGCGTGGTAAAATGACGTGGCCACAGGCCCACATGTCTATGACTGTGTCAAGGGTTAATGTTGGTATAAAAAAGTAATGCCTATTTAATAAATAAGTAAAACATTATAATTTCAAATATAAATCTTTTTAAGTAATTTAAGAAAATGATTAAATATTAGAAATTGAATATCTTTTGTTTTATAATTCAGAAAAATGTATATAATATATCAAAATGCTCAGAAAAATAAAATCTATAATCTAACTTTATTAACAAACATTATTGTGTTAACTATTTAAATAACTATTATTTAATAAAGATTTTATAAGTAATAATACTTTAAAAATTCATATTTTAATATTGGTAAATAAGAAAAATATAAATAATCTACCAAAATTCTTATAAAAACAAAATCTACAATTTCAAAGTTGTTTTAGTTATTTTTCCTATCACATAACTAATATTTATTATTTATTAAGTGTTATAAAGTAATAAAACTTATAAAATTCATATCTTATTATTTAAAAATCACAAAAATACATATAATATACCAAAATAATCACAAAAATAAATTCTACACATCAAAAATGTCAACTCTCACTTTTGAAGTAAAATAAAAGGTAAAGGTCTAATAAATCTTATTTTAACCCTTTTTTTTAATTCTTTGAAAATATATAAACCATTACTATTAACTTTAGCATTATTTGTTTAAAGTCTAAAAATGTAATAACAAGTTCAAATAATGTTTAATTGAAGTTAACATTAGTCTAACCATTTTAAGTTGTACTTACTAAAACTACCATTTAGAATTAAGTAAATCTTTCTCTCCAAAATATTTTATCAATTATAAAATCATCAATATTTGAGTATTAATTCTTTTACAAGTTTGGGAATCCACTTTAAAAGCTAAACAAAGTCTTTAAGTATATAACCTAATGCCATTCCCATGTTTATAGAAATAAATATTAATTCTATAATAGGTAAGTGATTCTACTCACTTATAACTTTAATAAAACACCACCTCATTCAAGTAATAGTACTTAAATTCTAACTTTGCGGAATGTTAAGAAGTAAACCATCTACAGTGTGATGCCTTATTCAATACATGCAAATCTCCACCACTTATCTATAAATGTTTAATGTAGAAATGTTTTCGTCTTTAATAGTCTTGTTTAAGAAATATTTCAGATACCATGCTCCAATTGAATGCTTTAGTATTGCATATTACTTGTTGTATTTACATATTGTTTCACACACTCTAACAAGCCTTAATAAGAAGCACAAGTGTGAAGCTGATATAAAAGTGAAACATATTCCAAAGAACTCATCACAAACTCCAAACCCTAGATCAGTTATGACTATTCCGGGGATTCGCATTTATCAAATTGCATTGCATTACTTATGCATCGTTGCATCTTGCTTCTTTATACATTAGTCCTTACCGGACCAATGATGCTATTTACAGAACTTGGATCTTCTATTACCTCGAAGACTGTCCTTTGATTATTTTCTATCAAATGCTTGTAACACAAATGTTGTCATCACCTGCATTCCAAAAAGGTCAGAAAACACTATTTTCATAATAATATGATTATGGATTATTTACCTAATGGTAATAATCTACGATCTTTATTCGATGGTAAGGAACATAATATCTACGACTTAATAACCAATGTCGCTAGTGATTCTAGCGCCATTATATTACGTCAACCATGAGATTCGGAATGGGACGGAGAAGTCAGCTGGATCTTCTTACTTTCGCATGGACGGATGACCTTATCGTGAGGTTATTGATTTCTCGTGGAGTTCCGGAGAATCCAACACATGGGTGGGACCCTTAGTTCCCCGCGATCTTGGTGTCTAGATTATCTGTGCATCTCTGCCTGGGTCTGAGTTCTCCATAACTGATGGTGACCGCTAGACACAGCTGCGTATGGACTCTCCGAGAGGCTACCCAAGGAGTAACCGTGGTAGTTGTCTCGGGGGATCGTGTCTCATGTGGGGTCGCGGAGAAGGGCAGCGATTGGCTTGGATCTTAGACTGGGCCCCACACCAAGGAAGTGTGGACGAGAATGCAACTCGGATGTGCAACAAAGCTAAGGTCTCTTGTGGGAAAAATGACGCACCTCTCCAGAGTGTAAGAATTGTGACATGTTACTCCTTGTTCCGGGAAGGAGCTACGAACGTGGCAGGAAAGGAACCCGATGAAGGTTCTGGTCAACCTGTGAAGGCTGTCGGACATAGTTTTCAGAATAAAAGCAACCTTTGAAGAAATGTTTACGAAAACCTGCATTGCCTACGACCTATGGTCCATGGCTGTAGAGATAGTGCATCATACACTCCTTTTTAGTGAACTTGCTGAGTACGCTCATACTCAACCATACCTTCTTAACCCTTGCTAGGTTCTAAGCTGTTGAAGACGACGTCAACATCAATTTCTACTCAGGAAACCATCATCGACAGCTCAAGCTCTTCAATAAAGTCAATGAAGTCAACATATACATCAACTGAAGTGAAGACAAAGTCTCTGTTTATATAGGAGTAGATACTCTAGCCATAAAACCTACTTCGGTAGAGTATTGCATTAGTAGCAATTGCAAGACTTATGGTTCAGATATTAGTCTTTTTATCCAGATTGTTCAGAGTTATTATTTCTAGTTCTTCCTTGTAAGAAGTTCTTTCTCTCTCTTTAACCTAGAGTGTTCTCTCGATCTTTTGTAAAGAGTCGAGTTGTAATCTATAGTCATGTCTTGGACCTGCTGTGTTTCTGTTGTACCACTCTAAGGGATGTAATACTTGTTGGGTCCGCAGCATAGAAAACAAAAATTTTCCTACGATGAGAACTATACACCAAGATCTATCTACTAGATACAGAGCAACGGGTGGACATACATCCATGGAGAACTTACCCTCGAAGACAACGAGTTTTGTTAACGGTAGGAACTGCGTGGTTGATGTAGTCGACGCTTGCCGATCTCAAGATCATGTGGAAGTCCGGCGTGCAAATCAGCAGCGCGTCTCCGCACACACGTTCAAGCCACCGGACAACCTCCACCTCCTCGCTCCGGTGAATCAGCGGAAGCGAACTCCTTCCATTTAAGGCCAGGGAACATGTATCTCGCTAATCGAGACCATGGGGAATATCTAGAGGGGAGAGAGATCCTTCACGAGGAGGTGTGGTTTGTGAGAGGGAGAGGGGCTTTATAGGAGGAGGAGACCCTCCTCCCAGAGCCGGCACATGAAGGGGGGACTCCTCCCCTCCTTCATTCATGTGGTGAACCTCCACTCACATAAACATGGCCTCCACCCAAAATCCCACTCACATGTATTTAATTTCCGCCAAATTAAATGCAACTCTCAATTAATAAAACTCTTTTTATTTATTTTATTCAGAATTTTGTTAATTACTTTAGTTAACAAACATTCACATAAAACCCTTGCAACATTTCAATATCACATGCAGAACCACTTTACGCAATTTCACCTAAAATAATTCGGTTTCTATCGAACAATTCTGTTTCTATCGAAACATTTCCTCGCTTTGCAAACCTTTTATGGAACATATGTGCTCCTAAATGGTGTCCAAACCCTTAAGTGTGTCACCCTACGGTTCACGAATAATGGTCATGATTGAGACTCTCTCGGATCAATAATCAGAAGCGGGACCTGGAGATCCATACTGACTCCTGCATATTCAACGATGACTTCTGTGATTGTGAGAACCTTTAACGTCAGCTATTTAATCCCTTTGTCTCATGATATAATACATGTCCGAGATTTGATCATCGGTATCCAAATACCTAGTTTGATCTCGTTCACATGCACTCTTTTTCGAATTCCGTGATATAACATTCTAGTGATCACATCACTTGCTTGCAAGCTATCTTAATGTGATATCACCGAGAGGGCCTAGAGTATATCTATCCGTCGGGATTGACAAATTCCACTCTTGATCCATGAGCCTCAACATAACACCTTCATACTGAACCCACCTTTATGGTCACCCTGTTACGGTGTGACGTTTGATGTTATCAAGATACTCTTCCGGTGTTAGCAATTAACATGATCTCATGGTCTAAGGACTAAGACTACTTTGTATGATGTTATAGCAATATAAACATAATGACTTGATCATAATGCTATACTTCGGATGAATGTTCATCACATCATTTCACAAATGTTGTGACCTTGTTATTAACAACATCCAATGTCCATGATCAGGAAACTTTGATCATCTTGTTAATCAACAAGCTAGTCTATAAGAGAGGCATAACTAGGAACCCTTTTGTTTATTAAACACACATGTATTGATGTTTCCTATCAATACAATTATAGCATGCAAAATAAACATCTATCATATACAAGGAATACATAATAACAACTTTATTATTGCCTCTCAGGGCATATTTCCTTCAATACTAGTGAACGGTGTTTCATTGGTGTTATGTCAACGACTATAGTGTACTACATCATGCATTGGTATGCTAGGTCACCGCAATTCTCCATGCTATAATTGTATTAACCGGAATATAAATACATGTGTGGATATATAAACAACATTGTGTCCCTAATAAGCCTCTAAGGACTAGTTCGTTGATCAAGTGATGGTTAAGGTGAAGGATCAAAGATGGCGCATAGAGGGGGGGGTGTGAATAGGAGACTGCACATTTTAACCAATTTTGTTGTTTTAGAGGATATTTGTGGATAAATAAAGTGGACCTAAAACAACTAGATGAACAATCCTATAAGATGCAATACAACAAGCTAGATACAATATACAACAAGTAAAGCTAAGGATAGAAATAACCGAAAGTAGAGGAGGCGATGACACGATGATGTATCCCAAAGATCAAGTCCTTGGGGGATGGGGGCGACTTGATGTCTCCCAAGTACAAGCGATCTATTGTAGTACCTTTCAATAAGAAAAGGTTGTCGAACCCATGGGGGCTTAAGGTATTGGTTAGCAAGTTTGACAAGTAAAGCAATGAAATATGCAAATGTTTTGTGTTTTAAGTTTATAGTTTGCAAGAAATAAATTTTGTAAAGTAAATTAAAATAAAGTAAATGCACTTTTCAGAGAAAGCCCAATCCTTTATGTAGAAAGAGGACAAGCTCAAGTGTGCACATATATGCGATCCAGGGGCGACATGGATTTACTTAGCATAAGGATTTCTAAACAGCTTGGTAAGCATTTTGTCGAGTTTAGTTCTCATTGGGGAGCCTAAAGTAGGTGCAGCCATATACATGAGCAATCGCACCTAATGATTGGTCCTAAGGCCATTTTGTGTGCAAACAAAGGATTCATTAAGACATAAATGTCCAACCGTAGCAATAAGTTATAGGGCCCCTGATCTAACCCCCCACAATGTAACTCAAAGTCTCAGGACACAGTTTCTATCATTTCGTCCCTCCCTACTCTCTTCGTTACATTAAAGTGTTGCCCTCTGATCCCATATAGGTGATGTAATATGCAGTTGACGTTCGCATATCAACATCATAGAACCACATTATAGATTAAAACTTGAACAATACTCATTGCATACAATATAGAAATCATAGCCAATTCATCATATGCCCTTAGGAACATGGGGAACTACTCATAGGTGAAACGTGATATGGATCGATGGCATATGGTTTATAAAAAATCTGAAAATATAACTTCACCACCAAATAAAGACAAGTTGCCAATCACAATCATGCAAATAGCACTTAAACAATATCTAGGGTTCAATCAACCTCAAACTATGAGGGGAACAAGGTGGATCTTCGAGATGGAGATGGTGTTGATATGTTGGGGATGATGGAGATGGTGATTGAGAGACTCCCTTCTATACCAAGGAGGAGTGGTTATGATGATGGCTTCAATTTCCCCCTCTCCATAGGCCTCGGAGAAGCAGGATCTGCCCTCTCTCGGAGTAGGAGAGGACTTTTGCCTCCGCCACCGCCTCTATAAATCATGGGCAAAATATGGCGTAGATCTTCTGGCGAAATGGTGGAGTCTTTATAAAGGGAGATCCAAGGCAACGCTCGAGGCCTGAACGGGCCTTGGTGGCATGGCCTACAGGTTGGCCTGCACTGCCTGGCCTAGTTTGGTCCTCGTGGCTCTCCTCGTGTGCTTCTAAAGCACATTTTCCTCCTAGTGAAAAACTTCCATGATATTTTCCTCGAATTAATTGACGTCCAGAAAGTCCCAGAAATAATAAGATACAAAAAAGGAGGTTTTCTGCCTCCTAGAAATTAAATACCAACACAAGGGTCTTTGTAGGAAAGTCCTGTAAATCATATAAAATGAAGAAACAATGATAAAACAATGGAAATAACAATATAAAATAATTCTATATGTGGCAATTGTGATGAGAAAAAATGCATGTATCAGGACTCTACTCTCCATTAGCGAGGCTGCAAGTGAATCCCACATGATCCTCAACCGAATCAAGCCTTCTTCTCCATGAGCTCTCTAAACCAAGCGAGAACCCTTGAGTTCCGCACACTTAGCGGGGCTCTTTCTACTAACGGGATTTTAAGGAGATCTCGCACCTTTACAAACTCCTTAATGGCAATCCACACCGGATTCTCACAAGGCAACACCAACCGTCTAGGGTTCCCCACAAACCCAAGAATAACAAGACCAGGCTTACTCAAGGTGGGGATTGAACTTTTGTTTAGCTGGAAGTGTAGATCTCGGGTTCCTCCCTGTTTTACCTCCAATATTTGCAAGAGTGAGGTGGGGACTGGGGAGAACTTGAGAGATTGAAGCTCAACAATGGAGGGATCAAAGAGATGTAAAAATCATACCCTTCCAAGGTAGGAGAAGGATTTTATATGGGCCCGCAAAATGTGGCCGATGGGTAGGAATCTGTTAGAGTTAAAATACACGTGTTTGAGATTTATGACCCTTGTTCAATTGTGTTCTAGGAGGAAATGGTTTTTAGTTGTATGGTTGGTCCGTCCGAACCTGTGTTTGACCGTCTCCGAGATGGCATCCAAGCCATTCCAAAAATGCGTCCGAACCAATCCGAAGATGCAATAGAAAATGGTAGAAAACCTTGGCAAGATAGGAGGGGATTTTTCATGGAAAAGGATAGGTTGTGTATGTGTAATTCAAACCTTAACTTCCATAAGCTTGGACGCCACTTAATAGTACGACATCCTAGGACCCAAAAATGATAAGAGTAAAGATCAAAACAAAAGACGCCAACTTCTTAATATTCCTTTTTATATAGGGGTAACCATGCATATTGCTTCCGCCTTGCTCATAGCTAACATCTCAGTATAAACTTGGAAACATGTTAGTTCCCTAATTCAATTGTCATTAGCACCAAAATCCACTTAGGGTGTGATTTGTCCCATCAATCTTCCTCTTTTTGGTGTTGATGACAATTTTAATTAGAGCTCACAAATGATAAAGTAATAAAACTTAGATCAATGGTTACCATAGATATCAAAGAGAACTCCCCCTAAATGTGTACACCATTTTGAGATTTGCATTTGAATACAGGATGTACACAAGTAGCAGAGCTCCCACTATATCTAGTAACCGGTGGAGTGCAAAGAGAAATAAATAAACCGATCATGGCAACCTTTGCAGAAGGTGTGTGTGAACAAGATAATACTATCTAAAAGGTTTGAAGAGCAACAAATAGTAATATAAGTAAACACTTCATAACCTTCACATACACAAGACACAAATTAAATAAGCAATAAGTCTTGCACAATAACCAAATATAGTCTTACGAAACACAAATAATATTTGGAGATTTAGTTTGAAGTGGTTCACACCACATAGATAAGCAAGTTATAAGCCAATAAAATTAAATGGAAGAACGAGGCTTGATAACTTGAAAAACCCAACGATAGACAACCCACGATCCTAATAGATCTACTTTTCCCCCTAGGCATCAAGCACCAAAAAGGGAGAAGAGCATGCTAACATCCAAGAACTAGAAGACTTCGTCATCATCTTCATTGTTATTGACTTCCTCCTTGTCGGGACACTAGCGACCAGGGTGCCCTGGCTGGGATTGTTTGTTTGCGGTATCAAACTTCCCGGGCGAGTGCATCCTAGTACCAAAGGGGCCGTAGTAGAATCGCCAATTGTCTAGAAGGGCCAAATGGGGGTGAATACAAATCTAACGGCCAAACGGTCATTTGAACCAGACGAAAAACGGTTGAACTCAAATACCACCGTTAGGTTAACTCTTCTTGGCCCTCCTCACAAGATTCCCGTTATCTTTTTGCGGTCGTGGACTAGCTTACCCATGCATGGGGAGATCCTGAGTGGACCAAATCTATTTCTTTGCTCTCTAGTCTTCTCCCTGCTCCCCTTCCCATAACATTTGCTCAGCTCCCGTGCTCGCCTTAGATCGGATCTCGCACTTGCTCTAATTTGCGACCCGCCATGTCCGGTCAACCTCCCACGCCTCTAATCGAAGCTCGCCGATGCCGTCGTCGCATCGTCGCTGAGCCGCTGGCGTCCTCGGACTAATATCTCGCCTCGCTAGTCCTTCTCGACGGGCGCGTGTCCGTCGGGGCGATCCTGGCGGCGACCGACCTCGGGAAGTTGCGTCCGCCGCGCACCCAGCATGGTAGCCTGCACAGCAGTTCGACGACCACGCTCTCATGGCCACCATGATGTGCGTCCCGTCCCGTGATGTCGCCGACAGAGTTGCCGTCGGCTTTCAGGTCTCGTTTAGGGATTAGACGAAATGAGGTTAAGATTGAGGTATGCGCGCCGCCATTCAATTTGTTCGTCCGATTCGAGCATAGCTCAGACACCGAGAGTGTTACGCATTCTTCCGTTCTTTCGAAAGTGCTGCGCGAAAATGAGCTTCATGCAATGGCATCGCTTTGTGGGTTGGACGATTGCTTGGTGCAGCTTCGTTTCTTCTCCAAACTCGGCTTTGACGGCCTCCCTTTGGATGCTTGGGAGCCAAAGGCCCTCAAGCAGGTCATCAGTAGCCTTGGCAGCGAGCTGGTGGAAATCATGCCACCGAGAGACAGATGGGTCATCGAGGTAAAGGCGTGGCTGAAAGATCCTGACGCCGTTCCTGAGATGTATGAGGTGCATATTCCAAGCAGGGCAAGGCAACAGCTTTGCTAGAAGCACCCGGTCATCATCCACCTGGAGAAGGTTCTGGAATCGGTACATGGCATTCAGGGCCCCGAAGAGGCTGCCAGAAAGCATCCTCATCGCATGCAGTGTTGGCATGGAAGGATTGATGGCACATGACCACCACCATTTCGTGACGCGCTACGCTTTGATGGGGGCGGGCTTGGACAAGATGGTGGTTCTGATTTCCCTCGTGTGAAGACAGAGCTCTAGTGAATTTCCGTGGTATGTGTGGCTAATGAATTTGTAGTATGGAGAGCGTAGCAGGAAGTTAGCATCGACTAAAAATGTGTAATAGTTTGAATCGATGTAGTACGTGTGGGTAATGAATTTGAAGTAGTATGCGTGTGTAATAGTTTGAATCAATGTAGTATATGTGGGTAATGAATTTGATGTAGTGTGTGTAATAGTTCGAATCGATGTAGTTGAACACCATGCTTTATAATTTCTGTGAATAACCAAGGACAACCTCATGAAAAGAGGATGGTCTAGCAATGAGCAATGTCAATTCTATGGATGCCAGGAAAATGTAGTCCATCTCCTCTTCAAGTACAAGGTAGCTATATTTGTAACACGTTGACTGCAGGACCATTTTGCAGACAACACAAGACAAAGGAAAAATGGTTTACAAATACGTATGAAGATTTAAAATCTATAGTCTGGGATAAAAAAATGCCAATTAACTGGATTTAACCACGACTATTAATTGAAGGAAATAGATACTTGATAGTATTTGCTTACAACAGTAGTACTTCCATACAAAAGGGTCTTATACCTGCACAAAAGTGGGCTAAACTTCCTACTAGTTTATAGAACAATTCATCAGCATTTCATCTACAAAAGCCATTCTTCAGTCTGAACTTAACTATTCTATACTGAAGAAACTACAGATCTCCACCAGAAAAGTTGGCCAATTGCCTTGAGAGGACATAAGTTCTTTGAACATTTAACCCAAACTGATCTATTGCCTTCCCGCCAAACTATAAGAAATCTGCATCGTTCATGCACGGCCGATTTGCGTGCGACAGTCCCAGTTCAGTTAGACCATTTGTGCCGCCGCAACGATTTCTTAAAAACTGAAATTCGGCATCTCCTTCTTGGGATCATAGGTCTGTGTGAACTGGAATCTAAATTCGGCTGAGTCGATGTCGCCGCTAAATGTCGAACAATCTAGCATGCTGAGTGTAGACGCTTGGTCGCCGCCATGGTACGGCCTCTGACGGTGCATTGGATGGAGCGTCTTTGCCGCAGACGGCGTGTTCCTGCTCCCCACTCGCAATAAGGTAACACGCCAAAGCATGGACGCGAGAGTTCCTAGACCTTGGCGCTGCCCTGTTAGAAGGTGTGTACCCTCGGCGGCATGGTCTCGTGACCGATTTGATACGCACTTTGTTCCCATGCCCAGAGCATGCCGTAATGCCGCCATGCAATTTCTCCATATCGCTCTCTTGGCCCTGCTTGCCGATCCGGTGCCGTGACATCACGCCGCTGGGCCGATTCGGCACATTCGGCGAAATCATCCGCCTGGCAGGGCAATGGGAGACTAGCCTTGAAGTAGAGCTTCATGGCCTGCCTTAGAGGGGCTAAATACCCCAGTTCCAACGGCTGTCGCGGTGGCGGCTGCTTAGGCGGGGCCATGTTACCCTAGGTGGTGCGGCACGGAGGAGCTGCGCAAGGTGAACTGTGGTTTGCCGGAGAAGGGGAGTGAAAGACTGACAGTAGGTTTGGACTACGGGAATGCTTGAAAATAACCATCTTCCATTTCCTTAGAGGATAATAATTCAACACATTGCATTCACCGCTCAATCTTTATTTCCCTTCTCAAAGATAAGAGTGCGAACGTATTAAAAAGATCGGTCGTGGCTATCCACCTCATTGGGCAAATGTACCAGGACAGGTAGGAGACCGGGTTTCATTTTAGAAATGTTGACGACTATGCCCTTATGTTTATACGATATTATTTCTATGCCACTATGTACCATCGATTGTAGCAACACCATCAGAAACAGGGAATGATGACGTGACGTGTTTTCTTTTTTAAAGGGCATCAGAAACAGGGGATGCCGACGTGGCATGTTTTCTGACTAGCGGGCCTGCCTCCTCCACCTTCGATGGTGTGCATCCTAGGTTTGAGGGCTGGTGCCACCCACCAACACATTATTGTGTAATTTTCCATGTGGAACCTGAATTCCGGCGCTGAGTTGATGCCCGCCGCCGGCTCTGGCTGTCGAACATAGAGAATTCTGAAAGAAGCTACTAAAAATAAATACTTTGAATTCTCAAAGTACTAAAATTAAATACATTACAATTTTGTCTGAAAGGTAATACACATACTGCTGATCGAAATAATATAAATATAGTACAAATTTCTACTTCGAAATATAGACCTGAAAATGCTAGGAAATAACCTAGGATGAATATAGGATTCATTCTCCCTATATTTTCGTCAGTGCCGCTCCAAGGTCGCAACACATGTTCAGAGAACTCTCTCCGTCTGCAATATGCTGCCAGTATCTCATCCAGAGGGTAAGACCTCGGTGTATGTTCCAGACTTAAGCCATACGTCATTGTTGGTTCCTCTTCCTAGGCTTGAACCTCATGATCGTACAGTCTAATATAATTCCTGTAGTATATGCAACCGGGTTTGACTGTGGGTGTAACCGGTGTCAATGGAGATAGACCGATGGTAATCAACAAAGAGGGCACGATTTCCAATGTCACCGACGGCCTCGAGAGAGCTTCCCGTGTCCACCCGGTACAACATCCGTTGCCCTTTGGTGAAATCCTGTTCAACACAAGAAGCAGATCAACATCGACTCAACTAGGTAAAATCTGTAGCCTCCGCTACTATTAAAAACTAGGGCTGAAAATATTTTGGCCATCGTAACGGTGTTTCGCGCCGCTCTAATCGATGTTGGTCCACATGATGTCTCCATTCTCAAGTAATGCATATACTTCCCTTGGAATGCCGCTATGCACGAGTAGTGTATCGAGGTGGCGAATACAATCCTTCTCCAAATGATTCATTGATTTTCCCTGTTGGGATGCTTCATCGCCCATGCAATATGATTTGGATAATCGGTGCAAATGAACACCATCATCGGGGACTTCGTCATGACGACAAATTGCGTAAGATCGGATGGTATGTGTGCTTGAAACTCAGTGTTAGACTTATGAGTGATTGGGTTCAGAAGCCGAATCTGGTATGGCTCCACCCTTTGAGCAAGCACGATGATGCCACGAGAAACACCGACGAAGTAGAATCTTTTGGAAGAAGAGGGCATCAGTTAGCACTAAGATGTTTACAATGGAAAATACAAATAAATGAATGTTATATATATATCGGATGTGAATGTGAACTCGATGGATGTCCATTAGATTCGTCCTGAAGCAACGACTAGTGGCGAGGTTGAGGAAGGTGAAGTCGCCAACGTCTAGAAGTGTGTGATCTATCATGATCTAGTTGTTGGGATGGAATTCGGGCACCTTTAAAGTTTGGCGCCAATCGGTGCAGACTTCCCGACAAGCAGCATAGGTGTCGACGCATCTCTTTCTCCAGCAAGTAGTCGGCAATCTCGCCAATCGGGTCAGTAGGAGATTGACCAGTTCCTCTTCATCCGCTACGGCCATGGCTTACATGCGGAATGTTTTGATCAAGGAAGAAAGAAGAACTACCACTGCGAGGAGAAGAAGAAGAGGAGAACATACGAGGGAGACAAAGCGGAACTGTCACTGCAAGGAGACGAGGAGACGAGGGAGAAGAAGCAGAACTGCCAGTTCAAGTTTGGATCAACGGGCTTTTTTTCAGAACTAGCGCGTGAACTAGCCATGCACTGCATGCAAGTTTTGATCAAACAGACTGACATGTGGGACCTGCTAAAAAATTCCGTGAAGTGCTACTGTGCATAGTGCGCTGATAGGTGGCATGTTTTCTGACTGGCGGGCCCGCCTCCTCCACCTTCAGCAAGGCCAAGGTCTGTGTTCGAGGGCTGGTGCCGCCACCAACACATTATTGTGCAATTTTCCATGTTTTATCGCACCAGCTCGCTCCGCCTCCGCCTCCTCTACTCCTGTCTTCGCCACTTGCTCATGCACCACTCTCGCCATCCCTTGGGCCATCGTCCTCCCACCCTTCCCTCCGTGCCATCCCCTCACGTCCCCTCCCCTCCCCTCCCTGCCCTGTTGATACATTGCAAATGTATCTATAATTTTTGATGTTCCATGCTTGGTTTTATCTACTTTCTTGTGTTTTGTCCACACTTTGGAGTACTTTTCATATGATTTCTTGGACTAACTTATTAACAAGAGCCATAGTGCCAGCTGCCTGTTTTCTGCTGTTTTTGGTTCCAGGGAAGTCAGAAAATGAATATTCTCGGAATTGGACAGGACAAAAGCCAAAGTTGCTATTTTACCAGAAGACATCTGGAGCCAGAATACGAGACGGAGAGGGGCTGGGGCCCGTCCACACCACCTAGCCACGCGGCCAGGCCTGGTCCACGCTAGGGGTGGTCTGGCCGACCCCAGCACCCCCTCGGCCTCTCCTTCCGCCTATATATTGCCTCCGATACCAAAACCCTAAGTATCCACTCAAAAATCCACGAAAGAGTCTTTAGCCGCCGTCATCTCCATCCCTAGATCGGGAATGATCTGAAGCTCTTCCCGGCACCCTGATGGAGAAGGGAATTAACCCTGGAGGCCTTCTTCATCATCATGCAAGCCTCCGGTGTGATGCATGAGTAGTTCATCTCTGGACTATGGGTCCATGTAGTAGCTAGATGGCTGGTTCTCCTCCTTTGTGCTTTCATGTTTAGATCTTGTGAGCTCCGTTCATGATCAAGATCATCTATTTTTAATCCATACATGTTGTGTTTGTGGGGATCCGATGGATATTGAGATGCTATTTCAGATTGATTATTGATTCTATCATGTCTTTGTTATTTGTGATCTTGCATGCTCTCCGTTGTTAGTAGCTATCTTGGCCAAGTAGATGCTAGCAACTCCAAGAGTTAGTATTTATGCTCGATAGTGGGTTCATGCCTTTGGTAATCTAGGGAAGTGACAGGAATCTCTAAGGTACTAGATGTGCTGTTGCTACTAGGGAGAAAACAACAATCCTTTGTTCATAGAACAATCGTATTGTTTACTTTACACACAATTCTTAAAGTAATAATCTGTTGCTTGCAACTTAATACTGGAGGGGGTTCGGATGATAACCTGAAGGTGGATTATTAGTCATAGATGCAGTTGGATGGCGGTCTATGTATAATGTTGTAATGCCCAATCAAGTCTCAAAGGACTCAAGATGATTAGTATATGCTTGTATGGTTTCTCGATGTTTGTCAATTTCCTCGCTGTAATTTGTTCACCCAACATGTTATATATCTTAAGGAGAGCCACCTCTAGTGAACTATGGACCCCGGTCCTTTCTTTTACATACAATCTACAAACTATTTACTTCTTTGTGTTTACTTTCTGCAAACTATTACTTCCTTCCATTCGATACGTTTAATCCTTTGTTTTCAGCAAAGCCGGTGAGATTGACAACCTCATCGCAGTTGGGCAAAGTTACGTGGTTGTATTATGCGGGTCTCCACATTTCGCTATCACCGGTAGTGCGCCTGCCAACGCTCATCTAGCTACACCTTTGGGGTGTTTCCTTGCTCTACTGGATTGATAACCTTGGTTTCATCTGAGGGAAAACTTGTTGCTGTGCTCATCATACCTTCCTCTTGCGGTTCCCCAATGAGATCGATATATTTGGGCCATCAATCAAGCTTTTTTCTGGCGCCGTTGTCGGGGAGTCAAGGACATCTTCACAAGGGGAGTCCCTCATAACCAATCTATTTACTTTGTTATTTTGTTTTGCTTAGTTTCTTTTTTTGGTTGCTTGTTTCTTTATCAAAACACAAAAAATAGTTCTACAAGTTTGCTTTCTTTATTGAAAACACAAAAAAAGACTACTCTTGAAAACACTAAGTTGTGTGACTTCACTAGCACCAAGAACAATGATTTTATGAGCACACTTATTGCTCCACCTGTTCGTGAAGTTACTTTCTTTGAGATAAAACCTACTTTACTCAATCTTGTTATGAGAGAACAATTTTCTAGTATTGGTAATGAAGATGCTGCTGCCCATCTAAATAACTTTGTTGAACTTTGTGAGATGCAAAAGCATGGGGATATAGATGGTGATATTATTAAGCTGAAATTGTTTCCTTTCTCGTTGAGAGGAAAAGCTAAAGAATGGTTGAATTCCTTAACTATGAATAGTATTGATTCTTGGACTAAGTGCAAAGATACTTTCATTGGAAAATACTATCCTCCTACTAAGATTATATCTATGAGAAGTGAAATAATGAAGTTTAAACAATCTGATAATGAACATGTTGCTCAAGCTTGGAGAAGAATGAAACCTTTGGTAAAGAATTGTCCCACTCATGGACTGACTGCTTGGATGATCATCCAAACTTTTTATGCAGGATTGAACTATTCTTCAAGGAACCTATTGGATTCTGCTGCTGGAGGTACCTTTATGACCATTACTTTGGGTGATACAACAAATCTTCTGGATAATATGATGGTTAACTACTCCGAATGGCATACTGAAAGAGCTCCACAAGGTAAGAAGGTAAATTCTTGAAACCTCCTCCTTCAGTGATAAGATTGATGTTATTATGTCTATGCTTGTTAATGGGAAAGCCCATATTGATCCAAATAATGTTCCTTTAGCCTCTTTGGTTGCTCTAGAAGAGGAAGTTGATGTGAACTTCATAAGAAATAACAATTTTAGCAACAATGCTTATGGTAGTAACAATTATAGGCCTTACCCTCCTAATAATACTTATGGTTATAATGGCAAGCCTAGATTACCTAGTAAAGGAAGAATTTTAGAAGTTGACAGAGCCACTAAGAACTTCATGCAAATGCAATATGAACAAAACCAACTATTTACTAAAACTATGGAGGAACAATCTACCATTTTGAAGAACATTAGCCATCAACTTGAGAGTCTAAATAGGGAAATTCCTAGTTTACAATTGAAACTTTCTAATGCTGAAAGGAATATATCATCTTTGTCTGAAGCTCAATCCTCTTTGATTAATAAAATGGCTGCTAAACCTGAAACTAATGATAATCCCTTTGCAGGTACTAATTCCATACAACTTAGAATTGATGAAAATTGTAGACTATTAACCGAATTACATGCTAAGTGGGAAGAGAAGATGAAATTGCTAGAAACATTAGTGTTTCTACTATCACTACCACTAGTGTTGAGGCTAGTAATAGTTCTACTACTTTAGATGATAATTTTGATTTTGATCTTGATGGTTGCAATATCTCAGTTATTAAGTTCCTACAAAGATTGCTAAAAGTCCTAATGCTAGTGCTATGAACATGGCCTTTACAAAACACATTACTGATGCTCTCATAAAGATTAAAGAAGAAAAGATGAAACATAAAGCTTCTATTCCTATAAAACAAGAAGATGGTTGGGAACCCATCATTAATATGAAAGTGAATGATTTTGATTTCAAAGCTTTATGTGATCTTGATAGTAGTGTTTCTATTATGCCTAGAAGGATTTATGATATGCTTGATTTTCCTCCACTTGAAGATTGTTATTTGAATCTCCACTTGATGATAATGCTAAAAAGAAACTCATGGGGAGTCTTAATGATGTTCTTATTATGGTTAACAATGCCTATGTACAGATTGATTTATATGTTTTGGATGTTGAATACAATGCTTCTTGTCCTATTACTTTGGGAAGACCTTTTCTTAGAACTGTTGGTGCCATTATTGATATGAAAGAAGGAACCATTAAATATCAACTCCCACTCAAGAAAGGTATAGAACACTTCCCTAAGAAGAGAGAGAAGATTTATTTTTCCTCTCCTATGAAAAAAATTTTGGTCTTAATGCTTGTTCATTTGAGAACACTTGAATCTTTTTCTTGCTTCTTATTCCTAACTTAAAGGCGTTAAAGAAAAGTACTTATTGGGAGATAACCCAAAAGTTTTAGATGAGTCTTGGAAGTTATTACTTAAGTAATAATGACTCCTTATCCTTTTTATTTTCTTTTTGTGCCAAGAGTAACCTCTAATGAGAGAGAAGTAATGATTGGGAAAGTTGCTGTCCTGAAACAAATTTCTGTGCTTCACCATAAAAATTCGTGTAAAATCTTTGAACGTCTTTTTGAGGCGTGAATGTTTGTGCTTCTGCCCCAGGTTGTTATCTAACTTTCTTTAGTTCAACACTTTTTGAATTGAGGAACAGAAGGTCTTCGAAAAAATTCGTATTTACCTGCTTGTCTGTTTTGACAGATTTCTGCCATTTTCTGCATTTGCTTCTTGTTGTTTCCTTTTTGAGTTATTTTGGGGAATTGAGCTTTTTGAGGGAAGTGCTACAATAGCTAGTGTTCTAATGGAAGTTTATTGGTGTTATAACTGAACCTAAAGACTTATTATCTTGAGTGCACTAATGTTGTTAATAAAGATTGTGTGAAGTTTTGTATGAGAAAAAAATTTCAGGTGTATGGAAGGAATGAGTAATGAGATGAAAGATGGACTAGAGCTCAAGCTTAGGTATTCCACGCATGTCACCCAAAGAAATATCCAAGAAGTACAAGCGGCAAAGCTGGGGGATGCCCAAGGCATCCCCCTCTTCATCAATAAAAATCCTAGGTTTCTTCCAAACGCTTCATTTTTATTGTTTCATCACAGTTGTGTTGTTCTTGGAGCGTCTTCTTTTTCGTTTTAGTTTTGGTTTTTCGTTTGCTTTGTTTGCTTAGTTGCTGAATAAATTGGTTGGACCCCCTCTTTCATACATTGGTTTTCAAATAGTTTGGTTTGGTTTGGAAAAGAGTAGGAAAGTTCATGCTTAAGTGTTAAAGAGAGCTTGTTTTTGACTGTGGCCTGTGCTTTTTCATCCCATGCTTGATATTGTTTTGGCTTTATGCTTAGTATTCTTTGCTGTAGCATGGATTGTTATAAACAATTGAGATTGCTTAATGTGCCTTGGATGAATCATGCGTTGTTTTAGCATATTAAAGCATAGTATTGTGGTATTCTCCTTTGATGCTTAATTTGGGTTGACTTGGCGCATGCTCACACCATGTTATGACTATCTCAAGTCACCATAGTCTTTATGATCCTTTAGTTTTCAACTTGTAGTATCACTTTATGCTTTGATCAATGATGTTTTGTCGCTCTGCATGATTATGGCCGTTATTGCTCTCTTAGTTTGTCGCTCCCAGTCTTTTGCTAGCCTCCACAACCAAGTATGAGTTCCACTCATGCATCCAACTCCTTGAACCAAGTTATTCCAAAGAGTCCACCATACCTACTAGCATATGCTATTCCAAGTATATTCATGTTTTTTTTACCTTCCAAATTAAACTTGTTATGAGAAAACTAGTGATTAAAGCTCTCACGAACTTGATGGCACACTTTACTTTTTGCATTTAATAAACTTGAACCATTGGGACCTTCTTTGTTGCGTATATGCTTGCGCTTTATAAGTTGAAATTAGCAGAACCATGTATCATGGGGAACGCTTTCAACATTGCACATGTAGTTTGTACCCCGTTGATATCATGTTCTTTTGGTTATGGATCCCGACGGTGTGAAATAAAAGTGGAACTCGTAAGATCATGGAGTTTGTATGTGTGTTAGAGAACGCTTTGGGCGCTAGCCTAAGCCATGCCTAATCATGGTGGAAACTTGCAGCATCACCATAATGAGCACTCTATGAAGCATCCTCAATAAAAACCTATGCAAATAGCAAATAAAAAGATCGCTGAGATGCTCATTGTCTGCTTGCCTTGTCATTTTGATTATGGGATAGCTCCTGTATCATGCGCAAGGGGTACCCTGTTGGCGGTTCTTTATGATACATATGTACTTACAATGACAAGAGCTTACTTGTGACTAAAGTTGAGTAGCATGATGTTTGGTCTTAAATGAAATGCACGGGCATGAGATTTCGGTTTATAACTTGTCAAGCATATCCTCTTAGTTGTGTCACTTAACCTTAATCACCTTCAAGATGCTTATGATAGGGGCAATGAGAGCTAAAAGCTATAAGTACCATAATTTTTGGAAGCTCTTTATGAGACTTGAATCCCTACTTCCTTCTATGAAGGCCCCTTCTTCCACCATTATATTGAGTCTCCACCTTCTATCTTTATGCACCTACTTTGAGAGCATAGTGGCCATTCTTAGTTCTATGTGCATTGTCCCAAGACTAGTTGATTGATGCATAACTTGATATTGCTTGTTTTAAACTATTTGTATCTAGTCACTCTTATGAACTTTGAAGGTTTCCTATGCATTTATTTGCTACTCTATGAGGGACAAGCCGAATACTATTATGCTATGTTTTCTTTATGTGAAACAAACAAACGTCTTGCAAAGCATTGTTATTCATGAATCTTTTGTTTGTGCCTTTTCATGTTGCATCATAGTTTCTTTGTCTTATTGCTAGAACTTTGTCTTTCATGTTATGATTAAAGTACTATGATCCCAGCTTTGAATGTTTTACAAATACTTTGATCAAGTTTATGATGGTGCATGTCACCTCAAAAATTATTCTTTCTTTTTATCACTTACCTACTCGAGGACGAGCAGGAGTTAAGCTTGGGGATGTTGATACATTGCAAATATATCTATAATTTTTGATGTTCCATGCTTGGTTTTATCTACTTTCCTGTATTTTGTCCACACTTTGGAGTACTTTTCATATGATTTCTTGGACTAACCTATTAACAAGAGCCACAATGCCAGCTGCCTGTTTTCTGCTGTTTTTGGTTCCAGGGATGTCAGAAAATGAATATTCTCGGAATTGGACGGGACAAAAGCCAAAATTGCTATTTTATCGGAACACATCTGGATCCAAAATACGAGACAGAGAGGGGTCAGTCGGCCACACCACTGGCTGTGGCGCCAGGCCTAGCCCGCGCCAGGGGTGGTCTGGCCGACCCCAGCACCCCCTCAGCCTCTCCTTCCGCCTATATATTGCCTCCGATACCAAAACACTAAGTACCTGATCAAAAATCCACGAAAGAGTCTTTACCCACCGTCATCTCCATCGCTAGATCAGGAGGGATCTGAAGCTCTTCTCGGCACCCTGTCGGAGAGGGGAATTCACCCTGGAGGCCTTCTTCATCAACATGCAAGCCTCCGGTGTGATGTGTGAGTAGTTCATCTCTAGACTACGGGTCCATGTAGTAGCTAGATGGCTTGTTGTCCTCCTTTGTGCTTTCATGTTTAGGTCTTGTGAGCTCCTTTCATGATCAAGATCATCTATTTGTAATCCATACATGTTGTGTTTGCGGGGATCCGATGGATATTGAGATGCTATTTCATATTGATTATTGATTCTATCATGTCTTTGTTATTTGTGATCTTGCATGCTTTCCGTTGTTAGTAGCTATCTTGGTCAAGTAGATGCTAGCAACTTCAAGAGTTAGTATTTATGCTCGATAGTGGGTTCATGCCTCCGTAACTGGGAAGTGATGTAAATCTGTAAGGTACTAGATGTGCTATTGCTACTAGGGAGAAAACAACAATCATTTGTTCATAGAACAATCATATTGTTTACTTTACATGCAATTCATAAAGCAATAATCTATTGCTTGCAACTTAATACTAGAGGGGGTTCGGATGATAACCTCAAGGTGGATTATTAGTCATAGATGAAGTTGGATGGCGATACATGTATAATGATGTAATGCCCAATCAAGTCTCAAAGGAGTCAAGATGATTAGTATATGCTTATGCTTTCTCGAGGTTTGTCAATTGCCCTGTAATTTGTTCACCCAACATGTTATCTATCTTAAGGAGAGCCACCTCTAGTGAACTATGGACCCCGGTCCTTTCTTTTGCATACAATCTACAAAGTTTCTTGCTTTGTGTTTACTTTCTGCAAACTATTACTTCCTTCCATTCGATACGTTTAATCCTTTGTTTTCAGCAAAACCGGTGAGATTGACAACCTCATCGCAAGTTGGGGGCAAAGTTCTATGGTTGTATTCTGCAGGTCTCACGTTGTTTCTGGCACCGTGATGCGCCACCTAACGTTCGACTAGCTACACCTTTGGGGTGTTTCTTGCTCCTCTTGGATTGATAACCTGGTTTCTTACTGAGGGAAAACTTACTGCTGTGCTCATCATACCTTCCTCTTGGGGTTCCCAACAAGATCGATATATTTTGGCCATAAATCACCTATCTACTTGCCGCCGTCCACTGCCAGGCGCGTCTCGAAGCTAAAACCGAGAGTCGGCCATTGGGTTAGGTGCCGAACAACGCTAGTGATCCGGATCCCGGAGATGGATCCTGCGAGGCTTGAGAAGACGGAGATGGGTCCTGCGCAGCTGGGCATCATGGAATCTCCTTCAAGTCTGGAGAGCACAGAGGAGAACAAAACAGGGTAAGAGGAAGCGGGGTGGAGAGTGTCGGAGGTATGGAGCCCGGAGAAGGTGCCGTGCGTCCACACTGAAGGGTAAGATCTGTGATTCCTTTTCTGCATACCCCAATTAGTGTTTCTAGTCCCGTGGTGATGGCAAGGATATTTGTTGGTAACCGCAGGACGTCTCAGACTTGTCCTTGAGCATGATGCTTTGTCAAGAGAGCATGAAGACCTTTGAAATGTGTGGCGGTCACGGATGATGATGAGAAAGCATATCAAAGCGTGAATCTTGACCCTGATAGGATGGAGAGTAGGGAATATTTGGTTGATTCAAACTTTGATCCACGACTATGGGGTGATGAGGAAGAGGAATGTGAAGATGTGTAAATGGGATGTAGATACTGACGACAAAGACGAGGACATGCGTGATACACTTTTGAGGACAATCCTACAATTGATGAGGGACTATCTTTGGGAATGTGGAGAACTATAGATATGCGATTTACAACCTATGCAATCAGAGTTGGGTTGAATTTATCATTGAAAAAGCGACCAAAGAGATTTAGGGTGCATTGTAGGGAAAGTAATGTGTGTAAATGGAATTACATGCATCTCCAATGCGGTGGACACCCATTTCAGGTTGCAATAGCTACATTTAGTTTGATCTTTCTCATGTTATTTTGCTGATAACTAGCCCTGAATTATTTGGATTCTTATGAATGCGATCAAGTAAACAAGAAGAAACACAACTGCCCTAATACTTATTTTAAGTGATAAAATTAGACGGCGACTACCAAGTGGATTCTTGCTCATGCTTGTGGGTGAGGCATGATCATAACATTGGACTCTTGAACTCGAGCAAAGATTAGCAACAAGTTTAACGTTCTGATTCCTTACCATATAGTCTTTGATGGGAAGGAGATGGATCTAGACTTCATTCAAGGCAAGTGGAATGACAGTTTTCATATGTTGTATAGTTTCAAAGCTCAGGTAGAGAAAACATCACCTGGTAGTGTTGTTGACATCGATTATGAGGTTGTGAAAGGAAGAGAAAAGGTCTCGAGGGGGGTCAGGTATAAGCAGGCAGATAAGATATGCTTCAGGAGATGTTTTGTCTGCCTGAAGGCATGCTGGAAGGGGTTCCTAGGCATTGCAGGCCATGCTTGGCAATAGGCGCAACTTCTTTAACGAGGAAGTTTAGGGGACATGTTGTGCTTTGGATGCATAATTGGCTTCTACCCGTAGCTTATGTTGTTCTTGAGGTGAATCAAATGAAAGCTGGACATGGTTCATGCGAGACTACAGATAATTGGTCACCTTAAAGGCTTGGTGATACACACGGTGCATGGAGGTCTTGAGAATGTTGTTGATGTTGTGTTTCCTAGGGTTGAGCATAGGGAATGCATGCGGCACCTCGCTACTAACTTCACGAAGAAGTTCAAAGGAAAGATCTTTGAAGAGGACTTGTGTTGATCAACATACACATACACCCAAGCACGCATGCTACTTACTTGCAGAACATGTATGTAGAGCCAAAGGTGAAGAAATACCTTGAAGAACATCACACCAAGATATGGGCCAGAAGCAAGTTTGGTGAGTTAAGCAAGGTGGATTTTGTTTGCAATAATTTGGCAGAGAGTTTCAATGATAAGATTTAGACATGAAGACACTTGGAATTGTTATTTTGTTGGATGCAATAAGAGTGCATAATGGTGAAGATAGATTTAAGGCAAAAGAATTTGTGCAAGAAATTTTTTAGGCCATAAAATAGTTCAAAGATGGTTATGTTCTTGAATGCAAGAACTAGGGCAATGAGAACGATAAAGATGAGGATGATCAAGTTCTAGACCATTGGGTGAGGTTTATGCAGAATACAAGCATGGAAATGACCGGAGGTACACTGTAGACATTGGAAACAAGACTTGTTCATGCAGGCAGTGGCAAATTACTGGTCTACCATGTCACCAAGCAATTTACTTCATCTTAAAGCTTAGAGGCAGCGGAGCTGAAATAGAGAACTATGTACAACTCTTTCTCCATGGACAAGTTTGCTGCAATTTATGCGAAACGTACCACCTATATTAATGAAAATGATTGAGAGATTGTCGATCCAGGTTCAAACTTCAACCACCAGTTCTTAGGAGGCCACCTAGGAGGCCTAGAAAGCTAAGGATCGAAGCCTCCACCGATAAAGGTTCAAGGCTGGGAGCTAGTAAAAGGAAATGCAAACATTGTGGCAGATTCGGCCATATCAAGAGGTTGTGCAAAAACCCAGTTACACATGATATTGTTCCTGTTCACACCCGGTGGCGAAAATGAGGCTTCTCACCGGGAATCGGAGGAAGAGAAGCGGTAGGAGCGAAGAACTTGAGGAAGTGTAGCAGGTGGAGGAAAACGGTGATGAGCACTCGGAGGAAAATGTACGTAAGCAGCCAAATTTATGAAGAAGTGGAGGTGCCGGCGAGAAAAGGTTGTGAAAAGAGACAAAAGGGTAAGCAGAACAGGGAGGAAAGGGCAAATAATGGAGGTGTATTAGAATATGAAGAAGTTGCAGGGGTGATTGAGGATGTTCTTGAGATCTTTCTTAGCACGCAAGAGAAATAATAAATCCTGCCAATTTCATCTTTTATGCGATTCTCGGATGAAAGGTAAGCTTAAAAATTGTTTTATTTGCCATTTTATCATTTTTTTTATCCTCATCAACTATTGCTTAATACTGACATGGGCTAAGACTAATAAGAGGAGTAGAAAGGTGCGGGCACACTAAAGTCGTATGTTGAATTATTTCTTAGAACCTAAACTAGTCGTGTCATCTTTATTTATATCTAGCGAGTCCAACGGTTCTGTGATTGGGTCATGTGGACCAGATTACAATTTTTGTAATATTATTACATTAATTTTTTACCTGCATATGGACGCAGCTACTAGTTCATATCCCCCTTGGATTCCATCTCTATGGCACTCCAATTATGGTTGTGCCATCAAGTAGTAGAGTCGAGATATTGTCCCATCGATGTGGACGCAATGACTTTGTTTGTTCAGAAATTGATGACTTTTGATTAGTTTGAAAGACAGATAAACCTAAAACATGTATCTAGACATGTTTTGGGTATAGATACATTTATTAAATATCTAAAAAACTAAGTCAGTTATATCTGGACATGAGTAGTACACTATTATAACACGCTCGATCCCTTCTCCTCTCGTGCACTCCAAATTATGGCTGTGTCATCAAGTGCTAGGAGCAGAGTCAGCGTATTGTCCCATTCGATATGCCAGGAACGCGCGAACTTTATTTTCAGGATCGGACGAGTTTCGACTAGTTTCAAAGACAAAGACAACTAAAACATGGCAAACATATATAGATTATGATGATAATCGACTATTACTCAAGTGACCTGATACGATGCAAACGTATCTATAATTTTTGATGTTCCATGTTTGGTTTATATCTACTTTCTTATGTTTTGCCCACACTTTGGAGTATTTTTATACACTTTCTTGGACTAACCTATTAACAAGATGCCACAGTGCCAGTTGCCTATTTTCTGCTGTTTTTGGTTCGGGAAAATCCAGGAAAATGAATATTCTGAATTGGGCAGGACAAAAGCCAAAGTTAATATTTTACACGAAGACTCGTGGAGCGGAAGGCGAGGCGGAGGGGGCCACAGGCGGCCACACCAACCCTTGGCGCAGGCGGCCTAGGCCGTGCCGAGAATGGTGGGCCCCGGCCGCCACCTGACCTTGCCCCTTCGCCTATAAAAGCCCCTGACGAAAACTAAATCGAGCGACCTCGGCCACGAAAAGTTCCACCGGTGCCGCCACTGCGAAGGGAATTCGGGACAGAAAGTCTCTGTTCGGCACCTGCCGACAGGGAAGTGCCAGAACCATCTCCGCTCGATATCCACCACCATCTCCATCTTCTTGATTCCCATGATGATGAGGGAGTAGTTCTTCCTCGTGGCAAGGGGTTCTACTAGTAGCTATGTGTTCACCTCTCTCTCTATGCATGATCATATTGTGATCATGAGCTTTATAATCAAGTAGATCTACCTTGCTACTCAAGTGCTTTAATAGATCTCTGCTCTCCCCATGTGTGTGAAAGTGGCGTGCACCATGGGTAACATAGGCTAGAGATTACGAATACTTGTTATGAGTTATATTTGGAGCTGGATGTTTTTATGAAATTGTGGTGTTTGTTGGAACCATCTAGAGCTCAAGGTGACAGTGTGGGGTTATCTAGATGGGGAAAACAAACTTTGAGGTAATGTTGTTATAGCCCTACCATGGAATAGAGTGTCCAAGCTGTAGAAGTAGTTCAGAGTATTATCATGAAGAGAAGATACTTATATGAGTGTTCACTAGTGAAAGTATGATCCCTAGGCCTTGTTTCTAAGCTTCTAAACTACGTTTACAACTAGATCTGTTACATGTTTGCTTGCTTCCATCTTTATTTCAGTTTGCCTTTAGTCTCTTCCATGCCATCAAGCTATTTTATGGCACGTTGTCTTATATCCATACCACTTGTATTTCACTATCTCTTGTTGAACTAGTGCACCTATACACGACAAGTGTATTGGTGTTAGGGGACACAAGAGACTTCTTGTATCTTGATTGCAGGGTTGCTTGAGAGGATACCTTTGACCACTTCCTTCCTAAGGATTCGATAAACCTTGGGTGATCCACTTAAGAAAACTTGCTGCTATTCTACAAACCTCTGCGCTTGAGGCCCAACAACTGCCTACAAGAATAGAAGTGCGTGAACATCAAACTATTTTAAGGCAGGCGCCATTCAGGAGGTGGGTAAAGGTACTCACATCCTCCGGTGTGAGTCGTGAAGTTATTTCCTTTAGATTATGCAATTTTGTATTTTTTGTTTCTTGTTTTCACTAGTTAGGCAATGGAAAACAACAACAAAAATTGAGAACAAATTAAAAATTGAGAGCTTTATAGTATATCTTGAGTTAGGACATGAAGTGTTTGAAGAAAATTAAAAACCTATGGAACTTTATTTGCATGCTAATACTTGATGTTGTTAGTATAATTCTTTGGACACCATTATACGCTAATGCTATGGAAAAGTATAAGCTTGGGAAGCTAGTTTTTATGAAAATGATCTTTTTAGTCCCCCAAAGCAGAGGAGAAAATTTACTTTGATGATACTATGCCTCCAATATATAGTGATTACAATGATGAATGTGATATTTTCAGTCCACCTACTATTGAGGAGAAAATTAATGATTACAATATGCCTCTATATTTGATGATTATGGTTGTGAGAATAATAATGATAGCTATTTTGTTGAATTTGCTCCCACCATAATTAATAAGAATGACTATGCTTATGTGGAGAGTAATAATCATTTTATGCATGTGGCTCATGATAAGAATGTTTTATGCAATAGTTATATTATTAATTTTATTCATGATGCTATAAAAGTTATTATGAGAGAGGAAACATGGTTTTATGCATCTCAATAATATTAAGTTTCCCTCTTTATGTTGAAAGTCTTGAAGTTGCACTTCTTTTGCTTTACTATGATTGTTGCTTTGTGATTTCATGATTTGTTTCTTTACAAGATTCCTATGCATAGGAAGTGGGTGAACTTAAATGTGCTTGAATTTCTTATTGATGCTCTCTTTTACTTCAATTCATATTTCTTATGTGAGGATCTTCTCAAACTATCATGCCTAGCAAAAGGTTAAACAAAAGTACTTATTGGGAGATAGCAAAAGTTTTAGATGAGTCTTGGAGTTATTGGCTTCAGTAATAAACTCTCCTTATCCTTTTATTTTCTTTTTGTGCGAGAGTAACCTCTAATGAGAGAGAAGTAATGCTTGGGAAAGTTGCTGTCCGAAGCGATTTTGTTCTTCGCTGTAAAAATTCGTGTAAAATCTCTACGTCAGTTTGAGCTGTGATTTTCTGTGCTTCTGCCCCAGGTTGTTATCCAACTTTCTTTAGTTCAACACTTTTCTATTTGAGCAACAGAAGGTCTTCGAAAAATTTGTTTTACCTGCTGGTCTGTTTGACAGATTTCTGCCATTATTTGCATTTGCTTCTTGTTGATTCCTTTTTGGTTCTTTTTGAATTGAGCTTTTTGAGGGAAGTGCTACATTAGATTTTGTTTTAATGGAAGTTTTTTGGTGTTGAAACTGAACTCAAAGACTTATTATCTTGAGTACACTAATTTGCTACTAAAGATTGTGTGAAGTTACGTATGAAGGAAAAATTTCCAGGTGTATGGAGAGAATGATGTAATGAGGTGAAGAATGGACTAAGCTCAAGCTTGGGGATGCCACCCATGTCACCCAAGAAATATCCAAGAAGTACAAGCGTCAAAACTTGGGGATGCCCAAGGTATCCCCTTCTTCATCAATAAAAATCTCAGCTTTCTTCCAAACACTTCATTTTTATTGTTTCATGCATAGTAGTGTTGTTATTGGAGCTTCTTCGTTTTTGTTTTTTGTTTTTGTTTGATTGAATAAATTTGTTGTATTTGAAAATATGAGTAAAGTTCATGCTTAAGTGGTAAAGAGCTTGTTTTGTTGTAGCCTATGCTTTGTCATGTCATGCTTGGTATTGTTTTGGCTTTATGCTTAGTGATTTTTTCTGTAGCATGACATGTATTACGAAACAATTGAGATTGCTTAATGTGCATTGAAGAATCATCGTTGTTTTAGCATATTAAAGCATAGTATTGTGGTATTCTCCTTTGATGCTTTATTTGGGTTGACTTGGCGTGCTCACGCCATGTTTATTAAAGACTATACCAAGTCACCATAGCCTCTATGATCATTTAGTTTTCGACTTGTAATATCACTTTATGCTTTAATTAATGATGTTTTGTCGCTTTGCATGATTATGGCCATTATTTCTCTAGTTGGTGTCCCGGTCTTTGCTAGCCTCCATAACCAAGTATAGGTTCCACTCATGCATCAACTCAAATAAAACCAAGTTATTTCAAAGAGTCCACCATACCTACTATTAGCATTTGCTATTCCAAGTATATTCATGTTTTATCTACCTTAGAATTAAACTTGTTATGAGAAAACTAGTGATTAAAGCTCTCACGAAATTGATGACACACTTTACTTTTCTTGCCCTAGTAAACTTGAAACATTCGTCATCTATGTTGTATATCTTGCACTTATATGTTGGGGATTAGAAGAACCATGCTATCATGGGGAGCATTCAACATTGCACTTGTACATTGTACCTAGTTGATATCATGCTCTTTTGTCCATGGATGTTGTAAACTTTCAACATTGCACTTGACATTGAAACACTTGGGCCGCATTGGTCTAATCCATGCCTAATCATGGTGGAAACCTACAGTAACCATAATGAGCTGTCTATGAAGCATTCTTCTTTATAAAAAAGAATAGAATTGAGAAAAAGAAAAGAAAAAAGATGAGAAAAGAGGAAAGGAGAAAAAACACCATTTTCCCATGGTAAATAAGAAGATTACTGAGATGCTCATTAATCCGCCTTGTCATTTTGATATGGATTCTTTGTATCATCGGGCAGGGGTACCTGCTGGCAGTTCTCTATGATACACATGTACTTACTATGACAAGAACTTACGGTAACTAAACATGAGTAGCATGAGGAAGGCGATTCTCGTATTCAAGGGACATGAGATTGCCAACTTATACTTTGTAAAGCATATATCCATAGTTTGTTCTTTAACCTAATCACTTCAAGATTCTTATGATAGGGGCAATGAGAGATGAAGCTAATAAGTACCATAATTTTTGGAAGCTCTTTATGAAACTTGAATCCCTGCTTCCTTCTATGAAAGGCCTTTCTTTTACTTTTATGTTTGGTCTCCACCTTCTATCTCTATGCACCTATTGAGAGAGCATAGTGGCCATTCTTAGTTTAATGTACATTGTCCACAAGGAATCTGTTGATTGATGCAATAACTTTGATATTGCTTGTTCTTAAACTATTTGTATCTAGTATATACATGAACTTTGAAGGTGTCCTTATGCATTTGTTTGGTACTCTATGAGGGACAAGCTGAATGCCATTATGCTATGTTTTTCCTATATGTGAAACAAGCAAGCGTCTTTCAATGCATTGTTATTCATGATCTTTGTTTGTACCTTTTCATGCGTTACCTAACATAGTTGATATGTCTTATTATTTAAGAGCTTTATCTTCATGCTATGTTGAAGTACTATGATCCAATGCTATCAATGTTTTACAAATACTTTGATCATGTTTATGATGGTGCATGTCACCTCAAAAATTATTCTTTCTTTTTATCACTTACTTACTCGAGGGGCGGCGGGAGTTAAGCTTGGGGATGTTGGATCGTTGCAAACGTATCATAATTTTTGATGTTCCATGCTTGGTTTATATCTACTTTCTTATGTTTTGCCCACACTTTGGAGTATTTTATACACTTTCTTGGACTATACGATTAACAAGATGCCCACGATTGCTATTGCTATTTTTTGCTATATATTTTTGGTTCGAGAAAGTCAGAAAATGAATATTCTCAGACCGGAATTGGGCCAGACAAAAGCCAAGTTAATATTTCACAAGGAAGCATGCACGGAGCGAGGAAGACAAGTCGGAGGGGGCTATTGCAGGCGACCACACCACCTTGCCCATTTGGCGCGCCTAATTTAGGTAGTGGCCGAAGAATAGTGTATTCTGCCCCACAGCCGACCTACCACCTTGCCTACGCCTATAAGAAGACCACAGGGCGAAAACCCTAAATCTAATGAACCAGCCTCCAACCACGAAAAGTTCCTGACTTCCGCATTGCTGCAAAGAAGGGGAGATTGAGAGAGACAGAAAGTCTCTGTTCCTAAGAAGCACGGCTGCCGAGACGAAGTGCCGGAGCCATCTCCATCGATATCCACCACCATCTCCATAAGCGTGGTTGCTGATTTCCATGATGATGAGGGGAGTAGTTCTTCCTGCGTGGCTAAGGGTTCTACTAGTAGCTATGTGTTCATCTCTCTCTCTATGCATGATCATATCATGTGATCACGAACTTTGTAATCAAGGAGATCTACCTTTGGTCGATGGCTCGAAGTGTTGATGTGGAGCTCATTGTGGAACCCCAAGAAGGAAGGTATGATGATCACAGCAGAACTTTCCCTTAGTTATGAAACCAAGGTTTAATCGAACCCGGTAAAGAGGAGCAAGGAAACACCCCAAAGGTGTTGCTAGGTAAAACCTTGGCAGAAGCGCACTACTCTGATAGTAGGTAAACGTGGAGACTGCACAACACAACCACAAAACTTTGCTAAATTGCGATGGGGTTGTCAATCTCACCGGTTTTGCTGAAAACAAAGGATTAAACGTGCTCGAATGTAAAGGAAGGTGACTTGATTTGCGAGAGAAAGTAAACACAAAGCGATAAACATTTTGTAGATTGTATGTACAAGAAAGGACCCGAAGTATCCATAGTTCACTAGAGGTGGCTCTCATAAGATAGATAACATGCTTTGGGTGAACAAATTACATGAGGGCAATTGTCAAACATCGAGAAAGCAATACATGCATATACTAATCATCTTGACTCCTTGAACTTGATTGAGCATTACAACATTATAGATAGGCCGAATCATCCAAGCGCATCTATGACTAATAATCCACCTTCAAAGTTATCATCAAGAACCCCTCCGATTATTAAGTTGCAAGCAATAGATTATTAGCTACAGATTAGCGTGTAAAGAAAACAATATGATAGTTATATGAACAAAGTATTGTTGTTTTATCCTAGTAGAAACTGACATCTAAGTACCTTAGAGATTTCTTGTCACTTCCATGCATTACGAGGAGGCATGAACCCACCATCGACATAAATACTAACTCTTGGAGTTGCTAGCATCTACTTAGCCAAGATAGCTACTAACAACTAAAAGCATGCAAGATCTACAAATAACAAAGACATGATAGAATCAATAATCAATCTTAAATAGCATCTCAATATCCATCGGATCCCAAAAACACAACATGCAGAATTACAAATAGATGATCTTGATCATGAGCAGACTCACAAGATCTAGACATTGAAAGAAAGCACAAAGGAGGAGAACCAGCCATCTAGCTACTACATGGACCCGTAGTCTAGAGATGAACTACTCATACATCACACCAGAGGCTTGCATGATGATGAAGAAGGCCTCCAGGGTGAATTCTCTCCGACGAGGTGTCGAAGAGCTCGAGATCCTCCCTAGATCTAGGGAGGATGGAGATAGGACGGCTGCCTGAGACTCTTTCATGGATTTTTTATCAGGTACTTTAGGGTTTTGGTCACTGAGGGGCAATATATAGAGGCGGAAGGAAGGCCAAGAGGGGTGTTTAGGGGTGGCCCAGACCACCCTTGAAGCCTTGAGCAAGCACAGCCACGGCGGTGGTGTGACGACCCCAGCCCTTCTCGAGTCTCGTGATACATTGTCGGTATCGAGGATGTCTTAGGAAAATATAGGCACTTTGGCTTTTGTCCCGTCCAATTCAAGAGAATATTCATTTACGACTTTCCTAGAACCAAAATCAAGCAATGAAAAGCAGTGGTGGCACTGCTTGTGAAACTCTTGTTAATAGAGTTAGTCCAAGAAATCATGCTGAAAAAGTACTCAAAGTGTGGACAAACTCAAGAAGTAGATAAAACCAAGCATGGAACATCAAAATTATAGATACATTGTTAATGATATGAACATCCCCAAGCTTAACTCATGCTCGATCCTTGGAGTAGGTGAGTGATATAAAAGAAAAGAATAATTTTGAGGTGACATGCGCATCATAAACTTGATCAAAGTACTTATGTAAAGCATTCAAAGGCTGGGATCATAGTACTTCAATCATAACAAGAAAGACAAGGTTCCTAACAATAAGACAAAAGAAACTACGTTTGCAACATGAAAGAGGCACAAACAAAGATTCATGTGAATAACAATGCTTTGCCAAGATGTTTGTTTGTTTCACATAAAAGAAAACATAGCATATTAGCATTTAGCTTGTCCCTCATAGGTAGCAAATATAAATGCATGAGCACCTTCAAAGTTCATAAAAGTGACCCCAGATACTGAAATAAAGGTTTAAAACAAAGCAATATCATGGTATGCATCAATCAACTAGTCTTGGGACAAATGCCCATAGAACTAAGAATAGCCACTATATACTCTCAAAATGAAAGTGCATAAAGAAGTGAGAAGAGGTGGAGACTCATCGTATAATGGTGGAAGAAAGGCCTTCACTTAGTAAGTAGTGAGTTCAAGTCTCATAAAACTTCCAAAATTATGGTGCTTTATAGCTTTCAGCTCTCATTTTGCCCCTATCATAAGCATCTTGAAGGTGATTACGGTTAAAGTGACACAACTAAGAGGATATGCTTGACAAGTTATAAGCGAAAATCTCATGCCCTGCTTACAGCTAAGACCAGACCTCATGCTACTCAACTGTAGTCCACAAGTAAGCTCTTGTCATTGTAGTACATATGTATCATAAGAGAATGGTCAGCGGTATCACTTGCACATGATGCAAAGGCTTTATCCCATAATCAAAATGACAAAACAAGCGACATGATGAGCATCTAAAACAGATCTTTTTATTGCTGCTATTTTCATAGGTTTTATTTGAGGATGCTTCATAGGTGCTCATTATGGGTGATGCAAATTTGATGCAAGTTTCCACCATGATTAGGCATGGCTTAGAGCTAAGCTGACCCAGGCGTTTCTCAACACACATACAAACTCCATGATCTTTGGATTCCACTTTTTATTTCACACACATGCGGGATCCATAAGCAAAAAGAACATGCCAATATCAGCGGGGTACAATTTTCAGTACAAGTGCAATGTTGAAAGTGTTCCCCGCGATACATCAGTTACTGCTAACTTCCAACTTATAAGCGCAAGCATATCATGCCAACAAAGAAAAGGACCCAATGGTTCCAAGTTTATTAGATGAAAAAGTAAAGTGTGCCGTAAGGTTAAATGAGAGCTTTAATCACTAGTTTTCTCATAACAAGTTTAATTTGGAAGGTAACAAAACAGATATACTTGGAATAGCATACTAATGAAATTGGGTATGGTGGACTCTTTGGAATAACTTGGTTTAGGGAGTTGGATGCATGGTGGAACTCATACTTGAATTTATGGAGAAATTTAGCAAAAAAGAAGCTGGGAAGCGACGAACTAAGAAGTATGTGCATACATAATCATGCGAGGAGCAACCAAAACATCATTAAAAGCATAAAGTGATACTACAAGTTGAAAACTAAAGGATAATAAAAACTATGATGACTTGGGATAGTCATAACATTGTGTGAGCATGCGCCAATCGAAGCCCAAATAGAAACATCAAGGAGAATACCACAATACTTTTAATGTATGCTAAAACAACGCATATTGATTCATCCAAGGCATTAAGAAATCTCAATTGTTTATAACAAGTCATGCTACAGCAAAGAATAATAAGCCAAGCATAAAAGCCAAAACAATATCGAGCATGGCATTTACAAGCATAGGTACGAGTAAAAACAAGCTCTCTTTAACGCCAAGCATGAACTTTCCTCTTTTCCAAACCAAACCAAACTATTTGTAAACCGATGTATGAAATAGAGTTGACAATTTATTCAGAAACTAATAAAACCAATGAAATGAAAAATCAAAAGCAGCGAAAAGAAAGGCGCTTAGAACAACACAACTATGCATAAACAGTAAAAATATAGGCGTTTAGAAAAGAGAGCACGAGATTTTAATGATGAAGAGAAGAGGATGTGGGCATCCCCCCAACTACCCGCTTGTACTCTTGGATATTTCTTTGGAGTACGACAGCAGTGGAATACCTAAGCTTGAGCTCTAGTCCATCTTTCAATCTCATTACTCATTCCTTCCATACACACAAATTTTTCCTCCTTCAAAACTTCACCTGATCTTTATAGCAACATTGGTGCACTCAGATAATGAGTCTTAAGGTTGTTTTTAACACTAATAGAAAAAAAAAAAAAAAAAAATAATTAAAATTATTTAAAAAAAAAAAAAATTAAAAAAAAAAAAAAAAATTAAAAATTAAAAAAAAATTAAAAAAAAAAAAATTAAAAAAAAAAAATTATGACACTAGCTACTGAGCTTTTCTCAAAATCTCGATTCTGAAAGAACTAAAAGGAACCAACAAAACAAATCGAGAAAATGGAAATGCATCCAAAAGCAGTTAGCAGTGAGCAATTTTTTAGAAGACCATACATTGCTCAATCAAAAATTGTTGAATATGAAAGTTATATAACAACACAGGGCAAACACAAAATTCTACGCCTCAAAAGCAGGCTTTGATTTTACTACGAATTTTTAAATTGAAGCACTCATCTGTTCGGGACAACAACTTTCCCAATCATTACTTCTCTCTCATTTTGAGTTACTCTTAACAAAAAGCAAATAAAAGGATAGGGCGTTTATTACTGAATGTGCTTAAGACTGTCTAAAACTTTTGGGTTATCTCCCGTGAGTACTTTTCTTTAACGCCTTTAAGTTAGGCATAAGAAGCAAAAGAAAGAATCAAGTGTTCTCAAATATGAAGAGAAGCATTAGAATTAATGCGGAAATATCTTCAACAAGGCAGGTGTATCATCAAATAAGTTCTAGAGGATCCTCTCTCGATGCTCTTAAGTTCCTTTTTTCATCAAGGGTTTTGGGGCTTGATCAATCCAAGATTTCTTTTCTATGACTTCATGCATTGCTACCCAGGTTTAAAGAATTGGTATCTTAGTTTCCTCCCATTAGGATTCAATTTGTTCATCTTTTCTCGTGTGCAATAACATCTCGCATGAGCCTACTTGTATTAAACGTTCAAAAGGCTTTTCCCTAGCTTCCTTGGCAAAATCATAGAATTCCTTAAACAATGTTTCTAGAATAAAATCCCTCTTTTTGAGGTCCTCAATTTCAACATTACTTGCATTAAGGGGTTGAGGTTAACAAACCTATCTTCAACATGTATGAACTAAAGAAAACTGCCTTCGTCTCATAGTTTGGAGCAGGATTCTTAGGGATCTATCTCAATATCTTCAATAGCACTAACATGATTAAAAATTCTTCAATATTATCTTTTCAATTATAGAACCACTACCAATTGAAAGATCTTTTCGAGAATTGAATTTGGAATCCCAGTGACATGGTGTGCTAAGGAAGAGTATAACTAAAGGGGCTGTTTTTTGTGTGTTTTGAATAAATAAACAAACTTGTAAAACTGATTTTTTGTGTTTTGATAACAAAACAAGCAAACAAAAGCAAAAAAACTAAAGCAAAACAAAAAATAACAAAGTAAAAAGTTGGTTGTAATGAGAGACTCCCCTTGTGAAGATGTCCTTGACTCCCGATATGGCCTTGAAGAAAAATACTTGATGGCTCGGTGTTGATGTGGAGCTTGTTGGGGAACCCCAAGAGGAAGGTATGATGAGCATAGCAGTAAGTCAACATCCCAAAACTCTAATCAAGGTTATTAAGATCCAAATCATCAGAATTTAGGGTTAACAAACTTTTCCATTAAAATGATTAAGCATTCATATGTGTATGCATTTAAATTAGGGATTGTTTAAATTGCATTTGAGTGATACGGTGATTCTAAAATGATTCTAAGGTGAATTAAACATCTAAATCATTCCCAAACAAATCGGAGAAAAAATAAATCAAAAAGAATAAAATAAACAAATGGTCATTTGTGCCATTTTAATCTTTTATTCTTATTATTCCCTAGAACTCAAATCTTATGAGAAAAATTGTGGTTCTTTGTAACCCTTGCTAGTACAAGTAGTGATGTTTCCAAAGGCCCACTTTGTTTCATCCAAAAACTTTCAAACACTAATTCGTGACATTTGAAAATTGAATGTAGTTCATATGTATGATCACACTTATTCAAAAAACCACTCAAATGAACTCCTTTTAAAACCAAGCCACTAGAAACTCAAGCATAAGATACATCCTCACCAAAAAATCAGCCCAAAATTCATACATTTTGTTCTTGCGGCCATTTGATCGAGCAATTTGGCCGGCCAATCATGCCTTCTTAACTAATATTATTGCTAAGTTAAACCTTGTCTGTTACCTATCTACTCTCCCTGTCCCCAGAGTCCAACCAAACCCCGATAGCCCCTCCCTTGGCAGTGCAGGCCTTGCCATGTAGTGCTGCCCGGCGGGAAGTGGGGCGCGCCGGGAGACCGTCTTGCGCGCCATTCCAGTGATGCCCCTATCTCCTTGACCTCTTAGCCTCCACATCCACCGGCTTCGATCAACCCCATTTTGGACCCTCCCCAAGTTGCGGCCCTTTCTCTCTACGAGCTTGGTATGCGCTCAGTGCAGTACCATGACCTGTGACAGACCAGCCCTGGGCCCATCTGCGCCGCCCTCGCCTCAACCTGGCTGACCCGCCCAAACACGGCGTGCACCACGCTGCCGTCGACCCCATGATCTCACCATGCTGGCGCCCATTCGACATCGCCTCTGTCTCCCGAGGCGTGCAGCGCTCCGACCACCCATGCCACGCCCCTAAGCCGCGCCATTAAGCCATAGAGCACGCCAGGCTCAAGCACCATCTGCCCCTCACAGCCCATGCCGATGGCGCCACTATCATCATCCAAACAAGTTAAACGTCACCTCAGTCCCTCCTCGAGCCTATATAAGGCCTTCCCCATCCTCAATCTCCCACCATTCGACTCCCCTCTCCCCTCCCTGGTACTTTCTCACCTCTACGCCGGGCACTCGGCTGACAGGCTGCGGAATTTCACGGAGAGTAGCAGCTGAGAGGAGGAGGAGGCGCTCTGAGGTCCGGAGTCCAGCCCCTACCACTTGACCTACGCATGAGTCGCCGCCATCAAGTTCGATCGCCGCCTCCACACTAGTTGGAGCCACAGTACGTCCCAGTGGGCCCCACTTGGCGTTTAAGATTGATCTCACCATGATCGTTTTATTAAACCCGATGAATGGTAGAGATTGATCTGCGTTATGATGTGACCGAGATCTCTGAATACCGTTTTGGGTTTAAGTCTCATTTGCAGTAAAGCGGGACCAACTGTCAACCGCCCTCTCGCCGCTGTGAGCATCCTTGGGCAAAACCCATTTCCTTTCCATGACCAGTTGAATTCAAATATGATTTTCTATTTGAGTTTAAACTCAATTTTATACCTTAGTTTAAAAATCAATTAGGAAGATTTACTAAACCAAATTGAGTGATTCAATTTTTTGAAAGCTTCTGAAAAGATCTATCAAGCAGTTGGATTTAATTCATTTAGGTTGAGATCTCTCCTAGTAAAAATAACAAAGGCCAGGAAAGATTTTGAACATTGAACATTTTTTATAAAAATCCTTCAACAGCTTTTTAAGGTGTTCCAACTCTCAAAATCATATTTAACCATACCTATCTAAATATATATGTAAGGTTTGCATGAAGTGACTTTGTACTAGTACCAAAATAATGCTATATAGGCATTTCTAGTCACTTTAAATCATTAAATAGCTTTAACTTATTGAAATGTGATGTATAATCACATTACCATATGTTAGAATATGTGGTGATGACATGTGTCCCACATGATCCCATATTTTAATTGGAGAATATTAAATCTTAGTTAATTTGAAGAGTAGAAATTACTTTTCTCAAATAAAAAGAAATGAAGCTAGTTCACCCAAACTTTGTGATGCTTTGGATATTAGATCATCATCAAATGTGTGCCTTAGTGTCATAGAAGTAGACTAGTTATTGTTTGAAGTGATTGTGTATCCCATTATGTATTTATAGGCAGTAGTGCAGGCCAAGCTTTTTGAGGGGAGGAGTTCTACAAGATGAGGAGGAAGAAACTTCCAACCAGCACTTTTATCAAGGCAAGCTAACACTTTACCAGTATTATACTAGCAAGCCATCATTATGATGCAAGGTAACCCTTGGAACCTAGCTAACCTAGAAAGACATTAGACATGCTTTTGATTTATACCAATTGAATTTATACCTGTTGAATTTAAGTCCAAGCTTTACTTTTCTTTACTTTACCAAAGTCCTTTACTTGTTTTGAGGTAGCATAAAGTATAAACTTGACCTATCTAGATAACCTTAGATGTGGGTCTATGGCATGAGATTGAGATTAACATCACCTTAGTAGACACTCTTAGCGATAGCTTAGGCTAAATCAAAACTTGACTCACTTAGATGGGAACAACTTGGTAAAAATGGTGTAGAAAACCTTGGAATGATGGTCATTCTATTGAGATGTTTTTGACATGTTGAGAAACACAAATGGTTTATGATGATGAAAATGTTGGGGCACAGAGCCCCTTGGCCTTTTACTAAAACTGATGGTTGGATTGGATCGATACCATTTCCAATTTTCAACACAACTACAATACTGAATTGGGTAAGAGCAGGAAGTTTATTATGCCTTAGTGTTCCCCTCACGGGAGGTTTATTTGAGAACTACCTCTCAATGTTGTCCACCTAACCGTGCCCAAGATGACAGATGGTCATGGTTGGGAGAGCCATGTATGGAGAGGTGCTTATACTAAGTTGTGTAAAGGGAAGGTTAGCCAATAAAACACGGGATTTTAATCCCGGATGCCAGATTTTGCCATACCTCGCCAATCCGGGATTTACCATTTTTGCAAGACATAACGGATTGGATATCACGTTTATCCATTCTGAACTATTACATAAGGTTTACACAAATAGGATCTCATGATCCGATCTTTAATACAACAGCCGGCCCGGGGAAATAAGCGATAAGCGTGAAATGGTAGGGTCCATCTTGAGAGCCGCAATTAATCTTGTGGCAGCGAGATAGTCTGATTATCATAAATAAAGATCTGTGAAATAGCCATCATAAATAATCTCCTTCATAGATACATGTGATAATAACCCGAGGGACAAAAAGGCATAGAGTACTCTTTAAGTACTACTTAAACTACTACTAGCAAGGAGGTTATAATTCCTATGAAAGTTAAAATAGGAATTTAAAGAATAACTATCAAGTTAAGTTTGAAACCTAAAGCTGAGGATACGAAACAAGAAAGATAAAATAAAATTCTAGAATCACTTTAAGTTGGGAAGCTATTTTCATCTACGACCTATTTATTGGTCAAGTCAGGTTCATCATTCATTTCAAGTTATTTAGGAAACCTTCGACAGCGAAACACTAAGCCATTCAAGCATCCATAGCAAGACCTTTCAACCAAAATAATTTGACACTTTCTGCGAGGAGGTGGTACTTTCTTGCAAGATGATACATCACATCGAGGATAACTTTGAATCATCATACTTAATTATCTGGATAATCAAACATAACCTTCCTTTACACACCCTAGTACAAGCACCTCTCCTATGAGCATGCCTCCCAACCAAGCCATCTCCAGTCATCTTGGGCAACCTTTGCATAGGTGGACAACATTGTGAGGGAAAGGTAGCCTCATTCAAACCTCTCAGTGAGGTAACTAATACTAATGCATATAAATTTCAATAAGCCTTTTAATTCAGGTAATGTGGTTGTATGCAGTAAATTTGGAATGGTATTACATAGAATCAAGCATTCAGGTTTATAAGAAGGGTTAAGGCTCACGCCTCATCATTTCATCATCATAAATATTGTGTTCTCCACATGTCCATGCAGCATCTCAATAGAATGACTCATCATTCAAGGTTTTCATAACTCATTTCACCAATGTTTCCCCATCTAAAATGACTCAAGTTTGATCTATTCTAAAACACTAGAGTTAGGTGTTCACTAAGGTGGGAAATTGGGATCGATCTCATACCATAGAATGACATACAAGGGTTTCTAATTAGGTCAAGTTTTAGCCTCTTTATACCTTCAAAAAGTGATTAAAGAACTTTGAGTAAACTAAAGGGGGGTGTATGTGATCAAAAGTATGCTTAGGCATCTTTACTAAACCATCTAGTTTTATTCTATCTTGCTACAATAACACTAAAGCATGTTTGCAAGGTTAGCTTACCACTAATAGCTTGCCTTGGTTGGTGCAGTGGTTATTGTCTTCTTCTTCTTCTTGTTGAGCCTCTCACCTCCTCGAAGGCTTGAATTACGATACTATAGTCTAGAAATACATAGAGTGCACAATCACCAAAAGAAATACTTAACTTACAAATGAAGTAGTATTCTAAACCACAGTGATGATCTATTATCATCCCAAACATCACAAGTTTTAATTCAATAGTTTCAACCTTTTTATTTTGGATAGAAATTTCTACTCATTGAAATAATAACTAAGATTTAATATTCACCACCAAATATGGGATCATGTGGACACATGTCCTCACACATATTCTAACATGTGGGAATGAGATTGAAGGTTGGATCAATATTACTTTGGTTTTAAGTTTATTATTTAATGATTTAGTGACTAGAAATACCTATAGCATTATTTTTGGTACTAGTCCAAAGTCACTGCCTATAAACTATAATATTATTACATATTTAGATAGATATGATGAAATGTGATTTTTAGAGTTGGAATCCCAACTCAAAAGCTAACTTAGTTGATTTTACAAAATGTTTCAAGTTGCAAAGCTTATGTCTCCTTATTTTTATTAGGAGAAATCTATAACTCAAATGAATTAAATCCAACAGGCTTGGATAGACATTTCAATACCTTCCAGACAAAATTAGTTTCATGTAATTTGGTTGTCAAACTCACAGGGTAATTTGAAACACTGGACGACATATTCTAACTAAAGAAAAACCTAGATTTGAATCTCCCCGGGCTTGCAGTAGGGAAAGGAAATGAAGCCGACCCGGAAATTAGGCCTTTCTGGCAACCTGGAGCTCCTTTGAGAAGTCCCCTGGTCATGGCATAGCAGCAATGATGCAGCGTAAATGATGCGATTAGAGCTAAGTCTGACTGGGGTCGTCATCGGCCAGCCAGACTGGTCGCAATGAGGCCTTTCGAACCCTAAGCGGCTCGATGAGGGGTCTACGAGGCGTACTAGGAGCTCCAGCAGGGTAAACGTGCAGGCGAACAAAGTGGAAACGGCGGCAAGCCGGCGTGGTGTGTGGCGGGCTGGGTGCTTGAATCAACAGCCTTCTCGAGCCCAGCTCCCGGCTCAATTCGGTAATTGCTGCTCACTTGCTCCGTAGTGGGTGAGGAATTCGAGAGGTGAGGGAGTGGAATGGTGTGAGTCTTTGGTGCTGGGGAGGCTCCCCTTTTATAAACCGACGGTGAGACGAAGCGGGATGAAATGATCGTGAATTGGCGACTTGTAGCTCACAATGAGCTAAGCGGCATGGTAGGGGATAGCGATCGATGGGCGGTCCTGGCGGTGCTCCTAGCGCTAATCTGACCCGTAGAAGTGCTTGTCTGGTGATCCAGTGAAATTAGGCGCTCTGCGCGGCAGGCAGGCGTAATCACAATGGCGGTGGGCTGTGGGGCTTTAGGCGACAAGCAGTGTCACGGGGTGTTCTGGAGTCGAGGCGGAGGCTGGGCGGGCTGGTCAGCCGAGGTGGTGGCTTGTGCAGCGGTCACCCTGCGAACTGGCGTCGGCATGGTTCGATGGCACTGGTAGCGGTTTCTCCTCGGTGGTCCACATTCTCTTAGCTCGGGCAAGGGAGCGGAGAGAGATGCGGCGTTAGCTATCTCCCTAGACATGGCGAGGGGAAGGGGAGTAGTGCAATGGGTTACAAGGGATTGGCCGGCAAGGATGCCCTTTCGGCACATGGCAGCTGCTTGCGTACCACTGAGGCGTGGGGATGGGCTGCAATTGGCATGGTTTGATCAAGGGGAACGGAGAGATTAAATGGAGATCAAATGGGGGGGCAAAACCTTGTTTCAAACAGTGAGCTAGGATTGATTATGATTCTGCTGCCAGTGTTTTGATGAAATAGCGCAAGAGAAAAGAAAGTTTTGAATTTTGAGTTCAAAATTTTGAGTGATCTCCACTGGGTGCTAGGTAGTCTCTAGTGCAAGGGTTTTGAAAATGGAGCTCAAATACATGGTTTTTGAAATAGGGTGATCATGCATGCATTAGATTCAATTTGAACTACCATTTAAAATAGTTTCTAGAATGTTTTTAGAAGATCAAAGGTGGGCCTTGGTACCTCATTATGTTTTACTAGCAAAGGGGTGCAAAGATCAAGAATTATTTTCTGTAAAATTGAGTACTAGAATAATAGAAAGTAGGCATGAGGAATTTAAATTTGTCAAATGACCATTCACTTCATTTTAATTCTTTTTATTTGATTTCTTTTGGGAAAAGTTTAGGAATGATGTAGATGATGTCTAAATCACCTAAGAAACATTTTAGAAGCAAAGTATCCACACAATCATGGAAATTCCAAACAATTCATATTTTAAATGCACATATATAGATATGTTTTAAATATGGAAAAGTTTTTGTTAATCCTAAATTTGGATGATTTGATCTTTGATACACCTTGGATTGAAGTTTTGGGCTGTTACATTATGTTTGATTATCTGCATATTAAGTATGATGATTCGAGTTATCCACGACGGATATATCGAATCTTGTGGTGAAGTGTACCACCTCTGAGTGTCGAACTATTCGAATAGCAGCGTCCATGATTATAGACGATTAGATGTGTATTGTTTAGTTAATAGAATATTTTCAAATGACTTGTAAGAAATGAATGATGAATCTTAGCTTGACCCATGACAGGGTTGTGACTTCTGTACTAACTACAACTTAGAGTGATTCTAGAACTTTGTTTATCTTTCTTTGTTTACAGACTCATCTTGAGTTTCAAACTTAACTTTAAATCAACCTAGAGTTAGCATTTCCTACTAGAACTATCTTACTTGTTGGTGGTAGTTTGCAGTACTTAAAAGAGTACTCATGGATTTTGTCTAGCTATTCCTATGGCCAGACTGAAGAGGCTACCAAGATGAAGGGAACGTGAGGCCATTATATGATAACTAGACTATCTTCCATAAATCAGCATTGCACATGCCTACGAAGATGGTCCCCTTCAGCTTATTATTTATTCAGCTGCTTGTTGTATTAAAGTGGATCATAAGATCCTTTATTATTCTAAGACCTTATTATAGTTTTGTAATGCATGATGTCTTGTGATATCCAATCTATTATGTCTTAAAATGGTAATCTGGATTATGATATATGACATGAGCATACAGCAATTAAAATCCGGGTGTTAACAGTAAAGTTTCCCTGAGTTATGAAACCAGGTTGTCGAACAAATCGGATCAAAACCTTACAAAGGTGTTACTAGCTAAGCCTTGGCAGGCGCTTTTCTACGTTACTAGTAACGGCAATGGAGACACGCTGTACAACCACAGAACTTTTTCCCCCAACATGCGATGAGGTTGTGAATCTCACATTTTACTGAAAACAAAGTTAAGCGTTATGAGATGGAAGAGAGTAATAGTTTTGCAGAAGAAGTAAGCACAAAGCGATAGCAGGTTTGTAGATTGTATGTAAAAAGGACTGGATCATAATTCATAGAGGTGGCTCTCATAAGATAGATAACATGCTGGTAGACAAATTACAGTGAGAATTATTAGGCTGTCGATAAATCAATACATGCATATACCAATCATCTTGACTCCTTTGGAACTTGATTGGGCATTACAGCATTATACATGAACCACCATCCATTGCATCTATGACTAATAATCCACAGCAGGGTTATCATCGAACCCCCCTCCGATTATTAAGTTGCAAGCAAGCAGTTATTGCCCTACGAATTGCGTGTAAAAAATGTGTCGATTATGAACAAAAGAAGTTGTTTTTTCTCCCTAGTAACAACAACACACTTCTAGTACCTTAGAATTTTGTCACTTGATTACTAGAGAATGAACCACTATCAAGCATAAATACTAACTCTTGGAGTTGCTAGCATCCTACTTGGCCAAGATAGCTACTAACAACGAAAGCATGCAAGATCACAAGTAACAAAGACATGATAATCAATACTCAATCTAAAATAGCATCTCAATATCCATGGGATCCTACATAAGCCCCAACATGTAAATTACAAATAGATGATCTTGATCATGAGCAGACTCTGAATCTGAACATGAAAGCGAAGAGGAGGAGAACTAGCCATCAGCTACTACATGGACCAGTAGTCGAGAGATGAACTACTCACGCATCCTGCAGGAGGCTTGCATGATGATGAAGAATTCCTCGGTGAATTCCCTCAGCCAGTCTAGGAAGAGCTCAGATCCCTCACGTCTAGGGATGGGAACAGCGGTGGCTCTGGAACTCTCATGGATTTTGATCGGGTACTTAGGGTTTTTAGTTCAGAATGCCGACGGAAGGAGAGAGGCCGAGGGGGTGATGGGGTGGCCCGGACCACCCCTGGCAGTTTGGCCATGGGGCCGAGTGGTGTGGCTGCTTGTATCTCAAAATCCGTGATACTATTATGAGATGTCTTCCGAAAAATAGGCACTTTGGCGCATCCGTCCAATTCCGAGAATATTTATTTTCTGACTTTTCCTAGAACCAAAACCATGAGAATGAGTTAGCACTGTGGCTCTTGTTACTAAGTTAGTCCAAGAAATCATAAAGAAATGCCAAAGTGTGGACAAAGTCAAGAAAGTGAATAAAACCAAACATGGAACATCAAAAATTATAAGATACATTTGCAATGTGCCACTTTGCTATTCAAGTGCTTTAATAGATCTTTGCTCTCCCCATGTGTGTGAAAGTGGCGGTACCATGTGGTGGCATGAGCTAGAGATTACAAATACTTGTTATGTTATATTTGGAGTTGGATGTTTCTAGCAAAATTGTGGTGTTTATTGGATATGGAAGCTCAAAGGTGGCAGTGTAGGGTTATCTAGATGAAGCGAACTTTGAGGTGTCTTGTTATAGCCCTACATGGAATAAGTGTCAGCGGGCGTGATTCGAGTAATATCATGAAGAGAAGATGTTGCAGAGTCTTTCACTAGTGAAAGTATGATCCCTAGGTGACCTTGTTTCTAAGCATTGAAACACCGTTTTACAACTAGATCTACATTACATGTTGCTTACTTCCATCTTTATTTCAGTTTGCCTTTAATTACTCTTCCATGGTATCAAGCTATTTTTACGATGCAGTTGTCTTATATCCATACCATGTTTCACTATCTCTTATTGAACTGGTGCCTATACACTAACAAGTGTATTGGGTGTGTTGGGGACACAAGAGACTTCTTGTATCTTGATTGCAGGGTTGCTTGAGAGAGGATACCTTTGACCACTTACTCCCACAAGTTTGATAAACCTTGGGTGATCCATAAGGGAAACTTGCTTGTTCTACAAACCTCTACGCACTTGGGTAACAACTGTCTACAAGAATAGAAGTGCATAGACATCAAGCTATTTTCTAGGCTGAATTCAGGGGAAGTGAGTAAAAAGGTACTCGCATCTCACGGTGTGAGTGCTTTCGATTATTCCTTTAGACATAGATCCATATGTAAGTGCGAAAAGAATAGTTATGAAAAGGACTCGAGGATTGCTGGTGCATGAAAATAACACACGTTTCAATAACCTTTGGTGGATCCATATGTGGTTGAAAAGACACACATCGTTGACTCATTTGTGGTTAATGAGAAGAACACTCATGCAATGACACTGTTGGATCCATATGTTAGCAATAGAGAAAGTAACACACATACGATGACTCTAGTTGTTGTTAGTAAAAAAAGAGGCACATCTTGATGACCTTTAATTAGATCCATATGTGGTCTACTTCAGAGAACACACATGCAATGACCTTTGATGGAATCCATATGTAGTGCAGCGAAAAATAGAAATGAAATGACTCAGATGTAGTGCAAAAGGGCCATTCCAATGACACTAGTGAGGTTCCATATGTGGTTTGTGAAAGAACACACATCTAATGACTCTATGCATTAGTTAATGAGAAGAACACACATACAATGACCTTTGGTGGATCCATATGTGGATTGTGAAACTAACACACAGCACAATAACTCTAGTTGTTGTTAGTAAAAGAACTTACACATGCAAGCACTGGTGGATCCATGCCTTAATTACATGAAGAGAATACCGTACGTGACACTAGTGGATCCATATGTGTCGTGAAAAGAATAATTTGTAGAAATGACTCGAGGATGTGGTTAATGAAGAATACAAATTTCAATGACAATGTTCGTTCAAATGTGGTTTTTGAAAAGAACAACATCTGATAACTCTAGATGTAGTTAATGAGAAGAACACATACATATGGTGGATCCATGGGTGGATTGTGAAGAAAAGAACACACATGCAATGAACTTTCTGGTGGATCCATGCAATGACATAATTGGATCCACAGTGGTCTACGAAAAGAACACACATTCAATGACCTTTGGTGGATCCATGTAGCAGATACTCTAAAAAGTACATATCCGGTGACTCTAGCTGTGGTTAATGAGAAGAACACAAATCAAGCACTGGTGGATCCATATGTAGTTAATAAAAATAACACACATGCAATGACTCTAGTTGTTGTTAATGAGAAGAAACACATGCGATGACTCTAGTATGGTTATTAAGAGATAATTTATACGATGACAAGGTGGATCCATAATAAATTGTGAAATAACACACATGCAATGACTCTAGTTGTTGTTGGTAAAAAACACATGCAATGACACTTGTGGATCCATATATAGTGCAATGAGAGAACACACATCACGATGACATTGGTGGATCCATGTGGTGGCATGATAAGAATAGTCATTAGGCCAATCTGGTCTCTGAAAAGAACACACATTTCAAAGACACTGGTGGATCCATACATGGTCTCTGAAAGAGCATCGGTGACTCTAGTTGTGGTTAATGAGAGAACACATGCAATGACATGGTGGATCATATGGTTAATGAAATAACACACATGCAATGACTCTAGTTATTTGTTAGTAAATGAACACATAAATGACACTAGTGGATCCATATGTGGTTTGTAGAAGAGAACACACATGTACAATGACACTAAGTGGATCCATATGTGATGCATGAAAAGAATAGTCATGAAATGACTCAGATGTAGTCTTTGAAAAGAATACACATTCAATAATGACTTTGGAGGTTCCATATGTGGTTTAATGTAAAGTACACATGTAATGACTCTGAATTGTGGTTAATGAGAAGAACACACATGCAATGACTCTAGTTCTTGTTAGTGAAACACACATGCAAGCTGACACTTGGTAGATCATAGCAGTGCAGCATCCCAATTGTCTAACAATTGCAATGCTATAGCCTAATCTATATATACTACTTCCACCCATATAATTGTTGCATCATAATTATATCATGCTCATGTCATCATGCCACCTTGCATTTGAGCATCATATAAAACCTCCCATTTGGTTCTTAGAACATATGCATTATTAATTGTATTTGCCTCTTGATATTGTATTTGGTTATTTGATATATTGTTTAAATGCCCAAGTTGAGTTGGAGACATCTTTTATTTAACTCCACACACTTTCTTTGTCATCACCCCATCTTTCCACCCATTCATTTATCCATGAGCTTGCAGTTTTTCTTTGGGTTTTACCTCTAGCTCATATGGGTTGGGATGGATTATTCTATTTCCGCTCTCATCTTAACATCTGTTGTTTTTCACATTATTCCAAGTATATAGAGTACATATCCCTTTGCATGCCTTGTAAGTGGAACCCTTTTCTAACTTCCATATAGTTAATATGGGTTTATGCTCATGTTAGGATATTTTGGGGACTATTAGGCATCTAGTGGTATATACACTATGAGTCCCAATTTACTCAAATATGATCATCTCATCTATTCCATGGTACTTTCTTTTAAATTCTTTTACGGCTTTATTCCACTTGTGGGAATGCCTAGGGTAAATGCCATGTGATATAATTGTTTTCACACAGAATAAACATGGTATTAAATGTCTCTTCACATGGAGCCATGCAAGTACACCTTTCTTGTCCTTTGGATTTTATTTTGAATCTTAGGTGGATCTTTTCCCATATCTCTCTCCACCCTCTTCTTGATCTTGCTTGATGCATGCAAGCATCAACCCTCTCGCCATCCTCCATCCGCCCTCACCACTTTACCTCTTCCTCTTTTTTGGTAGAGCTCTTGGCTGATCTTCTTTTTGCTCTTGCTTGAGCTTGCCAAAAACCTATCACCCCAATCCTCTACACCATCTCACCTCTCTCAACCTCTCTCTAATCTATACCTAATCTAAACCTCCCCCTCTTCAAACCCCTAGCCACCCATCACCCCCTCTCAGCCTCTCTTCTCTCTACCTAGGCAGCCCCACTGGTTCCTTGCAGCCCACCCTATAGCTACCCCTTCCAAACCAAACCCCTAACTTGAGACCCATACCCCTCTCTCCTAACCCCAAGCAACCTAGCTACAGCCAGGCCTACCCCTCTCCTCTCTGGCTCTCTTCAAGGGCCCCAGCCCGAGCCTCTCCTGTGGTAGTCCCCCACACAGCCCGTCTCCACCTCGCCACAGCACCTTGAGGCTGCAGGCGTGAGGGAGGGAAGGAGAAAAGGTGGCAGAGCCACCTGCTAACTTCACTACCCCACTCCCCAGCACCTCCCTCTCTCACCTGCTACCTCCCCGGATCTCCCAGGTCGTGCCCTCCACTCCTCCCTCCCCATTCCCCACCCCTACCACTGTCTGCCCCATCCCCGTACCAGAATGGGGTGTCCGTCGTAATCATGAACCAACCCCGATTAGTGGCGCTCTGAGTGTCAGGGAAGATCGAGGAGAGATCCCGAGGGAGGCCTAAATTTTGTCATGAGAGGAAGAGAAGAAGCTAGGATAGGGATCAGGCAGTAGCCCGCCCGAGCCCAAACCTCCGGTCCGTGCAGCCCGTCGGCGATCCTTTAAGCCCAGGTCAAGCCACACGATGCCCAGCAGTGAGCTCTCTTCTCCTCCCCTGCATACTCGCCTTGTTATTCATCTGGGCATGCTTTGTTTCTTGAAGCGGGTCTGCCCAACCATAGCGTCTTGCTAAGCTCCCTCGTCATGAAGCCCTATCTAGGCCAGTCGCCTCCGGCACCAGCCTTCTAGCCTACATGGTGGTAACCGCCCGCTTGTGCTGAGTGTGAGTTCGAGTTCCCATGTGCAGCTACACTGTCGAGCATGTCTGTCATGCGTTCGAGAAGAAAGGAGAGCGATGCAGGTATGGTCGTTTACACATAACCCCTTTTTGGTTTCTCTTCTCCAACAGCAGTACCTTTGGCCCACCAGTCTTCGCCGATCAATCTGCAAGACCCTCCCAGCTCTTCAGCCTCAGCCACAGCCTCTCTGGATCCCCCCGTGTATCCCATTTGAAAGCAGCGCGGCGTGTCCCTAGAATCTTTGTGGCCCCACCTATCATTCTCGAATTTCAAGCTTAGCTGTGATTACAAAAACCCTTTTCTTGTACTTGAAGGTCACTTGATCATTGTAGCCCCCTTTGTCTGTGTCTTTTAGCTAGGATTGTCTAGTATTAACAAAGTTGTTATTGCCTTTTACATTTTTAATTTAAAATCTTTCAAATTAATTCAATTCAAATTTAAATACATTTTCAAAATAACTTTTAAAATAAATCAAACTAAACAAATAATATATGTTTGAAATCAGAAAATATGAAATTCAAATATTCTCTTCAAATTATATTTTTGAACACTTTATTTTCAAGTTGATTAAAATTATTAAAATACCCTTTTACTTAATTAATAACTTTGTTTCTGACTCCAAATTTAACAAATAATATGTCTAAATGATTTAGCTCAAAGCGAGACCTTTCTGTTTTATGCATTCCATGATCTGAATTGCAACGCCATCATATAAATATAAAGTGTGCAACCCAACTTATTTGAGTTTAAAACATGATTAAAACTCAACAAAATGATTTATTCTTGTATTACACCTCACCATGCCATGCTACTTTATTGCCATACAAATTGTGCATCATTCATCATGGCATGATTGTTTGCTATCGCATTTTATTCATATGCTTGTGCGCTGTTATGTTGGCCCTTATTTGTTTGGTTCTTCTTGAATAGGCTTATTTGACGGGGGATATGTCGAGAAACCGGGAGCACACCAGATCATCCCTTGCTTCAGTAATTGCCCGATGACACTACCACATGCTTGCATACATATAGTACTATTGCCTCCTATCTTATTCTTGCATCATTGGTCGCGATTGCATTAAATTGAATCCCAAGTATTGCATAGCCTTTACTTTTAAACCCCGAAGCTTGTTCCTCCATCCCATGAGCCATTACTACGAGTTGTTTGAATATGCGGTAAGTAGAAACGACATGTGTAGGGTATGTGAGTGTGCGATGGATAGCAGTGCCTAAACAACTTAACTTTGAGTAGTGATGGGATAACTAATGATGGCATCGGTGAGCCATATATTGCTATTTGGTTTTTAGGCTCACTTTGTGTCTGTGGGACCACGAGTACTTGATTCTGTTCCTTGAATATTCACGCTATCACATAGGGAGGCTTATAGACCCCACAGGCCAAAGCTTGATTATTTCTTGGGGCCTGAAACTAGTTTGAGGTTTTATTTACTATCTGTACTTATACCCATGCTTCTTTGCTTTATTTAAAATTATGCGAGTCTTTTCTTTGTCTTGTTAAAGGCGGAGTGTTTTCATGATGTCGACAAGCCGGTCATTTTCGGGTTCCCGATCGTTTCGACCATTGAAGCAAACGAAGTCAGATCTCGGAGTCGACCAACTTCGTCATGGGTAAGCAATGGGGTGGCCCCTGAAATATTACGAATCATGATCGCTTTGTCGTGACTGCCTCGTTAGGTTTTGATTTAGTTTTAGGGATTGATCGAGTGTGTGTTGCTATTTGCACCTGCGGTGAAACTTCTTAAAAGCCATGTCATGATTATGAATGACTTTGGAACCGCAGTTTCTCGATCATAGACAAGCATAACTAAAATTACCGCTTTTAACGGGTGACTAAGTACTGACTAGTAAATAGTGCAACACTCATGGAATGGATAATAAAGCGCTTAGCGGATGGGGTTGATGCGTCAAGCTTCCTTAGCCGGTATAGCGAGGAGGATGGATCACATTAATATTCTCTTTATTATAAGCTACATTGTTATTAATTCACGGACATCAAGTCCTATCATTGGTTAGCGGATGGTTGGCGAGTATCTATAGAATTGTTGGGTTTATCTTTTGCTGCAATTCGTCACCCCCAGGTTGTCCCTTTAGAGGCATAAAGACTGCTTTGAGTACCCCTAGGGTCTCACCACGATAAGTGTTTGATTAGGATGAGCAGGAGTAGGCTTCATAAGATGGATCTTTGGGTGGAGGGGAGCCAGACGTGTGAGCAGCGATCATTGGTGTAGAGATTAGAAACGGGGATCCGTGGGATCTATGGTGGAGATGTGTTTATTTGTAGGCATCTTATGCCGATTTGCTTCTTGTCCGTTACTTTCAGTTTGTCCTTCCGCTTCCGGCGTGATATACGATATGCGATGTGAGGAATGTCTAAACTATTATATCTATCCCTAGGATATTTGGATCTTGTAGTATTAAATTGCTATATTCCTTTCTTTTAGATGGAATGACTCAAGACCATTGTATGGTGGCTTGCATACATACTCATTTGTGTATGTAGTTGATCCCTTTCGCTGCCAGATTCGCCGCCCGTTCTTGTCACGATGTTTGGAAATGGTAGGGAATGACGAAAGAAAGTCCCACATGTAGTGGCATTGGGCCCATTGCTATTTCAACCATTTACGCTCATCCGAACTTGTAACTAGGGCGTAATTCACCGAGGTAGTTACAATTGGTATCCAGGCCATCCGCCCTTCAGGGTCTCCAGCCAAATGAGTGGGTTAGCCGGTGCAACAAATATTTTTGGTAGCTATGTATACTAGGGAAAACAAAAGCGAGTAGAATTTGCTTCCCATTTTTCTTCTTACCACCCTGCCACACTACGGCGTAAGGAAGTGTAGCGTTTTCAATCCTCTTCTTACAAAGAATTCAAACTAGGATTCACGTGTTACGGGTTCAAGTAGTACCATAGAAAGTGTGTGTGTGTGTGTGTGTGTGTAATTCATATCTGTATTGCATCAAGTTGTTATCACAATGCACTTTGGTTATCAGCTGTTGGTACATTCCAGCATCTTGTGGGCTTTTGGCTGGCGCGTTCACGACTCCTTGTTAGCTTGGTGCCATCTTATTAAGGGTGTCCTTCCTTATAGCAACTCGTGCATGAAACCATCGATTTGCTAATCTCTACGATAAGTGATTTTTGCGCATCTATTGGTATTTTAATGCGAAAAAATCACGGAAATTTTTTCTTTTGATACATCTGTGTTTCCCACCTCCCTTTTTCAGTCGTGTGAAACATCATCTATCCCTTTATCCAGCATGTCCATGCTAACTCATTCTTTGTCACGGTAGCGTAATCCTGGAGTTTCATTTCATCTCAATTCCTGCGGGGCTAATTACATAGCAGCATGTCGATCGATCGTGAAGTTGTAATTTGGTTGTGACATGTATATGACACTTATCATGTGGTGGAATTATGGAAAATATATCAACTATCCTCAAACTAGTGATTTATCTCCTGTGATTTTGTTTACCCGTGATCATATCATATTCAAACATCTTTGGCAATCCGGAGTTTCCCAAAGCACTCTGGCGGTCTATCATCACATTCATCATCTTGTACATCTTTTGAACTCCGCATCGCAAAATTGGCTTTGGGGCAGGGAATTGCATACATTAAGCCGATAGCTTTGCTTAGGTATAGAGCTATCTGTTTTTCTTATCAAGATCTCTTTATGCTTTGTAACGGTCAATGCGACAATGTGAACCCGGTGACATCTGCTTTTCTTCGAAGGACGGATAATCTATTCTTCGGTGCTTCTTCTTTCAACGCAGACCCGATGCTATTAACATTGATCTTTCTAAGAGGCGTTGAGCACCGAGAAGTGTTCGAGAAACGTTCTCCAGCAGCTTAGACGATATTCGAATATCTTGTTAATCCATACACGGTATATGTGTTGATAATATGCTTGCCTATTCCATATCATGGAGGACATGGGTTTTCATGCATGTCTCTTTCTCTCAAGCCGTGAGCTGCACCGTGTGCAAAGTATCAAAGTGAGAATTAGAGGCTTTTTGAAGTCACCTATCTCGACCAAGTCATACTTCGTACACATCACTTCCAATTACAGAATCAGCAAGTCCATTGTAATTCCATCTCCCATCTTCAATAAAACCCGAGTTTTCCTTGTTGGCAAGTTATCGTAAATGCGTTAAAGCTGAAGATTTTCCTCCAAAACTGCTGTAACACCCTCGGTCGGCCTATACAGAAGTTTTAGCGAAACTTCGCAAACCCGCATAGAAGCGATTCAAAATTGCCCACCGGAGCATTTTAGATGCGGTGGAAAACAAAGTAATAACGTTACAACGGTCCTCGATGGGACCCGCGAGCAGGATATATACAACCGACTCGAGGTCAAGAATACGGATATATTATACAAAGATCCAAATCTTGCTTGAAATGATGGCGGCGTCCGGAGCCTACGGACAAGATGAAATAGAGACTGGAAGCCACGAAGAATAACCAATGGCGTCCATAACCTGTCGAGCCAAGCGGAAGGGTAATCACACTAACGGCGTGATCTCAAACCTGGCAAACAAAAGGGGTGCGACGAAGGGCAAGGAAAGAAGGGCGTCGATGTGAGGCCCGATTACCACCCAGCGAGGCTAGGGGTCGGCGGTCCCTCGCCTACATAGGTATAATTGGTGGCGGCGTGACAACTATTATAAACAACCTATAGAGACTAAATTACAATGGCGACTATCGAAGGTAAGCAATACCTATTGAACCAACCTGATTCTAACCCCAAACCATCCCATCTGGTATTCCCCCTCCGGAACCAGCGAGGAAATCGTAGGAACTCACCACGAGTTAGACGGTGATAGTTTTAGTTAACCATTCAGATTGTAGTTACAACACTTACTAGTCCCGAGATACAAAATAATGAGATAACCCCAAAACCCGGTTGTTGGCACTTTTTATTTAGCCATTATTCGGGTTGTGGTGAAGGCGATTACTGGTCATGTCGGATACAAGTCAATTTATAGCAATTAAACTTTAGTTATAGTTGTCTATGATCCCAAACCTTAGCATGCTCAAATGCGTCCATAGCCGCGGACATGCGGCTTCTGAAAGATTTAACCCTGCGGGGGTACTAAAGTAATCACAAACGCCGACCCTTTTTGCGGATCCGGTTAACATACACCCATCGGTATCGTGAAGACCCTAAGTCACAGCGTTTCGAGACTAAAGCAACCGCAGGGCCACCCACAAAATTACCACTGTGAAATCGGTCTCCGAGCGGACGAGTTTGCGCCGATGGCTGTAAGCAGCAATAAATCAAAAAGCGGGGCCCAGCCGATACCGCGAAAACACTCGCTTCCTAAACGATCTGATTACTATCCATCGCCTGATCGTAAATAATGATAAAAAGCATGGCATAGAGTACGGATAGTAAAATAAAACCTCGAATGGTGTGGCCCCGATTACAATACTTTGGAAATCGGTACTAATCAATGGGGGGCCCATATCTCCCCCACATGGTTAAGCGCGCTCGATACCGGAGCAGTGTCAAGGCTAAAGTCTCCCAAGGACACAAGTGGGCGATCAAAGCCGGATATTATCTATCACCGCCAAATTACCTCGCCTAACAATTTTAGTTGTTAAAAGCATTAATTAAAAGTGAGCGATAGTGAAAGCCACAGCCATCTCCAACAATTAACTGCGGCAATACTCAACAAGCGTAGTACTTGACGACCATAACAACACTTAGGCGGCGACTTCGACCACATAAGATCCAACTATCTGCAATCAACAGGTAATAGGATGTGTCGAGAGCAATATAAGGCTGGGGGATATCACAGTGCAAAACTAGAGCATACATAACACGGATAGCAATAAGTCAATGGGAGGAAATAAAGACTATAAAAGTAAGATATAGGTAGAAGGGGGAATGCTACTTTGAAAACATTCTGAAGGTTCATCAGAAAGATAGACCGACACTCGCATCCACTCAGCGGTCTTGTCATGAAGAACCAAAACATAGAAGAAACACCGGATACTATTTAATACTACGGCGGAAGATCGGGCATGGTACATGCATGATATGACATAGCAAAGGTCTTTGATGCAATTAGGTCGTAATAAAAAAAGCGGGCAAAGGATCCAGATAATTTATTAGATGGTTCAAGTTATTTAACTACTGTGATTTAAATGTTGGATTAACATGACAAAAGATATGCAATTCGCTACACAAATTTAAATGAGGCCAATATAAAGACTAGATTAAGCATATGAGCCCCATATTTAATTATGAAATTAATAGCCGACATAGTACCCCAGACTGATATGCATGCACACATGTTCAATTTATTATACAACAATTTATATAGATGCATATATATTATAAAATATAGAGATTCTCGGAAAGAGTCCTACATCGGGAGTATGTTGATCTTGGGGATTACTTGAGGGTTGAGGATCGGTCGTCCCGGGGAGGAGGAGAATGCTCTAGGATCACGATCTTGACTTGAGGAGCAATGCTGCTATGATAAATGAGGAGATCTTGAGGCGCCCAGCTTAGCCCGGGCCAGGCTTGTAATTCTCGGCGTCCCATGATCTTGAGTGTAGCGTGTCGAACTTGGATCGGTCTGGGAACTTCAGCGAGTAGGCAAGGGATGGCGGAGTCAACGAGGGAGGCATCCATTCCAGTCAGTGGGCGCCCTTAGGGTCTGGTCATAATCTGAGATTCGATTCGTGGGAAGATCTTCATCAGTTCGCAACATCACCTCACCACCTCCCTTGCTCAGCCAGCAACAACAGCGGGTACGGGGCAAACCTATATGACGAGAGGTCCGCGTACACCCAAACCACCACGAGCACCAGTCGAACTCCAGCGTCAGGATGAAATCAAAGGCGAGCTGTGGTAGCGCTCGTGGGACTAAATGGAGGAGCGATCTGCAATGAAAGAACATAAAGACCCTGCCGTGACAGAAGCTTGGCGAGGAGGCCAGACGCGAGGAGGGCAATGGTGAGAGGACGAGTCGTGTGGCAGGGCTGAAAGGAGGGGCAGGCGGAGGAGGCGGGTGGGATCCACAGCGAAGTCGGTCCAGTGGTATGGCCGGAAGAGACGAAGGCAGAAGTCGCCCGTGAGAGGCCGGGGATTCCGTGTCGTGGCCCTTAGGATCCTGGCCAATGGGCTGACGTGTGAACCGAGCGACGAGGCTTAATGAAGTGAGCAGCCGAAATTGTTTGCCGGAGAGAGAAGATGATGGGCGGCCGGTGAGAAGGAGGGATGTGGCCCAGTGGAGTGGGCGGGAGCCTTGGCCGAGCGGGGCAGCCAGCTTGGCTGACGGGGAGGAGGAGGGCGGGCGCCTCGATCGGGAGGACTGCAGCTCGGGAGGATGGGAGGCAGAATTCGGGGAGAGAGGGTCCAGCGTGGGAGGTGGGCAGAGGGACAGCAGGAGGTGGGCCGGGCGGGGTGGGTCGGTGTGGTGAGGGAGGAAGGGGGCTGGGGCGGGGAGCAGGGGAGAGGGGTGGGGACTGGCTCGGGGTGAGTGTGTGCGTCTTTGCTTGTGTGGTGTGTGTATGAGGCGGGTGGGCCAGCCCAGGCGGGTGGGTGGAGGAGAGAGAGCTGGGGTGGAGTGGCGGTGTTTGGTTGGTTGGGAAAAAGAGGCGGGGAGTGGCAGTGTCGACCGAGATTGGAGGGTGAGGTGGAGGGCTGGGCTGGAAGTTGGGACCTTCATTAGGAAAGGAATTGGGTGGACCGATTTACCTTTGGGGGTGGTCGTGGGTGGATCGGCCCGTCCTAAAATAATTAAATATTTTATTTATTTCCAAAGCAGGGCTTTTACCAAACCGATATGAGACAAAACAAAATAATCCGGAGACACGGGTTTTGTGTTTGAACAAAAGAGCGAAGTTTAGAAAGCAAGAACAGGTTTTCATAAATAGTTTATGCAAGCAAAATTCAAGATAGTAAGCAGTGCTCAAATGCAATGTGGCGGTAACATGAAGCATCACGGTCATGATGCAATACACAAAAACACTTGAATTTTCTAGTAGTAGTTTTTGCGGGATGCCACAACTACTAAATCTCTCTCTATCATTTCAGAAGAACATGGAGTTCTTTCACCTCGGCTCATCAGTGATCTTTGAAGCCCTCTCGCTCTATAAATCTATGCTCAATCCCATAGGAGATATGAAGACCTTCAGATGTTGTATTCCTTAATTCGAGTATTTTATCTTTTTCTTTGCTCTGTGGAATCTTGCGATTGTCTCGTGGTCTCCTTCATATCTTTCGGTGGCTGCTCACTTATGATATGGCGACAACATCATCACCCTTATCTATCTTGGATCGGTGAATCGAATTTGCATCGATCTTTTGTTTTTTCTTCACGGAGTTCCATGAGCTTTTGTCCATACCTTTAGTCTGTTTCGGTGATGAGTTATGGTTTCTTATTCGTAATGTAGGAGTAATGCTTTGAGTGGGATGGTGCTATATACCACTACTCTTATCATTAAACTCTTGTACATTGAATTGAGTGAATTTATGATTTTCACTAATTCCACCGGAAGTTAAGTGACCTTTATCCCTTGATACTTTTACTTCCGTCCTTGTTTTCAGTGCTCTCGGAAAATGTCAATAATCTCTTGTTGAGTCTCACCCCTTTCTACACGGAGCAAAATCCCTCAATTATCTGGTGGAAACAAGCAAACTCTTTACGTCACTAGTCTTTCTCTGATTGCTCTACATCCCCAAAGACAAGATGAAAAGAAACTATCTCTCTTTCTTTCATGATTCTTTGTGTGGTAAAGCCAATTATGGTTGATGCATCGGTATAAATCTATTAATCAATACCGAGCTAAAAAGCAATAAGTATATCTACAATAAACTCCGGATCCTCCATAATCACGCTACCGGGATTCCACATGATCTAGCTTACATCCATCTCTGGAAGTTATATTCGCGCACCTCGATTGCGTGATCCTTTAGTTCTTCTGCGGCGCAGAAGAATCTAATCCGGCGATGTCTAACTAATCTTTAAATTGATATCAAGGGACTCTATTGTTTGAAGAAGCGTTATTGTTTAGAACTTCATTTCTCAAATCCAGGAGAAGATACGATGCTATTGTGTAGTGGTTCAAAAACCTCTCAATCTAGCCCTTTTTCTTGAGACAAAGGTTCATCCTCTCTAGTATCGGTAAATCTTTAATCTTAATGGTGTCTTTCTTTATCCGCGATACATCATCTTGTTCTTTCTTTCCACAAGTGGTTATCCTTTATCAAGTTTCTTGAAAGCCAGGAGCTATGTCCATCCTATCCTTCTTGTCTCACGACAATCCTTCATCTCTGCTAACATTTTGTTTATCCAAGCAAAACGCAAGACTCGCAACAAATTAGCTAGTTTTGCAAAAGTGTAATCAATCGCACCATTCCGTTCTTCATCGCAGGAGCGAGGATCACCGCCGTTCAGAACACCACGCCTCTTCTTGTGTCTCTTTCCTAGGAATCTAGGAAACGAGATTCTTGTTTAATCAGGGGAGAGTTGGCATCCAATTTGTCTAACAATTGCAGTACTACTAGCACAAATCTATATATGCTAATTCCTACATGTAATTTGTTGCATCATAATTATATCTATTATGTCATCATGCCACCTTGCATTTGAGCATCATATAAAACCTTACCACATTTGGTTCTTATCTCATATACATTATTAATTGTATTTGCCTCTTGATATTGTATTTGGTTGTTGATATGTTGTTTAAATGCCCAAGTTGAGTTGGGGGCATATCTTTTATTTAACTCCACCACCTTTCTTGTCATCACCCCATCTTTCCACCGTTCAACTTTATCCATGAGCTTGCAATTGTTTTTTCTTTTGAGTTTTACCTCTAGCTCATATGGTTTGGGATGGATCCAATTCTATTCCACATGCTCTCATCTTAGCATCATGTTGTTTTTCACATTATTGATATATAAGAGAGCCACACTTGTCCCTTGCATGCCTTGTGGTGGAACCCTTTCCTAGATTCCATATGGATTATTATGGGTTTATGCTCATGTTGGGATATTTTCAGGGACTATTAAGCATCTAGTGGTATATATACACACTGAAGTCCCAATTTACTCAAATATGATCATCTCCATCTATTCCACTTGGGACTTTCTTTTAAATTCTTTTACAGCTTTTATTCCCTTGTGCAAGGGAATGCCTAAGATTAATGCTATGATATAATTGTTTTCACAAGAGATAAACATGGTATTAAATACTTTGCATGGGCCATGCAAGTACCACCTTTTGCTTGTCCTTTGGTTTATTTGAATCTTGGTGTCTTTTCCCATATCTCTCTCTACCCTCTGTGCTTGATCTTGCTTGATGCATGCAAGCATCTAACCCTATAGCCATCTCCATCCTTACCTCCCACCACCACCTTTACCTCTTCCTCTTTTTGGTAGAGCTCTTGTTTGATCTTGTTTGCTCTTGCTTGAGCTTGCCAAAAAGAAAACCTATCTGCCCAATCCTCTACCCATCTCCTCTATCTAAACCTCTCTCCTAATCTATACCTAATCTAAACCCTCCCCCTCTCTTTAAGGCCTAGCCACCCATCACCCCCCTCTCGGCCTCCTCTCTTCTCTCTCCTAAGTGGCCCCCACGGGTTCTCCCACCTGGCCCCTAGCTGCCCCACCCAAACCAAACCCTAACTTGAGAGCCCCATGCCCCCTCTCTCCCTAACCTAGCTCCAACCCCTAGCTGGCCAGGCCCTACCCCTCTCCCTCTCTAGCTCTCTCTCTTGCCAAGAGGGCCCGGCCGAAACCTCTCCACTGTGGGCGTCCCCCCCCACTGGCGGCCCGTCTCCACCTCGCCACAACTTTGCCCAGAAACAAGTGAGGAGAGAAGAAGGAGAAAAAAGGTGGCGAGCCACCTTCTTCTCCCTCCCCGGCACCTCTCTCTCTCTCTCCCTGCTACCTCTCCGGATCTCAGGGGTGATGCCCATCCACTCCTCACCTTGACTACCCCTACCAAAATACACCCCATCCCCAGGCCTGTCGGTGTCCTGTCCGTATCCTTGAACCGAGCCGGTGGCGTGGCGCTCTGGGTGTCGAGGAAGATCGAGAGATCCCGAGAGAAGCACTTTGTACTGTCATGGAGGAAGAACCGGAGCAGACAGAGATCATAGAAGCGAGCCACCGCCAAACCCTAGCCTCGGTTAAAATGCAAGATACGTGCGTCGACCGATCCACGCCCCATTACACCGCAAAACCCTATCTAGGCCCGTCAGCCCTCCGACACCAAGCCTAGCCTACCGCTTAAGCATGGTAACCGCTTACTTGTAGAAAGCCTTGAAGAGCAGGTCATGAGTTGAGAGTTCCCAGCGTGCAGCGCTCTGCGCCTTTCACTGTCGAAACCGCGTATCTGTCCGCCGCTCCGGGGAAGAAGAGAACGGTCGCGGGTTGTGGTGACTTTGCACATAACGCCTTTTGGTTTCTCTCTTCTCAACCATGGTACCTTTAATACCACGATCATTGTGATCAATCTTGCAAAAGACCCCTCCAGCGACTCTTCAGCCTCAACCCATGACCAGCCTCTGGATCCCCACGTGCTTCAGCGTCCCATTGGCGGCGCGGCGTATAGCCACAGGAAATGCTTTGTGGCCCGCACCTGTGTCATTCTCGGAGGCCCCAAGGCCAAAACTTAGCCCATGATTGTAAAACCACTTTTCTATGAGTCACCCATGATCAACCATATTGCCAATACTTACTGTCTGTGTCTTTGGCTAGGATTAATACGAGTAACAAAAAGAAGGATTCTACATGCCTTTTTCTGTTTTAATTTAAATCTTTTTCAAATTAATTCAAATTCAAATTTAATCACCATTTCAAATAACTTTTAAAATATAAATCCAAATAAACAAATAATATATGTTTTGAAATCAAAAAATATGAGGAATTCAAATATGCTCTTCAAATTATATTTTGAACACTTTATTTTCCAAGTTGATTAAAATTACAATAAAATGCCCTTTTTCCTTAATTAATTAATAACTTTTGTTTTACAACTCCAAATTTAACAAATAATATGTCTAAAATGAATTAGCTAAAGCTGACAGAGACCTTTCTGTTTATGCATTCCATGATCTACAATTTTACCATGCATCATTATAAATATAAAGTGTACAACAATTTATTTGAGAGTTTAAAACATGATTAAAACTCAATAAAATGATTTATTCTTGTATTCCACACCTCACCCATGCCATGCTACTTTATTGCCATGCAAATTGTTACATCATTCATCATGGCATGATTGTTTCCCCATAATCGCATTTATTCATATGCTTGTACACTTTATTATTTATGTTGGCCCTTGTTTGTTGGTTCCTTTCTTGAATAGGCTTATTTGACGGGATATATCAAGAAACCAGGGAGCACTACCCAGATCCATCCCTTGCTTCAAACTTGAGCTGCCGAGGGCAAGCACTACCACGTACTTACGCATACATATAGTACCTATTATCTATCTTGTTGCTTGCATCATTAATTCCTTGATTGCATTAAATTGAATCCCAAGTATTGCACCAGCCTTTACTTTTAAACCCCACCGAAAGAGCTTTGAACACTCCATCCACATGAGCCATTACTACAGGAGTTGTTTGAATACATGCAGTCGTTAGAAACGGCATGTGTAACAGGGTTTATGTTGGAGTGTCGATGGATATGAGGGTACCTAAACAACTTAACTTTGAGTAGTGATGGGATAACTTAATAAGAAGAAAGTGGCATCAGTGAGCCATATTTGCTATTTGGTTTTCGAGGCTCTCCCTTGTGTCAAGTGGGACCCGAGTACTTGATTCCTGTTCCTTGAATATTCGCATATCCACATCCGGAGGCTTATGAACCCCCACGAGCTAGAGCTTGATTCATTTCTTCTTATTTATTAGGGGCCACAAACTAGTTTGAGTTTTTATTTACTATCTAATGCTTATGCCATGCTTCTTTGCTTTATTTAAAAATTGTGCGAGGTCTTGCCTGTCTTTGCCCCATGCACTGTTGAGGAAAAAGGCAGTGTTTTTTGTGATGTCGACAAGCCGATCCATATTTTCGGGTTCAGTGTCGTTGTGTTAACCATTGGCGCAAACCTTGAAATCCCGTCTCGGTCGTAATACGTCATGGGTAACAATCGCGGGTGGCTTAATGGGGTGGCCTGAAATATTTCTGAATCCCCATGATCGCTTTGTTGTGGCCCCGCCTCGTTGGGTTTTGATTTGGTTTTAGGAGAGTTGATCAGTGTGTGTTGCTATTGTGTGGACCCTGAGATGTAAAACTTTACGAAAGCCATGTCGCGGTTATGGACGACTTGAACCGCAGTTTCTCGATCATGAACAAGCATAACTTAAAAGTACCGCTTTACCCATTTGACTAAAATGTACGACTAGTAAATAGTGCAACACTCATGGAATGGATAATAAAACTACCAGCGGATGGGGGCTTTGTTAAATCCAGCTTCCTCGTGATGGCTTGAGGAGGAGGATGGATACTGTTAATACTTTACTGTTATAAGCTTTGTTGTTATTAATTCACGAGACATCAAAATCTATCATTGGTTAGGCGGGATGGTTAGCGTATCTATAGAATTGTTAGGGTTTATCTTTTGCTGCAATTCGTCACCTAGGTTGTGTCCCCTTTAGAGGCATAAAGACTTGCGAGTACCCCTAAGGGTCTCACGCGATAAATTGTTTGATTGAGATGAGCGGGTAAACTATAAAGATGGATGCTTTGGGTGGAGGAGGCAGGACGATGTAGGCAGCATGATCATTTAATTGGTGTAGAGATTCAAGAGCAGGGGATCCAAGTGAAGATTTAATAGGCGGCCGGGGATGTGTTTATTTATGGGAGCCATCTGCTTTATGCCGATTTGCTTGCTATATCAGGTACTTTCGGTTTGTCTTCCATGCTTCGCGATACCTACGATGTGCGATGTATGAGGAGATATCCTAAACTATTATATCTATCTAGGATATTTGGATTCTTGTGTAAGGTAATTCATTTTATATTCCTTTCTTTTTTAGATGGAATGACTACTGAGAACCATTGTATGGTGGCTTGCATACATACTCATTTGTGTATGTAGTTGATCCTTCGCTTAAACTGCCGATTCTTATTTTGCCGCAGATTCTTGTCCCGATGTTTGGAAATGGGTTAGGAATGACGGCGAAAGAATCTCACACTGTGAGTGTGCATTTAGGCCCCACCAGGTACTATTTCAACCATTTCTGCTTCATCCGGGCTTGTAACTAGGAGCGTCAATTCACCGAAAATGATTACATGAATGCGTGAAGAGAACACACATGCAATGACACTAGTGGATCCCATATGAAGTGCGAAAAGAATAGACATGAAATGACTCTAGATGTAGTTAATGAAAGACTACACATTTCAATCACAATAGTGCGTTCCAAATGTGGTTTTGAAAAAGAACACACATGCAATAACTCTAGTTGTGGTTAATGAGAGAACACGTACAATTACCACACTGTACAGCGAATTACGATACAGCAGAATTTGGATTATGAAAAGATCACACATGCCCAATGAACTCTAGTGGATCCATATGCAATGACACTAGTGGATTCACGTGTAGTCCTTTTACCAAAAGAACAAAACATTTCAATGACAACTGGTGGATCCATATGTGGTGTACTGAAAAGAACACACATCCATCAGTGACTCTAGCTATGGTTACGAGAAGAGAACACAAATGCAATGACAACTTTGGTGGATCCATATGTGGTTAATGAAAATATAACACACATGTGCAACTGACTCTAGTTGTTTGTTAATAGAAGAACACACATGCACGTGTGTTGACACTTGTGGATCCATATGTGATTTCTGAAGAGAACACACATGCAATGACACTGAGTGGATCCATATGTGGTATGTGAAAAGAATAGTCATACAATGACTCTGGATGTAGTCTCCCAAAGAACACACATTTCAATGACACCGGTGGATCCATATGTGGTTTGTGAAAAAGAACACACATCCGATGTTGTTTGTAGATGTAGTTAATGAGGAGAACACACATGCAATGACTTGCACTGGATCCATAGGTGGATTGTGAAAAAGAACACACATGCAATGAACTCTTATTTGGATCCATACTGTAGTAACCTTGGGTGGATCATGTGTGGTCTACGAAAAAAAAGAACACACATTGCAATGACTTCTAATGGTGGATCCATATGTATTTATTGAAAAGAACACACATCAAGTGACTCTAGGTTGTGGTTAATGAGAAGAACACACATGAAATGACAACCTTGCGGATCCATATGTGGTTAATGAAAATAACACATGTACAATGACTCTAGTTGTTGTTAATAGAAAAAGAACACACATGCAATGACATGGTGGATCCATATATGGTCTGTGAAGAGAACACACATGCAATGACAATGGTGGATCCATATAGGCCAATGCAATGAAAAGAATAGTCATGAAATGACTCAGGATATGGTCTCACAGAAAAGAACACACATTTCAATGACACTGGTTGATACATATGTGGTCTCTGAAAGAACACACATCCGGTGACTCTAGGTGTGGTTAATGAGAAGAACACATGCAATAACACTGGTGGATCCATATGTGGATAGTGAAAATAACACACATACACTGACTCTAGGTGTTGTTAGTCAAAAGAACACACATGCAATGACACTAGTGGATCCATATGTGGTTTGTGAATACATGCAATGACCTTTGGTGGATCATATGTGGATGCACATGAAAGAATAGTCATGAAATGACTCCAGATGTAGTCTCTAAAAGAATACACATTCGAGAGGACACTGGTGGTTCTATATGTGGTTTGTGTAAAGAACACACATGCAATGACTCTAGTTGTGGTTAATGAGAACAACACACATGCAATTACTCTAGTTGTTGTTAGTAAAAAGAACACACATGCAATGACAACTGGTGGATCCATATGTGGTGCTGAAGAGAACACACATGCAATGACACTTGTCGATCCATGTGAGGTGCTGTGAAAAGAATAGACATAGAAATGACTCTAGATGTGGTTAATGAATGACTACATTTCAATGACAATGGTCATTCAAATGTGGTTTTTAGAAAAGAACACATGCAATAACTCTAGTTGTGGTTAATGAAGAACACACATGCAATGACACTGGTCGATACATGGGTGGATTGTGAAAAAGATCACACATGCAATGAACTTCTACAGTGGATCCATATGCAATGACACTAGTGGATCCACGTGTGGTCACGTTACCAAAGAACAAATATTTCAATGACTTCTTTGGTGGATCCATATGTGGTGTGCAGAAAAGAACACATCCAGTGACTCTAGTTGTGGTTCAGGAAGAACACAAATGTGTGACACTGGTGGATCCATATGTGGTTAATGAAAATAACACGTACAACCCAGCTCTAGTTGTTGTTAATGAGAAGAACACATGCATTAACACTTATGGATCCATATGTAGTCTCTGAAGAGAACACACATGCAATGACAACAATGGTGGATCCATATGTGGTATGTGAAAGAGAATAGTCATGAAATGACTCTGGATGTGGTCTCTAAAAGAACACACATTCAATGACACCCGGTGGATCCATATGTGGTTTATTGAAAAGAACACACATCCAGTGACTGTAGATGTGGTTAATGGGGAGAACACACATGCAATGACACTTCTTTGGATCCATGGGTGGATTAGTGAAAAAGAACACACATGCAATGAACTCTATTGGATCCATACGCAATGACCTTGTGGATCCATGTAGTGGTCTCTAAAAAGAACACACATTACAATGACACTAAGGTGGATACATATATGTGGATTGTGAAAAGAACACACATCCAGTGACTCTAGGTGTGGTTAATGAAGAACACACATGAAATGTAACTGCTTAGGATCCATATGTGTCTTAATGAAAATAACACACATGCAATGACTCTAGTTGTTGTTAGTAGACTAGAACACATGCAATGACTTGCTGGTGGATCCATATATGGTCTGTGAAGAGAACACATGCAATGACAATGGTGGATCCATGTGTGGTACCCTGTGAAAAGAATAGTCATGAAATGACTCCAGATATGAGTCTACGAAAAGAACACATTTCAATGCACTGGTGGATACATATGTGGTCTCTTTGAAAGAACACACATCGGTGACTCTAAAATTGGTGTGGTTAATGAGAAGAACACACATGTCAATGACACTGGTGGATCCATATGTGGTTAATGGAAATAACACACATACAATGACTCTAGTTGTTGTTAGTAAAGAACACACATGCAATGACACTAGTGGATCCATATTTGGTTTTGAGAGAGAACATGCATGCAATGACAACACTGGTGGATCACTATATTGTTCTATGAAAAGAATGAGTCATGAAATGACTCCAGATGTGGTCTCTGAAAAGGAGAATACACATTCGAAGGACACTGGTGGTTCCATATGTGGTTTGTGTAAAAGAACACACATGATGACTCTGGTTGTGTCCTACAATGAGAAACAACACACATGCAATGACTCTAGTTGTTGGTAGTAAATAGAACACACATGCAATGACACAGTTGGTGGATCCATATGTGATATGTGAAGAGAACACACATGCAATGACACTAGTGGATCCATATGAAGTGCTGCAATGAAAAGAATAGACATGAAATGACTCTAGATGTGGTTAATGAAAGACTACACATTTCAATGACAAGTAGTGCGTTCCAAATGTGGTTTTGAAAAGAACACACATGCAATAACTCTGGATTCTGGTTAATGAGGAAGAACACACATGCAATGACAACAAAAGTCGATACATAGGTGGATTGTGAAAATATCACACATGCAATGAACTGCAGCGGGTGGATCCATAATGTAATGACACTAGTGGATCCCACGTGTGGTCACTTTGCACAAGAACAAACATTTCAATGACAGCGGTGGATCCATATGTGGTGTCTGAAAGAACACACATCCAGTGACCTCTCTAGTTGTGGTTACAGAAGAACACAAATGCAATGACACCTTTGGTGGATCATATGTGGTCAATAGAAAATACCACACATGCAATGACTCTAGTTGTTGTTAATGAGAAGAAGACACAGCCATTAACACTTATGGATCCATATGTAGTCTACGAAGAGAACACGTACAATGACAACTGGTGGATCCATATGTGGTATGTGAAAGAATAGTCATGAAATGACTCTGGATGTGGTCTCTAAAAAGACACACATTTCAATGACATAGGGGTGGATCCATATGTGGTTTTGTGAAAGAACACACATCTGAAGTGACTTGTAGATGTAGTTAATGAGAGAGAACTACACATGCAATGACTTCTTTGCTGGATCCATAGGTGGATTGTGAAAAAGAACACACATGCAATGAACTCCTGACGGTATTGGATCCATACATGAATGACAACTTTGGTGGATCCATGTGTAGTCTCTGAAAAGAACACACATTACGCAATGACAACTGGTGTATTATCCATATGTGGATTGTGAAAGAACACACATCCAGTGACTCCAGTATGGTTAATGAGAAGAACACATGAAATGACACTACGGGATCCATATGCATGGTTAATGAAAATAACTTACACATGTCTGATGACTCTAGTTGTTGTTAATGAAAGGACACACATGCAATGACAACCTGGTGGATCCATAGCCTTATGAATCTGTGAAGAGAGAACACACATACAATGACAATGGTGGATCAATATATTGATCCTTTGAAAGAATAGTCATGAAATGACTCCAGATATGGTCTCTGAAAAGAACACATTTCAATGCTGGCACTGAGTGGATACATATGTGGTCCTCTGAAAGAACATACATCCGGTTGACTCTAGGTGTATGGTTAATGAGGAAGAACACACATCTGCAATGACACTGGTGGATGCATATAATGGTTAATGAAAATAACACACATACAATGACTCTAGTTGTTGTTAGTAAAAGAACACACACATGCTTAATGACACTGAGTGGATCCATATGTGGTTTGTGAAGAGAACATACATGCAATGACACTGGTGGATCTATATGATGAGTACGTATGAAAAGAATAGTCATGAAATGACTCGAGATGTGGTCTACGAAAAGAATACACATTCGAAGGAACAACTGGTGGTTCCATATGTGGTTTATGTAAAGAACACACATGCACGATGACTCTAGTTGTGGTTAATGAGAAGAACACACATGCAATGACTCTAGTTGTTGTTAGTAAAAGAACACACATGCAATGAGCCTTTGGTGGATCCATATGGCCAGTGCAATGAGAGAGAACACACACATGCAATGACACTAGTGGATCCATATGAAGTCTACAATGAAAAGAATGGTGAAATGACTCTAGATGTGAGTTAATGAAAGACTAGACATTTCAACGGCTGACAATGGTCGTTCAAATGTGGTTTTGAAAAGAACACACATCTGTTATAACTAGTTGTGGTTAATGGAGAAGAACACACATGCAATGTAACCTTTGGTCGATACATAGGTGGATTGTGAAAAGATCACATGCCACAATGAACTACGGTGGATCCACCTTATGCAATGACACTAGTGGATCCACGTGTAGTCACTGCAAAGAACAAACATTTCCAATGACACTGGTGGATCAATATGTGGTTTCTGAAAGAACACATCCGGTGACTCTAGGCGTAGTTCGAGAAGAACCAAAATGCAATGACCTTTGGTGGATCCATATGTGGTTAATGAAATAACACACATGCAATGACTCTATTTGTTAATGAGAAGAAACGCACATACAATGTGCTTACTAGTGGATCCATATGCATGGTATGTGAAAAGAATAGTCATGAAATGACTCGGATGTGGTCTCTAAAAAGAACACATTTCAATGACTGCCGGTGGATCCATAGTGAACTTGTGAAAGAACACACATCCGGTGTATTTGTAGATGTGGTTAATGAGAGAACACACATGCAATGACACTGCTGGATCCATATAGGTGGATTGTGAAAGAAAACACATGCAATGAACTCTGTTGGATCCATACGCCAATGACAACTTCAGGTGGATCCATGTGGTCTCTAAAAAAGAACACACATTGCAATGACTTCTTTGGTGGATCAGAAGTAATGGATTGTGAAAGAACACACATCCAGTTGACTCTAGCTGTGGTTAATGAGAAGAACACATGAAATGACAACCTTTGCCGGATCCATATGGTTAATGAAAATAACACATGCAATGACTCTAGTTGTTGTTAGTGAAAGAAGTACACATGTAAGTGACCTTTGGTGGATTACATATATGGTCTACGTGAAGAGAACACACATGCAATGACAATGAATTGGATCCATATGTAGTGCAGTGAAAAGAATAGTCATGAAATGACTCCAGATGTATGGTCTCACGAAAAGAACACACATTTCAATGACACAATTGGTGGATACATATGTGGTCTACGAAAGAACACATTTCAATGACACTTGTGGATACATATGTGGTCTCTGAAAGAACACACATCCGGTGACTCTAGGTGTGGTTAATGAGAAGAACACACATGCAATAACAACGGAGTGGATCCATATGTGGTTAATGAAAATACCACACATACAATGACTCTAGTTGTTGTTAGTAAAAGAACACACACATGCAATGACACTAGTGGATCCATATGTGGTTTGTGAATACATGCAATGTCCTTTGGTGGATCCATATGTGGTACAATGAAAGAATAGTCATGAAACGACTCCAGATGTGGTCTCTGAAAAGAATACACATTCGAAGGACACTGGTGGTTCCATATGTGGTTTGTGTAAAGAACACACATGCAATGACTCTAGTTGTGGTTAATGAGAAGAACACACATTCAATGACTCTAGTTCTTGTTAGTCAAAGAACACCGCGTGCAATGACACTAGTGGATCCATGTGGATTGTGAAAATAACACACATCCAGTGACTCTAGCTGTGGTTAATGAGAAGAACACACATGCAATGACACTAGTGGATCCATATGTGGTTAATCAAAAGAACACACATGCAATGACACAGGTGGTACCATATGTGCTCTGTGAAGATAACACAAATGCAATGACATACTGGATCCATATGAGGTCTATGAAAAGAATGGTATGAGACATGAAATGACTCAGATGTGGTTAATAAAGAATACTCATTTTCAATGACAATGGTCGTTCCAAATGTGGTTTTTGAAAAGAACACACATGCAATAACTCTAGTTGTGGTTAATGAGAAGAACACACATGCAATGACACTGGTGGATACATATGTAATGACACTAGTGGATCCATGTGTGGTCTCTAAAAAGAACACACATTTCAATGACACTGGTGGATCCATATGTGGTGTCTGAAAAGAACACACATCCAGTGACTCTAGCTGTGGTTACTGAGAAGAACACAAATGCAATAACACTGGTGGATCCATATGTGGTTAGTGAAATAACACTTTTGCAATACAATGACTCTAGTTGTTGTTAATGAGAAGAACACACATCCAATAACACTTGTGGATCCATATGTAGTCTCTGAAGAGAACACACATGCAATGACACTGGTGGATCCATATGTGGTATGTGAAAAGAATAGTCATGAAAAGACTCCAGATGTGGTCTCTGAAAAGAACACACATTTCAATTACACCGGTGGATCCATATGTGGTTTTTGAAAAGAACACGTTCAGTGACTCTAGATGTGGTTAATGACAAGAACACACATGGAATGACACTGGTGGATCCATAGGTGGATTGTGAAAAGAACACACATGCAATGACTCTAGCTATAGTTAATGAGAAGAACACACATGCAATGACACTATTGGATCCATAGGTGGATTGTGAAAAGAACACACATGTAATGAACTCTGGTGGATCCATATGCAATGCTTGGTGGATCCATGTGTGGTCTCTGTAAAGAAGACACATTTCAATGACAATGGTGGATCCATATGTGGTTTGTGAAAAGAACACACATCCAGTGACTCGAGCTGTGGTTAATGAGAAGAACACACATGCAATGACACTGGTGGATCCATATGTGGTTATGAAAATAACACACATCCATTGACTCGAGTTGTGGTTGTGAAAATAACACACATTGCAATGACACTTCTTGGATCCATATGTGGATTGTGAAAGTACACATATACTGACACTGGTGGATCCATATGCAGTGCAATGAAAAAGAATAGTCATGACATGAATCCAGATGTAGTCTCTGAAAAGAACACACATTTCAATGACACTTGTGGATCCATCGTGGTTTTGTGAAAATAACACACAAGTGACTCGGATCTGGTCTGAGAGACAAACACACATCTGATGACACTGGTAGATCCATATGTGGTTAATGAAAATAACACACATACAATGATTCTAGTTGTTGTTAATAAAAGAACAACATGCAATGACTGGTGGATCCATTTGTTGTTTGTGAAGAGAACACACATGCAATGACACTGGTGGATCCATATGTGGATCCATATGTGGTCTGCGAAAAGAATAGACATGGAATGACTCTAGATGTGGTTAATGAAAGAATACACAGTTAATGACAATGGTGGTTCCATATGTGGTTTGTGAAAAGAACACACATGCAATGACCCTAGCTGTGGTTAATGAGAAGAACACAAGTGCAATGACAATGGTGGATCCATAAGTGGATCGTGAAAAGAACACACACATATAATGAACTCTGGTGGAACCATATGCAATGACATTGGTGGATCCATATGTGGTCTCTGAATAGAACACACATTCAATGACACTGGTGGATCCATATGTGGTGTGTGAAAAGAATAGACATGAAATGACTCCAGATGTGGTTAATGTAAGAATACACATTTCAATGACAATGGTGGTTCCATATGTGGTTTGTGAAAAGAACACACATGCATTGACTCTAGCTATGGTTAATGAGGAGTACACACATGCAATGACACTGGTGGATCCATAGGTGGATTGTGAAAAGAACACACATGCAATGAACTCTGGTGGAACCATATGCAATGACACTGGTGGATCCATGTGTGGTCTCTGAAAAGAACACACATTTCAATGAAAGTGGTGGATCCATATGTGGTTTGTGAAAAGAACACACATCTAGTGACTCTAGCTTTGGTTAATGAGAAGAACAGACATGCAATGCCACTGGTGGATCCATATGTGGTTAATGAAAATAACACACATGCAATGAATCTAGTTGTTGTTAATGAGAAGAACACACATTTCAATGACAATGGTGGATCCATATGTGGTTAATTAAAAGAACACAGATGCAATGAACTCTGGTGGATCCATATGCAATGACACTGGTGGATCCATGTGTGGTCTCTCAAAAGAACACACATTTCAATGACACTTGTGGATCCATATGTGGATTGTGAAAAGAACACACATCCAGTGACTGTAGTTGTGGTTAATGAGAAGAACACACATGCAATGACACTGGTGGATCCATATGTGATTAATGAAAATAACACACATGCAATGACTCTAATTTTGTTAGTAAGACGAACACACATGCAATGACACTGGTGGATCCATATGTGGTTTGTGAAGAGAACACACATGCAATGACACTTGTGGGTCCATATGTGGTCTATGAAAAGAATAGTCATGAAATGACTCCAGATGTGGTCTCTGAAAAGAACACACGTTTCAATGACACTGGTGGATCCATATGTGGATTGTGAAAATAACACACATCCAGTGACTCTAGCTGTGGTTAATGAGAAGAACACACATTCAATGATACTAGTGGATCCATATGTGGTTAATCAAAAGAACACACATGCAATGACACTGGTGGTACCATATGTGGTCTGTGAAGAGAACACACATCCAATGACACTGGTGGATCCATATGTGGTATGTGAAGAGAATAGTCATGAAATGACTCCAGATGTGGTCTCTGAAAAGAACACACATTGCAATGACATTGGTGTATCCATATGTGGTCTCTAAAAAGAACACACATCTAGTGACTGTAGCCGTGGTTAATTAGAAAACACACATGCAATGACCTTTGAGTGGAATCCATATGTATTTAATGAAAATAACACACATGCAATGACTCTAGTTGTTGTTAGTAAAAAAAGAACACACATGCAATGATATCTGGTGGATCCATATGTGGTCTATAGAGAGAACACACATGCAATGACCTTTGTTGGATCCATATGTAGTGCAGCAGAAAAGAATAGTCATGAAATGACTCTAGATGTAGTTTCTAAAAGAATACACATTCAATGACCTTTGGTGGTTCCATATGTGGTTTGTGAAAAGAACACACGTGCAATGACTCTAGCTGTGGTTAATGAGAAGAACACACATGCAATGACACTGGTGGATCCATATGTGGATTGTGAAACTAAAACACATGCAATGACTCTAGTTGTGGTTAGTAAAAAGAACACACATGCAATGACACTAGTGGATCCATATGTACATCAAGAGAATACACATGAAATGACACTGGTGGATCCATATGTGGTCTATGAAAAGAATAGACATGAAATGACTCAGATGTGGTTAATGAAAGAATACACATTTCAATGACAATGAGTGGATTTCCAAATGTGGTTTTGAAAGAACACACATGCAATAACTCTAGTTGTGGTTAATGAGACGAACACACATGCAATGACACTGGTGGATACATAGGTGGATTGTGAAAAGATCACACATGCAATGAACTCTGGTGGATCCATATGCAATGACACTAGTGGATCCATGTGTGCTCTCTAAAAATAACACACATTTCAATGACACTGGTGGATCCATATGTGGTGTCTGAAAAGAACACACATCCCGTGACTCTACCTGTGGTTACTGAGAAGAAAACAAATGCAATAACACTGGTGGATCCATATGTGGTTAGTGAAAATAACACACATGCAATGACTCTAGTTGTTGTTAATGAGAAGAACACACATCCAATAACACTTGTGGATCCATATGTAGTCTCTGAAGAGAACACACATGCAATTACACTGGTGGATCCATATGTGGTATGTGAAAACAATAGTCATGAAATGACTCCAGATGTGGTCTCTGAAAAGAACACACATTTCAATTACACCGGTGGATCCATATGTGCTTTGTGAAAAGAACACACGTTCAGTGACTCTAGATGTGGTTAATGACAAGAACACACATTCAATGATACTAGTGGATCCATATGTGGTTAATCAAAGAACACACATGCAATGACACTGGTGGTACCATATGTGGTCTGTGAGAACACACATGCAAGGACACTGGTGGATCCATATGTTGTATGTGAAGACTATAGTCATGAAATGACTCCAGATGTGGTCTCTGAAAATTACACACATTGCAATGCCATTGGTGTATCCATATGTGGTCTCTAAAAAGAACACACATCTAGTGACTGTAGCCGTGGTTAATGAGAAAACACACATGCAATGACACTGGTCGATCCATATGTATTTAATGAAAATAACACACATGCAATGACTCTAGTTGTTGTTAGTAAAAAGAACACACATGCAATGATACTGGTGGATCCATATGTGGTCTATGAAGAGAACACATGCAATAACACTTTGGATCCATATGTAGTCTGTGAAAAGAATAGTCATGAAATGACTCTAGATGTGGTCTCTAAAAAGAATACACATTCCAATGACACTGGTGGTTCCATATGTAGTTTGTGAAAAGAACACACGTGCAATGACTCTAGCTGTGGTTAATGAGAAGAACACACATGCAATGACACTGGTGGATCCATATGTGGATTGTGAAACTAATACACATGCAATGACTCTAGTTGTTGTTAGTAAAGAACACACATGCAATGACACTAGTGGATCCATATGTGGTATCAAAGAGAATACACATGAAATGACCTGGTGGATCCATATGTGGTCTATGAAAAGAATAGACATGAAATGACTCAGGATGTGGTTAATGAAAGAATACACATTTCAATGACAATGGTCGTTCCAAATGTGGTTTTTGAAAAGAACACACATGCAATAACTCTAGTTGTGGTTAATGAGACGAACACACATGTAATGACACTGGTGGATACATAGGTGGATTGTGAAAAGATCACACATGCAATGAACTCTGGTGGATCCATATGCAATGACACTAGTGGATCCATGTGTGGTCGGTAAAAATAACACACATTTGAATGACCTTTGGTGGATCCATATGTGGTGTCTGAAAAGAACACACATCCGTGACTCTACCGTAGTTCTTGAGAAGAAAACAAATGCAATAACACTGGTGGATCCATATGTGGTTAGTGAAAATAACACACATGCAATGACTCTAGTTGTTGTTAATGAGAAGAACACACATCCAATAACACTTGTGGATCCATATGTAGTCTCTGAAGAGAACACACATGCAATTACACTGGTGGATCCATATGTGGTATGTGAAAAGAATAGTCATGAAATGACTCCAGATGTGGTCTCTGAAAAGAACACACATTTCAATTACACCGGTGGATCCATAAGTGGTTTGTGAAAAGAACACACGTTCAGTGACTCTAGATGTGGTTAATGACAAGAACACACATGGAATGACACTGGTGGATCCATAGGTGGATTGTGAAAAGAACACACATGAAATGACTAGCTGTAGTTAATGAGAAGAACACACATGCAATGACACTGTTGGATCCATAGGTGGATTGTGAAAAGAACACACATGCAATGAACTCTGGTGGATCCATATGCAATGACACTGGTGGATCCATGTATGGTCTCTGAAAAGAAGACACATTTCAATGACAATGGTGGATCCATATGTGGTTTGTGAAAAGAACACACATCCAGTGACTCTAGCTGTGGTTAATGAGAAGAACACACATGCAATGACACTGGTGGATCCATATGTGGTTATGAAAATAACACACATCCATTGACTCGAGCTGTGGTTAATGAAAATAACACACATTGCAATGACCTTCTGGATCCATATGTGGATTGTGAAAAGAACACATATGCTTGACACTGGTGGATCCATATGTGGTCTGTGAAAAGAATAGTCATGACATGAATCCAGATGTAGTCTCTGAAAATAACACACATTTCAATGACACTTGTGGATCCATCTGTGGTTTGTGAAAATAACACACACCAAGTGACTCCAGATGTGGTCTCTGAGAAGAACACACATGCAATGACCTTTGGTGGATCCATATGTGGTTAATGAAAATAACACACATGCAATGATTCTAGTTGTTGTTAATGAAAAGAACAACATGCAATGACACTGGTGGATCCATATGTTGTTTGTGAAGAGAACACACATGCAATGACACTGGTGGATCCATATGTGGAGTCATAAGATGTGAGCGAAAAGAATAGACATGAAATGACTCGGATGTGGTTAATGAAAGAATACCACAGTTAATGACAATGGTGGTTCCATATGTGGTTTGTGAAAAGAACACACATGCAATGACCCTAGTTGTGGTTAATAACAAGAACACAAATGCAATGACAATGGTGGATCCATAAGTGGATCGTGAAAAGACACACACTGCACTGAACTCTAGTGGAACCATATGCAATGACATTGGTGGATCCATATGTGGTCTCTGAAGAGAACACACATGCATTGACACTGGTGGATCCATATGTGGTGTGTGAAAATAATAGACATGAAATGACTCCAGATGTGGTTAATAAAAGAATACACATTTCAATGACAATGGTGGTTCCATATGTGGTTTGTGAAAAGAACACACATGCAATGACTCTAGCTGTGGTTAATGAGGAGTACACACATGCAATGACACTGGTGGATCCATAGGTGGATTGTGAAAAGAACACACATGCAATGAACTCTGGTGGAACCATATGCAATCACACGGGAGGATCCATGTGTGGTCTCGGAAAAGAACACACATTTCAATGACAGGGGTGGATCCATATGTGGTTTGTGAAAAGAACACACATCTAGTGACTCTAGCTTTGGTTAATGAGAAAACGACATGCAATGACACTGGTGAATCCATATGTGGTTAATGAAAATAACACACATGCAATGACTCTAGTGGTTGTTAATGAGAAGAACACACATTTCAATGACAATGGTGGATCCATATGTGGTTAATTAAAAGAAAACAGATGCAATGAACTCTGGTGGATCCATATGCAATGACACTGGTGGATCCATGTGTGGTCTCTCAAAAGAACACACATTTCAATGACACTGGTGGATCCATATGTGGATTGTGAAAAGAACACACATCCAGTGACTCTAGTTGTGGTTAATGAGAAGAACACACATGCAATGACACTGGTGGATCCATATGTGATTAATGAAAATAACACACATGCAATGACTCTAATTTTTGTTAGTAAGAAGAACACACATGCAATGACACTGGTGGATCCATATGTGGTTTGTGAAGAGAACACACATGCAATGACACTTGTGGGTCCATATGTGGTCTGTGAAAAGAATAGTCATGAAATGACTCCATATGTGGTCTGTGAAAAGAACACACGTTTCAATGACACTGGTGGATCCATATGTGGATTGTGAAAATAACACACATCCAGTGACTCTAGCTCTGGTTAATGAGAAGAACACACATGCAATGACACTAGTGGATCCATATGTGGTTAATCAAAGAACACACAGCAATGACCTGGTGGTACCATATGTAGCATGTGAAGAGAACACACATCAATGACACTGGTGGATCCATATGTGCAATGAAGAGAATAGTCATGAAATGACTCCAAATGTGGTCTCTGAAAAGAACACACATTGCAATGACATTGGTGTATCCATGTATGGTCTCTAAAAAGAACACACATCTAGTGACTGTAGCCGTGGTTAATGAGAAAACACACATGCAATAACGCTGGTCGATCCATATGTATTTAATGAAAATAACACACATGCTATGACTCTAGTTGTTGTTAGTAAAAAGAACACACATGCAATGATACTGGTGGATCCATATGTGGATTGTGAAGATAACACACATGCAATGACACTGTTGGATCCATATGTAGTGCTGTGAAAGAATAGTCATGAAATGACTCTAGATGTAGTCTCTGAAAGAATACACATTCCAATGACCTTTGGTGGTTCCATATGTGGTTTGTGAAAAGAACACACGTGCATTGACTCTAGCTGTGGTTAATGAGAAGAACACACATGCAATGACACTGGTGGATCCATATGTGGATTGTGAAACTAATACACATGCAATGACTCTAGTTGTTGTTAGTAAAAAGAACACACATGCAATGACACTAGTGGATCCATATGTAGTACATCAAGAGAATACACATGAAATGACCTGGTGGATCCATATGTGGTCTATGAAAGAATAGACATGAAATGACTCAGATGTGGTTAATGAAAGAATACACATTTCAATGACAATGGTCGTTCCAAATGTGTTTTTTGAAAAGAACACACATGCAATAACTCTAGCTGTGGTTAATGAGAAGAACACACATGCAATGACACTGGTGGATCCATAGGTGGATTGTGAAAATAACACACATGCAATGAACTCTGGTGGATCCATATGCAATGACACTAGTGGATCCACGTGTGGTCTCTTAAAAGAACACACATTTCAATGACACTGGTGGATTCATATGTGGTCTCTAAAAATAACACACATCCAGTGACTCTAGTTGTGGTTAATGAGAAGAACACAAATGCAATGACACTGGTGGATCCATATGTGGTTAATGAAAATAACACACATGCAATGACTCTAGTTGTTGTTAATGAGAAGAACACACATGCAATGACACTGGTGGATCCATATGTAGTCTCTGAGAAGAACACACATGCAATGACACTGGTGGATCCATATGTGGTATGTGAAAAGAATAGTCATGAAATGACTCCAGATGTGGTCTCTTAAAAGAACACACATTTCAATGACACTGGTGAATCCATATGTGTTTTGTGAAAAGAACACACATCCAATGACTCTAGATGTGGTTAATGAGAAGACCACACATAAAATGACACTAGTGGATGCATAGGTGGATTGTGAAAAGAACACACATGCAATGACTCTAGCTGTGGTTAATGAGAAGAACACACATGCAATGACACTTCTGGATCCATAGGTGGATTGTGAAAAGAACACACATGCAATGAACTCTGGTGGATCCATATGCCATGACACTGGTGGATCCATGTGTGGTCTCTGCAAAGAACACACATTTCAATGACAATGGTGGATCCATATGTGGTTTGTGAAAAGAACACACATCCAGTGACTCTAGCTATGGTTAATGAGAAGAACACACATGCAATGACACTGGTGGATCCATATGTGGTTAATGAAAGTAACACACATCAAGTGACTCTAGCTGTGGTTAATGAAAATAACACACATTGAAATGACACTAGTGGATCCATATGTGGATTGTGAAAAGAACACACATTTCAATGACACTTGTGGATCCATATGTGGTTTTTGAAAAGACCACACATCCAGTGTGTCTAGATGTGGTCTCTGAGAAGAACACACATGCAATGACACTAGTGGATCCATATGTGACTAGTGAAAATAACACACATGCAATGACTCTGATTGTTGTTAATAATAAGAACACACATGCAATGACACTGGTGGACCCATATGTGGTCTGTGAAAAGAATAGACATGAAATGACTCCAGATGTGGTCTCTGAAAAGAACACACATTTCAATGACACTGGTGGATCCATATGTGGTTTGTGAAAAGAAAACACATCCAATGACTCTAGCTATGGTTAATGAGAAGAACACACATGCAATGACACTGGTGGATCCATAGGTGGATTGTGAAAAGAACACACATGCAATGAACTCTAGTGGAACCATATGCAATGACACTGGTGGATCCATGTGTGGTCTCTGAAAAGAACACACATTTCAATGACACTGGTGGATCCATATGTGGTTTGTGAAAAGAACACACATCTAGTGACTCTAGATTTGGTTAATGAGAAGAACACACATGCAATGACACTGGTGGATCCATATGTGGTTAATGAAAATAACACACATGCAATGACTCTAGTTGTTGTTAATGAGAAGAACACACATTTCAATGACAATGGTGGATCCATATGTGGTTAATGAAAAGAACACACATGCAATGAACTCTAGTGGATCCATATGCAATGACACTGGTGGATCCATGTGTGGTCTCTAAAAAGAACACACATTTCAATGACACAGGTGGATCCATATGAGGATTGTGAAAAGAACACACATCCAGTGACTCTTGCTGTGGTTAATGAGAAGAACACACATGCAATGGCACTGGTGGATCCATATGTGGTTAATGAAAATAACACACATGCAATGACACTTGTGGATCCATATGTGGTCTGTGAAAAGAATAGTCATGAAATGACTCCAGATGTGGTCTCTGAAAACAACACACGTTTCAATGACACTGGTGGATCCATATGTGGATTGTGAAAAGAACACACATCAAGTGACTCTAGCTATGGTTAATAAGAAGAACACATATGCAATGACACTGGTGGATACATATGTGGTTAATGAAAATAACACACATGCAATGACTCTAGTTGTTGTTAGTATAAAGAACACACATGTAATGACACTGGTGGATCCATATGTGGTCTGTGAAGAGAACACACATGCAATGACAGTGGTGGATCCATATGTGGTCTGTGAAAAGAAGTCATGAAATGACTCCAGATGTGGTCTCTGAAAAGAACACACATTTCAATGACCTGGTGGATCCATATGTGGTCTCTGAAAAGAACACACGTCTAGTGACTCTATATGTGGTTAATGAGAATAACACACATGCAATGACACTGGTGGATCCATATGTGGTTAATGAAAATAACACACATTCAATGACTCTAGTTGTTGTTAGTAAAAAGAACACACATGCAGTGATAGTAGTGGATCTATATGTGGTCTGTGAAGAGAACTCATATGCAATGACATTGGTGGATCCATATGTGGTCTGTGAAAAGAATAATCATGAAATGACTCTAGATGTGGTCTCTTAAAAGAATACACATTCCAATGACACTGGTGGTTCCATACGTGGTTTGTGAAAGAACACACATGCAATGACTCTAGCTGTGGTTAATGAGAAGAACACACATGCAATGACACTAGTGGATCCATATGTGGATTGTGAAACTAACACACATGCAATGACTCTAGTTGTTGTTAGTGAAAAGAACACACATGCAATGACACTGGTGGATCCATATGTTGTCTGTGAAGAGAACACACATGCAATGACACTGGTGGATCCAGATGTGGTATGCGAAAAGAATAGACATGAAATGACTCTAGATGTGGTTAACGAAAGAATACACATTTCAATGACAATGGTGGTTCCAAATGTGGTTTTTGAAAAGACATGCAATAACTCTAGTTGTGGTTAATGAGAAGAACACACATGCATTAACACTGGTGGATTCATAGGTGGATTGTGAAAAGAACACACATGCAATGAACTCTGGTGGATCCATATGCAATGACACTGGTGGATCCATGTGTGGTCTCTGAAAAGAACACACATTTCTATGACAATGGTGGATCCATATGTCGTTTGTGAAAAGAACAACCATCGAGTGACTCTAGTTGTGGTTAATGAGAAGAACACACATGCAGTGACACTGGTGGATCCATATGTGGTTAATGAAAATAACACACATGTAATTACTCTAGCTGTTGTTTGTATAAAGAACACACATGTAATGACACTGGTGGATCCATATGTGGTCCATGAAGAGAACACACATGCAATGGAACATGTGGTTCCATATGTGGTGCAATGAAAAGAATAGTCATGAAATGATTCCATATGTGGTCTCTGAAAACAACACACTTTTCAATGACACTGGTGAATCCATATGTGGATTGTGAAAAGAACACACATCAAGTGACTCTAGCTATGGTTAATAAGAAGAACACATATGCAATGACACTGGTGGATACATATGTGGTTAATGAAAATAACACACATGCAATGACTCTAGTTGTTGTTATTATAAAGAACACACATGCAATGACACTGGTGGATCCATATGTGGTCAGTGAAGAGAACACACATGCAATGACACTGGTGGATCCATATGTAGTTAATGAAAATAACACACATGCAATGACTCAAGTTGTTGTTAGTAAGAAGAACACACATGCAATGACACTGGTGGATCCATATGTGGTATATAAAGAGAACACACATGCAATGACACTTGTGGATCCATATGTGGTCTATGAAAAGAATAGTCATCAAATGACTCTAGATGTGGTCTCTGAAAACAACACACGTTTCAATGACACTGGTGGATCCATATGATGATTGTGAAAAGAACACACATCAAGTGACTCTAGCTATGGTTAATAAGAAGAACACATATGCAATGACACAAGTGGATACATATGTGGTTAATGAAAATAACACACATCTGATGACTCTAGTTGTTGTTATTATAAAGAACACACATGCAATGACACTAGTGTATCCATATGTGGTCTGTGAAGAGAACACACATGCAATGACACTGGTGGATCCATATGTGGTCTGTGAAAAGAAAAGTCATGAAATGACTCCAGATGTGGTCTCTGAAAAGAACACACATTTCAATGACACTGGTGGATCCATATGTGGTCTCTGAAAAGAACACACGTCTAGTGACTCTATCTGTGGTTAATGAGAATAACACACATGCAATGACACTGGTGGATCCATATGTGGTTAATGAAAATAACACACATTTAATGACTCTATTTTTTGTTAGTAAAAAGAACACACATGCAGTGATACTAGTGGATCTATATGTGGTCAGTGAAGAGAACACATATGCAATGACATTGGTGGATCCATATGTGGTCTGTGAAAAGAATAGTCATGAAATGACTCTAGATGTGGTCTCTTAAAAGAATACACATTCCAATGACATTGGTGGTTCCATACGTGGTTTGTGAAAATAACACACATGCAATGACTCTAGCTATGGTTAATGAGAAGAACACACATGCAATGACACTGGTGGATCCATATGTGGATTGTGAAACTAACACACATGCAATGACTCTAGTTGTTGTTAGTGAAAAGAACACACATGCAATTACCTTGGTGGATCCAGATGTGGTATGTGAAAAGAATAGACATGAAATGACTCCAGATGTCGTTAACGAAAGAATACACATTTCAATGACAATGGTGGTTCCAAATGTGGTTTTTGAAAAGAACACACATGCAATAACTCTAGTTGTGGTTAATGAGAAGAACACACATGCAATGACACTGGTGGATCCATATGTGGTTAATGAAAATAACACACGTGCAATGACTCTAGCTATTGTTTGTATAAAGAACACACATGTAATGTCACTGGTGGATCCATATATGGTCTGTGAAGAGAACACACATGCAAGGACACTTGTGGATCCATATGTGGTCTGTGAAAAGAATAGTCATGAAATGACTCTAGATGTGGTCTCTGAAAACAACACACTTTTCAATGACACTGGTGAATCCATATGTGGATTGTGAAAAGAACACACATCCAGTGACTCTAGCTATGGTTAATGAGAACAACACACATGCAATGACACTGGTGGATCCATATGTGGTTAATGAAAATAACACACATGCAATGACTCTAGTTGTTAGTATAAAGAACACACATGCAATGACACTGGTGGATCCATATGTGGTCTATGAAGAGAACACAGATGCATTGACATGGTGGGTCCATATGTGGTCTGTGAAAAGAATAGTCATGAAATGACTCCAGATGTGGTCTCTGAAAAGAACACACATTTCAATGACACTGGTGGATCCATATGTGGTCTCTGAAAAGAACACACACCTAGTGACTCTATCTGTGGTTAATGAGAAGAACACACATGCAATGACACTGGTGGATCCATATGTGGTTAATGAAAATAACACACATTCAATGACTCTAGTTGTTGTTAGTAAAAAGAACACACATCCAGTGACACTAGTGGATCTATATGTGGTCTGTGAAGAGAACACACATGCAATGACACTGGTGGATCCATATGTGGTCTGTGAAAAGAATAGTCATGAAATGATTCCAGATGTGGTCTTTGAAAAGAATACACATTCCAATGACCTGTGGTTCCATCGTGGTTTATTTGTGACAAGAACACACATGCAATGACTCTAGCTGTGGTTAATGAGAAGAACACATATGCAATGACACTGGTGGATCCATATGTCGATTGTGAAACTAACACACATGCAATGACTCTAGTTGTTGTTAGTGAAAACAACACACATGCAATAACACTGGTGGATCCATATGTGGTCTGTGAAGAGAACACACATGCAATTACACTGGTGGATCCAGATGTGGTATGTGAAAAGAATAGACATGAAATGACTCCAGATGTGGTTAACGAAAGAATACACATTTCAATGACAATGGTGGTTCCAAATGTGGTTTTGAAAGAGCAGGACATGCAATAACTCTAGGCGTGGTTAATGAGAAGAACACATGCATTGACACTGGTGGATTCATAGGTGGATTGTGAAAAGAACACACATGCAATGAACTCTGGTGGATCCATATGCAATGACACTGGTGGATCCATGTGTGGTCTCTGAAAAGAACACACATTTCTATGACAATGGTGGATCCATATGTGGTTTGTGAAAAGAACAACCATCGAGTGACTCTAGTTGTGGTTAATGAGAAGAACACACATGCAATGACACTGGCGGATCCATATGTGGTTAATGAAAATAACACACATGCAATGACTCTAGCTGTTGTTTGTATAAAGAACACACATGTAATGACCTTTGGTGGATTCATATGTAGTCTGTGAAAGAATAGTCATGAAATGACTCGGATGTAGTCTCTGAAACAACACACTTTCCAATGACACTGGTGAATCCATATGTGGATTGTGAAAAGAACACACATCGAGTGACTCTAGCTATGGTTAATGAGAACAACACACATGAATGACACTGGTGGATCCATATGTGGTTAATGAAAATAACACCCATGCAATGACTCTAGTTGTTGTTAATGAGAAGAACACACATTTCAATGACAATGGTGGATCCATATGTGGTTAATGAAAAGAACACACATGCAATGAACTCTAGTGGATCCATATGCAATGACACTGTTGGATGCATGTGTGGTCTCTGAAAAGAACACATATTTCAATGACACAGGTGGATCCATATGAGGATTGTGAAAAGAACACACATCCAGTGACTCTAGCTATGGTTAATGAGAAGAACACACATGCAATGGCACTGGTGGATCCATATGTGGTTAATGAAAATAACACACATGCAATGACTCTAGTTGTTGTTAGTAAGAAGAACACACATGCAATGACACTGGTGGATCCATATGTGGTATATGAAGAGAACACACATGCAATGACACTTGTGGATCCATATGTGTTCTGTGAAAAGAATAGTCATGAAATGACTCCAGATGTGGTCTCTGAAAACAACACACGTTTCAATGACACTGGTGGATCCATATGTGGATTGTGAAAAGAACACACATCAAGTGACTCTAGCTATGGTTCATAAGAAGAACACATATGCAATGACACTGGTGGATACATATGTGGTTAATGAAAATAACACACATGCAATGACTCTAGTTGTTGTTAGTATAAAGAAAACACATGCAATGACACTGGTGGATCCATATGTAGATGTAAAGAGAACTCACATGCAATGACCTGGTGGATCCATATGTAGTCTGTGAAAAGAATAGTCATGAAATGACTCGGATGTAGTCCTGAAAAGAACACACATTTCAATGACTGGTGGATCCATATGTGGTCTCTGAAAGAACACAGCGTCTAGTGACTCTATCTATGGTTAATGAGAATAACACACATGCAATGACCTTTGGTGGATCCATATGTGGTTAATGAAAATAATACACATTCAATGACTCTAGTTTTTGTTAGAAAAAGAACACACATGCAGTGATACTAGTTGATCTATATGTGGTCTGTGAAGAGAACACATATGCAATGACATTGGTGGATCCATATGTGGTCTGTGAAAAGAATAGTCATGAAATGACTCTAGATGTGGTCTCTTAAAAGAATACACATTCCAATGACACTGGTGGTTCCATCGTGGTTTGTGAAAAGAACACACATGCAATGACTCTAGCTATGGTTAATGAGAAGAACACACATGCAATGACACTGGTGGATCCATATGTGGATTGTGAAACTAACACACATCCAATGCATAGTTGTTGTTAGTGAAAAGAACACACATGCAATGACACTGGTGGATCCATATGTGATGCGTGAAGAGAACACACATGCAATGACCTTTGGTGGATCGGATGTGGTATGTGAAAAGAATAGACATGAAATGACTCCAGATGTGGTTAACGAAAGAATACACATTTCAATGACAATGGTGGTTCCAAATGTGGTTTTTGAAAAGAACACACATGCAATAACTCTAGTTGTGGTTAATGAGAAGAACACACATGCATTGACACTGGTGGATTCATAGGTGGATTGTGAAACGAACACACATGCAATGAACTCTGGTGGATCCATATGCAATGACACTGGTGGATCCATGTGTGGTCTCTGAAAAGAACACACATTTCTATGACAATGGTGGATCCATATGTGGTTTGTGAAAAGAACAACCATCGTGTGACTCTAGTTGTGGTTAATGAGAAGAACACACATGCAATGACACTGGTGGATCCATATGTGGTTAATGAAAATAACACACATGCAATGACTCTAGTTGTTGTTAATTAGAAGAACACACATGCAATGACACTGGTGGATCCATATGTAGTCTCTGAAGAAAACACACATGCAATGACACTGGTGGATCCATATGTGGTATGTGAAAAGAATAGTCATGAAATGACTCCAGATGTGGTCTCTGAAAAAGAACACACATTTGAATGACACTGGTGGATCCATATGTGGTTTGTGAAAAGAACACACATCCAGTGAATCTAGATGTGGTTAATGAGAAGAACACACATGGAATGACACTGGTGGATCCATAGGTGGATTGTGAAAAGAACACACATGCAATGACTCTAGCTGTGGTTAATGAGAAGAACACACATGCAATGAGACTGGTGGATCCATAGGTGGATTGTGAAAAGAACACACATGCAATGAACTCTGGTGGATCCATATGCAATGACACTAGTGGATCCATGTGTGGTCTCTGAAAAGACCACACATTTCAATGACAATGGTGGATCCATATGTAACATCCAAAAACTTTAATCCAAGCTTATAAGGATCAAATCATCCAAAAATAGGGTTAACAAAAACTTTTCCAAATAAAAAATGAAAGCATTCATATGTGTGTGCATTTAAAATAGGAGTTGAGATGAATTGCCTTGTTGAAGTGATCCAATGCTTGTAAAATGTTTCTTAGGTGATTTAAACATCATCTACATCATTCTCAAACTTTTACCAAAGAAAATCAAATAAAAAAGAATTAAAAAGGAGGAATGGTCATTTTGGCCATTTTAATCCACTACACTACTTTGAGTGTTCCTAGCACTCATTTCTTAACAGAAACAATTCATGATCTTTGCACCCCTTGCTAGTACACATAATGAGCTACCAAGGCCCACCTTTTGATCTATTAAATTTTTTTTTTACTTATTTTAATTGGCATTTGAAAATTGGATCCAATGCATATGCATAGATCACTCCTATTTCAAAAACCATCTATTTGAGCTCCACTTTCAAAACCCTTGCAACGGAGGCTACCTAGAACTAGTGGAGGACACCCAAAAATTTTGAACTTAAAATTCAAAAGTTTTTCTCTTTCGGCCATTTCATCAAACACTTTGTGGGCAAGATCAAAGTGTCCTAACTATTACTGTTTTGGGCTGATCTTGTCTGGCAAATTGAAGTGCTTTGATCATCTTTATCCCCCTCAATCCTAGCCAGACCCACACCAGCACATCCCCTACCTCCTAGCTGCATTGCATTGCCATGCCGAGCCACTCCTCGCCGACCGAACATGCACTCGCAGCAGCAGACCACTTCCCCCTACCTCACCTTGTCTAGCACGTTGCCAGTGGTCCACCGCCACCATCCAATTAGCAGGCAGCCGAGGCAGAGGCGGCCAAGAACCGCGGGCCCGTGGTTGGTCGACCATCTGCAGCGCTGCCCCAGAGCACGCCTTGTCCCAGCGTGCAGACCGCCTGTCGCAGCCAGCGCCCGCACACCACCATGACACAGGAACACCCAGACACCCAGCTGGCCAACTCACCCAGCCACCGCTCGCCGTGGACACCGCCCGCCTCTGCCGCTCGAGGCGCCTTCATGCGCTTGCATGCCACCGCCTCGCCCGCATTCACTTCCTAGAGCACCACCAGGAGACATGTCACCGCCCCCTACCTCGAGCCACGCCGCTAGCCCCCTGTGCCGCCCTCGCCGGAGTCGCCTGCCCACACCGTTCGGTCTCACCGGTGGGCCTATATAAGCCGGCCACCCCACACCATTTCTCCACACCCACTCACTCCCCACCTCTCACTGATCCTTTCCCCCTCTCGCCGGAGCCAAGCAAGCTCTGCCTCACCGGAATTGGAGCTGGAGCAGCCGCAGCAGGAGGAGAAGGGCGCCTGCAATTTAGGGCACCCCAAGCTCCACTGCAACCGTGCCTCGCCTCGCCGTCGTCTTCCAGCTCGTTTGCCCGCCTCGCCGTCGTCGCTGGAGCCCTAGTAAGTCCCCGGTCGAGCCCCACCGAGCCGCTAGGGAAAACTCTTGCCGGCGACCTGTTTGTCGTCGACGACAACCCTCGAGTAGATCCACTTCTAATCCTCGGCCCCTGGCAGCGATGTACCGTTTTGCGTGTTAAGCGCCAGCGACAAGAAGGACCCCGTGTTAGCTAAGCCCGTGCATGGATCATGAGGCTGGCCCATGTTCTTTCAGCTAGCTGACCATTCAAATCTGGATTTTTCTTTTAAGTTAAATCTAGTTTGTGTCCACTAGTTTAAAAATCAATTCAGAGTTTTATAAATCCAAATTGCATAAAACTAATTTTTATGAAAAGGTATTGAAATGATCTATCCAAGCCCGTTGGATTTAATTCAATTAGAGTTATAGATCTCTCCTAGTAAACATAATAAAACAGAAGCTTTTGCAACTTGCAACATTTTTATAAAATCAACTAAGATAGGTTTTGAGTTCATTCCAACTCTCAAAAATCACATTTCATCATATCTATCTAAATATGTAATAATATTAAGGTTTACATGCAGTGATTTTGGACTACTACCAAAATAATGCTATATAGGCATTTCTAGTCACTTTAAATCATTAAATAATAAACTTAAACCAAAGTAATTATGATCCAACCTTTAAATCTCATTCCCACATGTTAGAATATGTGGTGATGACATGTGTCCACATGATCCCATATTTTAAGTGGTGAATATTAAATCTTAGTTAATTTTTCAATGAGTAGAAATTACTTTTCTAAAATAAAAAGAATGAAACTATTGAATTAAACTTGTGATGCTTGTGATGATAATAGATCATCAATTGTGTGTCTTAAAAAGCTATTTAGCCTAGTTAAGTATTGTTTGGTGATTGTGTACTCCGTATGTATTTATAGAAGATAGTACCGACCAAGCTTATGCGGAGGAGGAGTTCTACCAAGAAGAAGAAGAAAACTTCAACCACTGCACCAACCAAGGCAAGCTACCATTAGCAAGCTAGGATTGAACTAGATGGTTTAGAAAAAATGCTTAGAGCATACTTTGATTATACCACTTTGACTAGTATTTACCCCAAGTATTATTTTCAAGCTTTACCTCCTTTACTTTACCCAAAGTTCTTTACTTGTTTTGAAGGTAGCATAAAAAGTATAAAACTTGACCTATTTAAATAACTTTAGATGTCATTCTATGGCATGAGATTGATCCCATCCTTCCACCTTATTGAACACTCTTAACTTAGTAGTTTAGAGTAGATCAAAACTTGAGTCACTTTAGATGGGAACAATTGGTGAAAATGAATTATGAAAACCTTGGAATGATGAGTCATTCTATTGAGATGTTTTGACACGTGTTGAGAAACACAAATGGTTTATGACGATGAAAATGATGAGGCATAAGCCTTAACCCTTTTATAAAACTGATGGTTGGATTCGGATGCGATACCATTCCAAATTTACCGTACAACCACATTACCTAAATTGGGTAAGGCTTAGCTGGAAATTTATATGCATTAGTATTAATTCCCTCGTGGGAGAGGTTTGAGCTGAGGCTACCTCTCATGATGTCCACCTATGCAGTGCGCAAGATGACTGATGGTCATGGTTGGGAGGCCATGCTCATAGGAGAGTTGCTTATACTAGGGTGTGTAAAGGGAAGGTTATATTTGATTATCTGCATACTAAGTATGATGATTTAGGGTTATCCCTAACAAATGTATCGAATCTTGTGGTGAAAGTGTACCACCTCTGCAAACTATCAAACTATTCGAATAGCCACGTTCGCGGTTATGGACAGTTGGAATGGCCATACTGTTTCGTTGTCAGATGTTTTCAAAATGACTTGAATGAATGATGAATCTTGACTTGACCATAACAGGGTTGTGTTTATGACAATAGCTTCCCAACTTAAGTGATTCTAGAACTTTACTTTATCTTTCTTTGCTTCTAAACTCAGCTTAGGTTTCAAACTTAACTTTAGAGTTAAACTTAGATTTAGCACTTTAACTTAGCACTTACTACTTGTTAGTTGTAGTGTGCGAGTACTTAAAGAGTACTCATGGCTTTTGTCCCTCGCTATTCTCATGGCCAGACTATGAAGGAGACTATCAAGATGATGGCCAACAGGACGGCTATGATAACTAGGACTATACGCCGTCGACATTGCTGTGCCTACGAAGATGGACCCCACCTCTACGCTTAACTTTTATTTCCACTGCTTGCTGTATTCATACTGGACCATGAGATCCTTATTTGTGTAAGACCTTATGTATGGTTAGTAATGGATGATGTACTGTGATATCCAATCCATTATGTCTCGCAAAAATGGTAATCCTGGGATTGCGAGGTATGGCATAACAGTCATCTGGGATTAAAAATCCGGGTGTTGACAAGTTGGTATCAGAGCTAGCCTGACCATAGGAGACCCTAGTTAGAATGGACGCCCAAACAAAAACTTAGTTTCAAAACCAAAGTGAGTATTTATGAAAAACTATTTCCTCTCTTATCCTTGTGTACTCATTATTTCTCAAAAATCCATGTTCCTCAAAATTCTTACATTACTACTTAAAACTTGACACACTTGATCACTTCACTAATTTCCTCATCCTTAATTCTTGTAGACGGAGACTCAGTTCAGCGAGTTCTACTAGTTGGGAAACGGAGGTCAGCTGATCTTCGAGAGGGATTTGGATACACTGTCGGAGTTACTAGGACGCCCGCACTCGGAGTTTCTTGGAGCTCAACTTCCAGGACCCCCAGGAGGAGACCTACAGTGGCTAGTCACCGCAGATCTTAGAGGAAGCATTGAAGCACCAACTTCTGGGAGAATTCAGTTCTCCGTAAGAGAGAACAACTGGCTAGATGGATTAGCCAGGGCAGTGCATGAAGCTCTCACACGTCTATGTGCCCTCAGCGTCAACGAGATCCAAGGAACCCGTTTTGCCCACTATGCAAGACGTGACTTCATGGGAATGCCGATGGAGATGCCAAGTCACCCAGAATTGAGGCACAAGTGGAGAATCTTGACTTCTTGCTGCACGAGAGACAGCAGGAACTGGACAATGCCAGGGAGTTAGCCAACCAGAACTGTGCCATTGCCTACTAGAAGGCCTAGACTTTCACACTGCTCGTCCAAGATCGCCAGTCTCTTCGCCGCTAGCATGCAAAGAAGGATCGCACCATCGCCCGTCTTTGCAAGAAGGTGGCCGACCTCGAGAAGACCGTCAAGGAGCAGGAAGCTCAGCTTGCTGCCAAGGAAGAAGAAGATGAGGGTGAAGACATCCAGGGAGACATGGATTCTTACCTCAGCAACGATGATGACTTTCTGGAGGAGGATGCTGTGGACTTCTACACTGACGATGAGGACTCCGACTTCATCGATGATGAATAGATGCACAAGAGCACTGTCATAGCATGAGTTGTATCAATCCCACTGTATTGTAGCTTGCAGAATGGTTCTTCAAACCATCTGCTTTCCTTTGTTTGTTGTGGTGTGTGTTGTATCGTGTGCTTACTTGCATGAATGAAAATGAAGTTAGTTGAAAAACCTGAGTCTAACTCAAAGTTTTAGTTTTGAAAACCCAAAACCATGAACCTTAGAATTTACCTCTTACCCCTATATTTATCTCAATCTTCAGATGACTCGTGGAAACCAAGGAGGGAGCAGCTCATCGCAGGACCCAATGCTGCAGATCTTGCAGAATCTCATCGTAGACCGTGAAGCAAGCAGGTCCGAGCGCCAAGCCAACTTAGCAACATTGTAGCAGATCGCCCAGATGGCTCTCAACAACCAAGGACATGGAAATCAGGATCACCATGGATCCAAACTCAAAAAAATTCAGAATACCAATCCCCCAATCTTCAACCAATCTAAAAACCCATTAGATGCTGACACTGGTTACAGACAATGGAAAACAACCTTGAAGTTGCAGGAGTTGATGAAAATGAGAAAGTTCTCTTTGCCACCCACTATCTGGCGGGAGATGCAAGAGCTTGGTGGAATAGCATCCGCAATATGAACCATGGTCAGGTTATGACATGGGAAGCATTCAAAGTCAAGTTCAGCCGCACCCACGTGCCGCAAGGTCTCGTCAACAAGATGAGAGATGAATTCCGCGAATTGAAGCAAGGAAGAATGACTATGGTGGAGTACCATGACAGATTCCTATCACTTGCCAGATATGCACCTGATGAGATCAACACGGAGGCCAAGAAGAAGGAGAGATTCTTGAACGGACTGCATGATGAGATCGGTCCTCGTCAACATCCGTTTTAGGATCTCGAAGAGCTAATCGACTCTGCCATTCGGATGGAAGGAAAGATTAACAGACAAGCGACAACATAGCGTCGTATGATGCAGCAATCAGGATCCAGCAGCCACCAGAAGTACCGTCCCAACCCTTAACCAGGATATGCACCCAGGAACAACCACCCCCCAAATTCCCGCCCAAGCTACCCCAACCGTAGCGGAGGCAATGTGAAGTCCGGAGGAAACAATCACAACTCTGGCAATGCCAACAATTTCAACCATGCCCCTCCCAAGAGCAACAACAAGAACAACACTGCACCCAGAGCTGGTAGCAATGCTGTGCCTGTCGCAGTCAAGGACAAGTCCCAGATCACTTGTTTTGAGTGTGGAGTGAAGGGTCACTACTCCAATGAGTGTCCCAAGAAGACAGCAGCCGATGCCAATGTGAATGCCCCAGCTCAGCAGCAGCGTCGTGTTCAACCAGGAAGGATATTTGCCCTAGGGAACCCTCACAACCGCAACGGCCGTCTCTTCCACATGAACGCAGAAGAAGTCCAGGAAGTGCCAGATGTAGTGCTGGGTATGTTTTCTGTCAACTCAGTATTAGCAAGAGAATTGTTTGATTCGGGAGCATCACATTCATTTCTCACCGAAGAATTTGCATGCACTAGTAAGATTCACCCAACCAACCTGAAGCATGTCATGATAGTTCAGATCCCCGGTTCAACTACTAAAGCCAGAAAAAATTGCAAAGTTGTACCTATCAGAATACATGGGATAGATTTTTATGCCAACCTAATTGTACTTGGAACCAAAGGATTGGAAGTAGTACTAGGTATGGACTAGATGTCAAGACATAAAGGATTGATAGACTATGCTAAGAAAGCCATCACCATGACCAGTATTTCTGGAGTAACAGTAGAGCATATCTCTGAAACCTTACCCCGTCAATTCAAGTGCAACAAGAGTGTAGCCCTGCCCACCATTGACCAAGTCAGAGTAGTCTATGAATACCCCAACGTATTCCCAGATGAATTGCCAGGTATGCCCCCGGATAGGGATATTGAGTTCATTATCGAACTAATCCCCAGAACCGGACCTATAGCCCAAAGACCTTATAGCATGAACCCCTCAGAGTTAGTGGAACTGTAGAAGCAGTTGGATGCCATGTTAGCAACAGGCTTGATTCATCCAAGCGCATCGCCATGGAGATCACCAGTGTTATTCGTCAACAAGAAATATGGAGGCAAATGCGTACACGATTACGAGAAAGTTGAATAGCGTCACCATCAAGAACAAGTACCCTTGCCAAAGATAGATGATCTATTCGATCGATTAGCAAGAACTCGGTATTCTCAAAGATTGATCTTAGGACTAGTTATCACCAACTTAAGATTAGTGCAGCGGATATTCGAAGAACGCATTTACTACTCGCTATGGTTTATCACGGTATCTGGTTATGTCTTTTGGATTAACCAATGCCCCTGCTTATTTCATGAATCTCATGAATAAGATCTTTATGAATTTCCTAGATAAGTTTGTAGTTGTGTTTATCGACGACATCCTTATCTACTCCAAGTCAGAGGAAGAGCATGAGCAACATCTAAGAGTTATCCTAGAAACCCTGAGAGAGCATTAGTTATATGCCAAGTTCAGCAAGTGTGAGTTTTGGCTGAAGGAAGTAGGATTCCTAGGACATATTGTGTCTGCCGGAGGAGTCTCTGTTGATCCCGCCAAGATCAAAGATGTCGAAGAATGGGAAGCCCCAACCACTCAAACCCAAGTCCGTGCATTTCTAGGATTAGCGGGATATTACCGCAAGTTCGTAGAAGGATTCTCGAGCATCGCCCGACCCATGACCCAATTGTTGAAGAAGGACAAGAAGTTTGAATGGACAGACAAATGTGAAGCCAGTTTCCAGGAGCTGAAAAAGAGATTGATATCAGCCCCAATTTTGATCATGCCAGACATCAAGAAGCTGTTTGATGTATATTGTGATGCATCCAAGATTGGTCTAGGATGTGTATTGATGCAAGAAGGCAAAGTCATCGCGTATCTGTATCGACAACTGAAGCAGCAGGAGTAGAACTATCCGACCCATGATCTTGAGCTAGCAGCTGTGGTTCTAGCATTGAAGACTTGGCGTCATTATTTGATGGTAATCGCTGTGAGATTTACTCAGATCACAAGAGCTTGAAGTATATTTTCACTCAGAAAGAGCTAAATATGAGGCAAAGGAGATGGATAGAGTTAATCAAGGATTATGACCTTGACATTCACTATCACCCCGGCAAAGCCAACGTGGTAGCAGATGCTCTTAGCAGATTGCCGTGTAGGCTTAACATCATGATCAAGGAGAAGCAACCAAGTTTGTATGAGGAGTTGGAACAATTCGGAACTAAATTAGTTAGCAAAGGATTCTTAGCTAGCATTGAACTTCAACCCACTTTGATTAGCCAAATCAAGGAAGCCCAGAAGGGGAATGAAAGTATCGACGGAATCAAACGTCGTATTGGTACAGGAAAGGTACCTGGATTCACCGAAGACGAGGAAGGAGTACTGTGGTACAAAGGACGTATCTGTGTGCCAGTAGATTCGGAGCTAAAGGAAATTATCATGAAGGAAGCTCATGATACTCTTTATTCTATACACCCTGGAGGAACAAAGATGTATCAGGATTTGAAAGAGCAATTCTGGTGATGAAGAGAGAAATCGGAAGCTACATAGCCAAATGTGACATCTGTCAAAGAGTCAAAGCCGAGCATCAGAGACCTGCAGGACTGTTGCAACCATTGCATATTCCGGAATGGAAATGGGATTCTGTCAGAATGGATTTTATCACCGGTTTACCTACTTCTAGTAGGGGAAATGACTCAATCTGGGTCATCGTTGATAGACTGTCAAAGGTAGCCCACTTCATACCTGTCAAGACAACCTAGCTACCAGAGTGCAAAGTTAGCAGAGCTGTACATTGCTAGGATTGTTAGTCTGCATGAAACCCTCAAGACCATCGTATCAGATCGAGGAACCCAGTTTACCTCGAGATTTTGGTAGAAATTTCAGGAAGGATTAGGAACCAAGTTGAACTTCAGTACCGCCTATCACCCACAAACTGATGGACAGACTGAGAGAGTCAACCAGATCCTAGAGGATATGCTTAGAGCTTGTGTGTTAGAATACGGATCAAAATGGGAAGGCACTTTGCCTTTGAGAATTCTCATATAACAACAGTTATCAAGCTAGTTTGCAGATGGCACCATTTGAATTCCTATACGGAAGAAAGTGTCGTACCCCTTTGAACTGGTCACAAGTAGGAGAGAGTCAGATCTTTGGATCCGACATTCTCCGAGAAGCAGGAGAGAAATTTCACAAAGTCCGTGAGCACCTCAAAACCGCCCAATCCAGACAGAAGAGTTATGCTGACAAGAGAAGGAGAGACCTGACTTTCAATATCGGAGATTTTGTATATCTCAAGGTTTCACCATTGAAGGGAACGCAACGCTTTAGTCTGAAAGGAAAGTTAGCACCCAGATATATCGAACCTTTCAAGATTCTGATCCGTCAAGGAGAAGTATCGTATCAACTAGAACTGCCTGAAGAGATGTCAGCCGTCCACAATGTGTTCCATATCTCGTTACTTCGCAAATGTTTGGAAGTGCATGAGAAGACGGAAGTTTTCAAGAACATTGACCATAGAGCTGTGGAAATTAGCAATGACCTGACCTATAGAGAAGTACCCATCCGTATCTTAGAATAAGCCTACAGAACCACCAGGACCAGGAGTATCAAGTTTCTCAAGATTCAGTGGAGCAACCATACCGAGGAGGAAGCTACTTGGGAGCGAGAAGATTACATTAGGACAGAGTTCCCAGATCTCTTTAGTTCCTAGTTTTCTTTGTAAATCTCGGGACGAGATTTTGTTTAAGGGGGGAAGGTTTGAAACATCCCAAAACTTTAATCCAAGCTTATCAAGATCAAATCATCCAAAAATAGGGTTAAAAAAACTTTTCCAAATAAAAAATGAAAGCATTCATATGTGTGTGCATTTAAAATAGGAGTTGAGTTGAATTGCCTTGTTTAAGTGATCCAATGCTTGTAAAATGTTTCTTAGGTGATTTAAACATCATCCACATCATTCCCAAACTTTTACCAAACAAAATCAAATAAAAAAGAATTAAAAAGGAGGAATGGTCATTTTGGCCATTTTAATCCACTACACTACTTTGAGTGTTCCTAGCACTCATTTCTTAACAAAAACAATTCATGATCTTTGCACCCCTTGCTAGTACACATAATGAGGTACCAAGGCCCACCTTTGAATCTGCTAAAAACATTCTTTTACTTATTTTAATTGGCATTTGAAAATTGAATCCAATGCATATGCATAGATCACCCCTATTTCGAAAACCATCTATTTGAGCTCCACTTTCAAAACCCTTGCAACCAAAGGCTACCTAGCACTAGTGGAGAACACCCAAAATTTTTGAACTTAAAATTCATAAGTTTTTCTCTTTCGGCCATTTCATCAAACACTTTGTGGGCAAGATCAAATTGGCCTAACTATTACTGTTTTGGGCTGATCTTGTCTAGCAAATTGAAGTGCTTTGATCATCTTTGTCCCCCTCAAGCCTAGCCAGGCCCACACCAGCACATCCCCTACCTCCTAGCTACACTGCATTGCCATGCCGAGCCACTCCTCGCCGGCCGACCATGCACTCGCAGCAGCAGACCACTTCCCACTGCCTCACCTTGTCTAGCACGTTGCCAGTAGTCCACCGCCACCGTCCAACTAGCCCCAGGACAGAGCCAGAGACAGGAACGGCCAAGAACCGCCGTGCCCGAAGATGGTCAACCATGCCGACGCCGCCCGTAGAGAACGCACTGTCCCCGCATGCACAGACCGCCCCTTTAGCCAGCGCCTTTGCTCGCCATGACACAGGAACACCCAGACACCCATTGGTCGCCTAACTCACCCCAGCCACCGCCGTGGACACCGCCGCCTCTGCGCTCGGGCCATCGCCAGACCGCATGCCACCGCCCCTACGCCCGCATTCACTTCCTAGAGCACCGCCAGGAGACATGTCACCGCCCCCTACCTCGAGCCATGCCGCTAGCCCCCTGTGCCGCCCTCGCCGGAGTCGCCCGCCCACACCGTTCGTTCTCACCGTCGGGCCTATATAAGCCGGCCTCCCCCTCACCATTTCTCCACACCCACTCACTAACCACCTCTCACTGATCCTTTCACCCCTCTCGCCAGAGCCAAGCGAGCTCTGCCTCGCCAGAATTGGAGCTAGAGCAGCCGCAGCAGGAGGAGAAGGGCGCCTGTGATTTAGGGCACCCCAAGCTCCACCGCAACCGTGCCTCGCCTCGCCGCCGTCTTCCAGTTTGGTTGCCCGCCTCGCCGTCGTCACTGGAGCCCTGGTACGTCCCCGGTCGACCCCCACCGAGCCGCTAGGGCAAACTCTCGCCGGCGACCTGTTCGTCGTCGATGACTACCCTTTGCCGTAGATCCCACTTCTAATCCTATGGCCCACAGCGCGCATACCGTTTCGCGTGTTAAGCGCCACTGACAAGCGAGACCCCCCTGTCAGTTGAGCCCCATGCCGCGGATCGCCTCTGGGCTGGTCCATGTTCTTTACCGCGCTAGCCCAGCCATTCAAATCTGTATTTTTCTTTTAAGTTAAATCTAGTTTCTGTCTACTAGTTTAAAAATCAATTCAGAGAGTTTTATAAATCCAAATTGCATGAAACCAATTTTGTCTGAAAGGTATTGAAATGATCTATCCAAGCCCGTTGGATTTAATTCAATTAGAGTTATAAATCTCTCCTAGTAAAAATAATAAAACAGAAGATTTTGCAACTTGCAACATTTTTATAAAATCAACTAAGATAGGTTTTGAGTTGATTCCAACTCTCAAAAATAATATTTCATCATATCTATCTAAATATATAATAATATTAAGGTTTACATGCAATGATTTTGGACTACTACCAAAATAATGCTACATAGGCATTTCTAGTCACTTTAAATCATTAAATAATAAACTTAAACCAAAGTAATTATGATCCAACCTTTAAATCTCATTCCCACATGTTAGAATATGTGGTGATGACATGTGTCCACATGATCCCATATTTTAAGTGGTGAATATTAAATCTTAGTTAATTTTTCAATGAGTAGAAATTACGTTTCTAAAATAAAAAGAATGAAACTATTGAATTAAACTTGTGATGATTCTGATGATAATAGATCATCAATTGTGTGTCTTAGAAAGCTATTTAGCCTAGTTAAGTATTGTTTGGTGATTGTGTACTCCGTATGTATTTATAGAAGATAGTACCGACCAAGCTTACGAGGAGGAGGAGTTCTACCAAGAAGAAGAAGAAGAAAACTTCAACCACTACACCAACCAAGGCATGCTACCATTAGCAAGCTAGGATTGAACTAGATGGTTTAGCAAAGATGCTTAGAGCATGCTTTGATTATACCGCTTTGACTAGTATTTACCCCAAGTATTATTTTCAAGCTTTACTTCCTTTACTTTACCCAAAGTTCTTTACTTGTTTTGAAGGTAGCATAAAAAGTATAAAACTTGACCTATTTAGATAACTTTAGATGTCATTCTATGGCATGAGATTGATCCCATCCTTCCACCTTAGTGAACACTCTTAACTTAGTAGTTTAGAGTGGATCAAAACTTGAGTCACTTTAGATGGGAACAATTGGTGAAAATGAATTATGAAAACCTTGGAATGATGAGTCATTCTATTGAGATGTTTTGACATGTGTTGAGAAACACAAATGGTTTATGATGATGAAAATGATGAGGCATAAGCCTTAACCCTTTTATAAAACTGGTGGTTAGATTCAGATGCGATATCATTCCAAATTTACCGTACAACCACATTACCTGAATTGGGCAAGGCTTAGCTAGAAATTTGTATGCATTAGTATTAGTTCCCTCGCGGGAGAGGTTTGAGCTGAGGCTACCTCTCATGATGTCCACCTATGCAGTGCCCAAGATGACTGATGGTCATGGTTGGGAGGCCATGCTCATAGGAGAGGGGCTTATTCTAGGGTGTGTAAAGGTAAGGTTGTGTTTGATTATCTGCATACTAAGTATGATGATTCAGGGTTATCCCTGACATATGTATCAAATCTTGTGGTGAAAGTGTACAACCTCTACAAAGTGTCAAACTATTCGAATAGCCGCGTCCGCGGTTATGGACAGTTGGAATGGCCATACTGTTTCGTTGTCAGATGTTTTCCAAATGACTTGAAATGAATGATGAATCTTGACTTGACCACAATAGGGTTGTGTTTATTACAATAGCTTCCCAACTTAAGTGATTCTATAACTTTACTTTATCTTTCTTTGCTTCTAAACTTAACTTCAGAGTTAAACTTAGATTTAGCACTTTAACTTAGCACTTATTACTTGTTAGTGGTAGTGTGCGAGTACTTAAAGAGTACTCATGGCTTTTGTCCCTAGCTATTCTCATGGCCAGACTATGAAGGAGACTATCAAGATGATGGCCAACAGGACGGCTACGATAACTAGGACTATCTGCCTTCGTCAGCATTGTCTGTGCCCCAAAAGATGGACCCCACCTCTACGCTTATCTTTTATTTCCGCTACTTGTTGTATTCAGACTGGATCTTGAGATCCTTATTTGTGTATGACCTTATGTATGGTTTATAATGGATGATGTACTGTGATATCCAATCCGTTATGTCTCACAAAAATGGTAATCCTGGGATTGCGAGGTATGGCATAATGGGCATCTGGGATTAAAAATCTGGGTGTTGACACCATATGTGGTTTCTAAAAAGAACACACATCCAGTGACTCTAGCTGTGGTTAATGAGAAGAACACACATGCAATGACACTAGTGGATCCATAGGTGGATTGTGAAAAGAACACACATCCAGTGACTCTAGCTGTGGTTAATGAAAAGAACACACATTGCAATGACACTGGTGGATCCATATGTGGATTGTGAAAAGAACACACATGCAATGACTCTAGTTGTTGTTAGTAAAAAGAACACACATGCAATGACACTGGTGGATCCATATGTGGTCTCTGAAGAGAAAAAACATGCAATGACACTGGTGGATCCATATGTGGTCTGTGAAAAGAACAGTCATGAAATGACTCCAGATGTGGTTAATGAAAGAATACACATTTCCATGACAATGGTGGTTCCATATGTGGTTTGTGAAAAGAACACACATCCAGTGACTCTAGTTGTGGTTAATGAGAAGAACACACATGCAATGACATTGGTGGATCCATATGTGGATTGTGAAAAGAACACACATGCAATGACTCTAGTTATTGTTAGTAAAAAGAACACACATGTAGTGACATTGGTGGATCCATATGTGGTCTCTGAAGAGAACACACATGCAATGACACTGGTGGATCCATATGTGGTCTTGGAAAAGAATAGTCATGAAATGACTCGAGATGTGGTTAACGAAACAATATACATTTCAATGACAATGGTGGTTCCATATGTGGTTTGTGAAAAGAACACACATGAATGACTCTAGATGTGGTTAATGAGAAGAACACACATGCAATGACACAGGTGGATCCATAGGTGGATTATGAAAAGAACACACATGCAATGAACTCTGGTGGAACCATATGCAATGACACTGGTGCATCCATGTGTGGTCTTTGAAATGAACACACATTTCAATGACACTGGTGGATCCATGTGTGGTTTGTGAAAAGAACACACATCCAGTGACTCTAGCTTTGGTCTCTGAGAAGAACACACATGAAATGACACTGGTGGATCCATATGTGGTTAATGAAAACAACACACATGCAATGACTCTAGTTGTTATTAGTGAGAAGAACACACATGCAATGAAACTGGTGGATCCATATGTGGTTAATGAAAAGAACACACATGCAATGAACTTTGGTGGATCCATATGCAATGACTTTGTTGGATCCATATGTGGTCTCTTAATAGAACACACATTTCAATGACACTGGTAGATCCATATGTGGATTGTGAAAAGAACACACATGCAATGACTCTAGCTATGGTTAATGAGAAGAACGCACATGCAATGACACTGGTGGATCCATAGGTGGATTGTGAAAATAACACACATGCAATGAACTCTGGTGGAACCATATGGATCCATGTGTGGTTTCTGAAGAGAAGACACATGCAATGACACTGGTGGATCCATATGTGGTCTGTGAAAAGAATAGTCATGAAATAACTATAGATGTGGTTAATGAAAGAATACACATTTCAACGACAATGGTGGTTCCATATGTGGTCTGTGAAAAGAACACACATGCAATGACTTTAGATGTGGTTAATGAGAAGAACACACATGCAATCACACTGGTGGATCTATAGGTAGATTATGAAAAGAACACACATGCAATGAACTCTCGTGGAACCATATGCAATGAAACTGGTGGATCCATGTGTGGTCTTTGAAAAGAACACACATTTCAATTACACTGGTGGATCATATGTGCTTTGTGAAAAGCACACACATCTAGTGACTCTAGCTTTGGTTAATCAGAAGAACACACATGCAATGACACTGGTGGATCCATATGTGGTTAATGAAAATAACACAAATGCAATGACTCTAGTTGTTGTTAATGAGAAGAACACACATGCAATGACACTGGTGGATCCATATGTGGTTAATGAAAAGAACACAAATGCAATGAACTCTGGTGGATCCATATGCAATGACACTGGTGGATCCATATGTGGTCTCTGAAAAGAACACACATTTCGGGTCACTGGTGGATCCATATGTGGATTGTGAAAAGAACACACATGCAATGACTCTAGATGTGGTTAATGAGAAGAACACACATGCAATGACACTGGTGGATCCATATATGGTTAATGAAAAAACACACATGCAATGACTCTAGTTGTTGTTAATGAGAAGAACACACATGCAATGACACTGGTGGATCCATATGTGGTCTCTAAAGAGAACACACATGCAATGACACTTGTGGATCCATATATGGTCTGTGAAAAGAATAGTCATGAAATGACTCCAAATGTGGTCTCTAAAAAGAACACACATTTCAATGACACTGGTGGATCCATATGTGGTTTGTGAAAAGAACACACATCTAGTGACTCTAGATGTGGTTAATGAGAAGAACACACATGCAATGACACTGGTGGATCCATAGGTGGATTGTGAAAAGAACACACATGCAATGAACTCTGGTGGATCCATATGCAATGACACTAGTGGATCCAGATGTGGTCTGTGAAAATAATAGTCATGAAATGACTCCAGATGTGGTGTCTAAAAAGAACACACATTTCAATGACACTGGTGGATCGATATGTGGTTTGTGAAAAGAACACACATCCAGTGACTCTAGATGTGGTCTCTAAGAAGAACACACATGCAATGACATTGGTGGATCCATATGTGGTATGTGAATAGAACATTCATGAAATGACTCCAGATGTGCTTAATGAAAGAATACACATTTCAATGACAATGGTGGTTCCATATGTGGTTTGTGAAAAGAACACACATGCACTGACTCTAGATGTGGTTAATAATAAGAACACACATGCAATGATGCTAGTGGATCCATAGGTGGATTGTCAAAAGAACACACATGTAATGAACTCTGGTGGAACCATATGCAATGACACTGGTGGATCCATGTGTGTTCTCTGAAAAGAACACACATTTCAATGACACTAGTGGATCCATATATGGTTTGTGAAAAGAACACACATCCAGTGACTCTAGCTTTGGTCTCTGAGAAGAACAAACATGCAATGACACTAGTGGATCCATATGTGCTTAATGAAAATAACACACATGCAATGACTCTAGTTGTTGTTAGTAAAAAGAACACACAGGCAATGACAATGGTGGATCCATATGTGGTTCATGAAAAGAACACACATCCAATGAACTCTGGTGGATCCATATGCAATGACACTGGTGGATCCATATGTGGTCTCTGAAAAGAACACACATTTCAATGACACTGGTGCATCCATATGTGGATTGTGAAAAGAACACACATGCAATGACTCTAGCTGTGGTTAATGAGAAGAAAACACATGCAATGACACTGGTGGATCCATATGTGGTCTCTAAAGATAACACACATTTCAATGACACTGGTGGATCCATATGTGGGTTGTGAAAAGAACAGTCATGAAATGACTCTAGATGTGGTTAAAGAAAGAATACACATTTCAATGACAATGGTGGTTCCATATGTGGTTTGTGAAAAGAACACACATGAAATGACTCTAGATGTGGTTAATGAGAAGAACACACATGCAATGATACTGGTGGATCCATAGGTGGAGTGTGAAAAGAACACACATGCAATGAAATCTGGTGGAACCATATGCAATGACACTGGTGGATCCATGTGTGGTCTTTGAAAATAACACACATTTCAATGACACTGGTGGATCCATATTTGGTTTGTGAAAAAAACACACATCAAGTGACTCCAGATGTGGTCTCTGAGAAGAACACACATGCAATGACAATGGTGGATCCATATGTGGTTAATGAAAATAACACACATGCAATGACTCTAGTTGTTGTTAATAAAAAGAACACACATGCAATGACACTAGTGTATCCATATATGGACTGTGAAGACAACACACATGCAATGAACTCTGGTGGATCCATATGCAATGACACTGGTGGTTCCATGTGTGGTGTCTGAAAAGAACACACATTTCAATGACACTGGTGGATCCATATGTGGTTAATGAAAATAACACACATCTAGCGACTCTAGTTGTGGTTAATGAGAAGAACACACATGCAATGACACTGGTGGATTCATATGTGGTTAATGAAAATAACACACAGGAAATGACTCTAGTGGTTGTGAATGAGAAGAACACACATGCAATGACACTGGTGGATCCATATGTGGTCTCTGAAGAGAACACACATGCAATGACACTGGTGGATCCATATGTGGTCTATGAAAAGAATAGTCATGAAATGACTCTAGATGTGGTCTCTGAGAAGAACACACATTTCAATGACACTGGTGGATCCATATGTGGTTTGTGAAAATAACACAGATGCAATGACTCTAGTTTTTGGTAATGAGAAGAACACACATGCAATTACACTGGTAGATCCATATGTGGTCTCTGAAGAGAACACACATGCAATGACACTGGTGGATCCATATGTGGTCTGTGAAAAGAATAGTCATGAAATGACTCCAGATTTGGTCTCTCAAAAGAACACACATTTCAATGACACTGGTGGATCCATATCCGGTTTGTGAAAAGAACACACATCCTGTGACTCCAGATGTGGTCTCTGAGAAGAACACACATGCAATGACACTGGTGGATCCATATGTGGTTAATGAAAATAACACACATGCAGTGCCTCTAGTTGTTGTTAATAAAAAGAACACACATGCAATGACACTAGTGGATCCATATGTGGTGTGTGAAGAGAACACACATGCAATGACACTGGTGGATCCATATGTGGTCTGTGAAAAGAATAGACATGAAATTACTCCAGATGTGGTTAATGAAAGAATACACATTTCAATGACAATGGTGGTTCCATATGTGGTTTGTGAAAAGAACACACATGCAATGACTCTAGTTGTGGTTAATGAGAAGAACACACATGCAATGACACTGGTGGATCCTTAGGTGGATTGTGAAAAGAACACACATGAAATAAACTCTGGTGGAACCATATGCAATGACACTAGTGGATCCATGCGTGGTCTTTGAAGAGAACACACATTTCAATGACACCGGTGGATCCATATGTGGTTTGTGAAAAGAACACATATCTAATGACTCCAGATGTGGTCTCTGAGAAGAACACACATGCAATGATACTGGTGGATCCATATGTGGTTAATGAAAATAACACACATGCAATGTCTCTAGTTGTTCTTAATGAGAAGAACACACATGCAATGACACTGGTGGATCCATATGTGGTTAATGAAAATAACACACATGCAATGAACTCTGGTGGATCCATATGCAATGACACTGGTGGATCCATATGTGGTTAATGAGAAGAACAAACATTTAAATGACACTGGTGGATCCATATGTGGATTGTGAAAAGAACACACATGCAATGACTCTAGCTATGGTTAATGAGAAGAACACACATGCAATGACACTGGTGGATCCATATTGTGTTAATAAAAACACACATGCGATGACTCTAGTTGTTGTTAATGAGAACAACACACATGCAATGACACTGGTGGATCCATATGTTGTCTCTGAAGAGAACACACATGCAATGACACTGGTGGATCCATATGTTGTCTGTGAAAAGAATAGTCATGAAATGACTCCAGATGTGGTCTCTGAAAAGAACACACATTTCAATGACACTGGTGGATCCATGTGTGGTTTGTGAAAAAACACACATCCTGTGACTCCAGATGTGGTCTCTGAGAAGAGCACACATGCAATGACACTGGTGGATCCATATGTGGTTAATGAAAATAACACACATGCAATGACTCTAGTTGTTGTTAATAAAAATAACACACATGCAATGACACTAGTGGATCCATATGTGGTATGTGAAGAGAACACACATGCAATGACATTGGTGGATCCATATGTGGTCTGTGAAAAGAATAGACATGAAATTACTCCAGATGTGGTTAATGAAAGAATACACATTTCAATGACAATGGTGGTTCCATATGTGGTTTGTGAAAAGAACACAAATGCAATGACTCTAGTTGTGGTTAATGAGAAGAACACACGTGCAATGACACTGGTGGATCCATAGGTGGATTGTGAAAAGAACATACATGAATAAACTCTGGTGGAACCATATGCAATGACACTGGTGGATCCATGCGTGCTCTTTGAAGAGAACACACATTTCAATGACATTGGTGGATCCATATGTGGTTTGTGAAAAGAACACATATCTAATGACTCCAGATGTGGTCTCTGAGAAGAACACACATGCAATGATACTGGTGGATCCATATGTGGTTAATGAAAATAACACATATGCAATGATTCTAGTTATTGTTAATAAAAAGAGCACATATGCAATGACACTAGTGGATCCATATGTGGTCTGTGAAGAGAACACACATGCAATGACACTAGTGGATCCATATGTGGATCCATGTGTGGTTTGTGAAAAGAATAGACATTAAATGACTCCAGATGTGGTTAATGAAAGAATACACATTTCAATGACAATGGTGGTTCGAAATGTGGTTTGTGAAAAGAACACCCATGCAATGACGCTAGGTGTGGTTAATGATAAGAACACACATGCAATGACACTGGTGGATCTATACGTGGATTGTGAAAAGAACACATGGGCAATGAACTCTGGTTAATCCATATGCAATGACACTGGTGGATCCATATGTGGTCTCTTAAAAGAACACACATTTCAATGACACTGGTGGATCCATATGTGGTTTGTGAAAAGAACACACATCCAGTGACTCTAGCTTTGGTTAATGAGAAGAACACACATGAAATGACACTGGTGGATCCATATGTGGTTACTGAAAATAACACACATGCAATGTCTCTAGTTGTTGTTAATGAGAAGAACACACATGCAATGACACTGGTGGATCCATATGTGGTTAATGAAAATAACACACATGCAATGAACTCTGGTGGATCCATATGCAATGACACTGGTGGATACATATGTGGTTAATGAGAAGAACAAACATTTAAATGACACTGGTGGATCCATATGTGGATTGTGAAAAGAACACACATGCAATGACTCTAGCTGTGGTTAATGAGAAGAACACACATGCAATGACACTGGTGGATCCATATTGTGTTAATAAAAAAACACACATGCGATGCCTCTAGTTGTTGGTAATGAGAACAACACACATTCAATGACACTAGTGGATCCATATGTGGTCTCTGAAGAGAACACACAGGCAATGACACTGGTGGATCCATATGTTGTCCCTGAAAAGAATAGCCATGAAATGACTCCAGATGTGGTCTCTGAAAAGAACACACATTTCAATGACACTGGTGGATCCATATGTGGTTTGTGAAAAGAACACACATCCAGTGACTCCACATGTGGTCTCTGAGAAGAACACACATGCAATGACACTGGTGGATCCATTTGTGGTTAATGAAAATAACACACATGCAATGACTCTAGTTGTTGTCAATAAAAAGAACACACATGCAATGACACTGGTGGATCCATATGTGGTCTATGAAGAGAACACACATGCAATGACACTGGTGGATCCATATGTATTCTGTGAAAAGAATAGACATGAAATGACTCCAGATGTGGTCAATGAAAGAATATACATTTCAATAACAATGGTGGTTCCATATGTGGTTTGTGAAAAGAACACACATGCAATGACTAGTTGTGGTTAATGAGAAGAACACACATGCAATGACACTGGTGGATCCATAGGTGAATTGTGAAAAGAACACACCTTAAATGAACTCTGGTGGAACCATATGCAATGACACTGGTGGATCCATGTGTGGTCTCTGAAGAGAACACACATTTCAATGACACTGGTGGATCCATATGTGGTTTGTGAAAAGAACACACATCCAGTGACTCCACATGTGGTCTCTGAGAAGAACACACATGCAATGACACTGGTGGATCCATTTGTGGTTAATGAAAATAACACACATGCAATGACTCTAGTTGTTGTCAATAAAAAGAACACACATGCAATGACACTGGTGGATCCATATGTGGTCTATGAAGAGAACACACATGCAATGACACTAGTGGATCCATATGTGGATCCATATGTGGTTTGTGAAAAGAACACCCATGCAATGACTCTAGGTGTGGTTAATGATAAGACAACACATGCAATGATACTGGTGGATCCATAGGTGGATTGTGAAAAGAACACACATGCAATGAAATCTGGTGGAACCATATGCAATGACACTGGTGGATCCATGTGTGGTCTCTGAAGAGAACACACATGCAATGACACTGGTGGATCCATACGTGGTCTGTGAAAGGAATAGACATGAAATGACTCCAGATGTGGTTAATGAAAGAATACACATTTCAATGACAATGGTGGTTCCAAATGTGGTTTGTGAAAAGAACACACATGCAATGACTGTAGCTGTGGTTAATAAGAAGAACACAGATGCAATGACACTGGTGGATCCATAGGTGGATTGTGAAAAGAACACATTTGCAATGAACTCTGGTGGATCCATATGTAATGACACTGGTGGATCCATGTGTGGTCTCTCAAAATAACACACATTTCAGTGACACTGGTGGATCCAAATGTGGTTTGTGAAAAGAACACACGTCCAGTGACTCTAGCTTTGGTTAATGAGAAGAACACACATGCAATGACACTGGTGGATCCATATGTGGTTAATGAAAATAACACATATGCAATGACTCTAGTTGTTGTTAATGTGAAGAACACACATGCAATGACACTGGTGGATCCATATGTGGTTAATGAAAATAACACACATGCAGTGAACTCTAGTGGATCCATATGCAATGACACTGGTGGATCCATATGTGGTTAATGAGAAGAACACACATTTAAATGACACTGGTGGATCCATATGTGGATTTTGAAAAGAACACACATGCAATGACTCTAGCTGTGGTTAATGAGAAGAACACACATGCAATGACACTGGTGGATCCATATGTGGTTAATGAAAAAAAAACATGCAATGACTCTAGTTGTTGTTAATGAGAAGAACACACATGCAATGACACTGGTGGATCTATATGTGGTCTCTGAAGAGAACACACATGCAATAACACTGGTGGATCCATATGTGGTCTCTGATGAGAACACACATGCAATGACACTGGTGGATCCATATGTGGTCTATGAAAAGAATAGTCATGAAATGACTCCAGATGTGGTCTCTGAAAAGAACACACATTTCAATGACACTGGTGGATCCAATGTGGTTTGTAAAAAGAATACACATCCAGTTAATCCAGATGTGGTCTCTGAGTAGAGCACACATGCAATGACACTGGTGGATCCATATGTGGTTTGTGAAGAGAACACACATTTAATGACACTGGTGGATCCATATGAGGTCTGTGAAGAGAACACACATGCAATGACACTAGTGGATCCATATGTGGTCTGTGAAAAGAACAGACATGAAATGACTCCAAATGTGGCCAATGAAAGAATACACATTTCAATGACAATGGTGGTTCCATATGTGGTTTGTGAAAACAACACACATGCAATGACTCTAGCTGTGGTTAATGAGAAGAACACACATGCAATGATACTGGTGGATCCATAGGTGGATTGTGAAAAGAACACACATGAAATGAAGTTTGGTGGAACCATATGGAATGACACTGGTGGATCCATGTGTGGTCTCTAAAGAGAACACACATTTCAATGACACCGGTGGATCTATATGTGGTTTGTGAAAAGAACACAAATCCAATGACTCCAGATGTGGTCTCTGAGAAGAACACACATGCAATGATACTAGTGGATCCATACGTGGTTAAAGAAAATAACACACATGCAATGATTCTAGTTGTTGTTAATAAAAAGAACACATATGCAATGACACTGGTGGATCCATGTGTGGTCTGTGAAGAGAACACACATGCTATGACACTAGGGGATCCATATCTGGATCCATATGTGGTTTGTGAAAAGAATAGACATTAAATGACTCCAGATGTGGTTAATGAGAGAATACACATTTCAATGACAATGGTGGTTCCATATGTGGTTTGTGAAAAGAACACACATGCAATGACTCTAGCTGTGGTTAATAAGAAGAACACACATGCAATGACACTGGTGGATCCATAGGTGGATTGTGAAAAGAACACATATGCAATGAACTCTGGTGGATCCGTATGCAATGACACTGGTGGATCCATGTGTGGTCTCTGAAAAGAACACACATTTCAGTGACAGTGGTGGATCCATATGTGGTTTGTGAAAAGAACACACATCCAGAGACTCTATCTTTGGTTAATGAGAAGAACACACATGCAATGACACTGGTAGATCCATATGTGGTTAATGAAAATAACACACATGCAATGACTCTAGTTGTTGTTAATGAGAAGAACACACATGCAATGACACTAGTGGATCCATATATGGTTAATGAAAATAACAGACATGCAATGAACTCTGGTGGATCCAGATGCAATGACACTGGTGGATCCATATGTGGTTAACGAGAAGAACACACATTTAAATGACACTGGTGCATCCATATGTGGATTGTGAAAAGAACACACATGCAATGACTCTAGCTGTGGTTAATGAGAAGAACACACATGCAATGACACTGGTGGATCCATATGTGGTTAATGAAAAAAACACCATCAATGAACTCTAGTGGATCCATATGCAATGACACTGGTGGATCCATATGTGGTTAATGAAAAAACACATGCAATGAACTCTAGTGGATCCATATGCAATGACACTGGTGGATCCATATGTGGTTAATGAAAAAAACAAATGCAATGAACTCTAGTGGATCCATATGCAATGACACTGGTGGATCCATATGTGGTTAATGAGAAGAAGACAGATTTAAATGACACTGGTGGATCCATATGTGGATTGTGAAAAGAACACACATGCAATGACTCTAGATGTGGTTAATGAGAAGAACACACATGCAATGACACTGGTGGATCCATATGTGGTTAAAGAAAAGAACACAGATGCAATGACTCTAGTTGTTGTTAATGAGAAGAACACACATGCAATGACACTGGTGGATCCATATGTGGTCTCTGAAGAGAACACACATGCAATAAAACTGGTGGATCCATATGTGGTCTCTGAAGAGAACACACATGCAATGACACTGGTGGATCCATATGTGGTCTGTGAAAAAAATAGTCATGAAATGACTCCAGATATGGTCTCTGAAAAAACACACATTTCAATGACACTGGTGGATCCAATGTGGTTTGTGAAAAGAACACACATCTAGTGACTCCAGATGTGGTCTCTGAGAAGAACACACATGCAATGACACTGGTGGATCCATATGTGGTTAATGAAAATAACACACATGCAATGACTCTAGTTGATGTTAATAAAAAGAACACACATGCAATGACACTGGTGGATCCATATGTGGTCTGTGAAGAGAACACACATTTAATGACACTGCTGGATCCATATATGGTCTGTGAAGAGAACACACATGCAATGACACTAGTGGATCCATATGTGGTCTGTGAAAAGAATAGACATGAAATGTCTCCAAATGTGTTCAATGAAAGAATACACATTTTAATGACAATGGTGGTTCCATATGTGGTTTGTGGAAAGAACACACATGCAATGACTCTAGCTGTGGTTAATGAGAAGAACACACATGCAATGACACTGGTGGATCCATAGGTGGATTGTGAAAAGAACACACATGAAATGAACTCTAGTGGAACCATATGCAATGACACTTGTGGATCCATGTGTGGTCTCTGAAGAGAACACACATTTCAATGACACCGGTGGATCCATATGCGGTTTGTGAAAAGAACACACATCCAATGACTGCAGATGTGTTCTCTGGGAAGAACACACATGCAATGATACTGGTGGATCCATACGTGGTTAATGAAAATAACACACATGCAATGATTCTAGTTGTTGTTAATTAAAAGAACACATATGCAATGACACTGATGGATCCATATGTGGTCTGTGAAGAGAACACACATGCAATGACACTTGTGGATCCATATGTGGATCCATATGTGGTTTGTGAAAAGAATAGACATTAAAGGACTCCAGATGTGGTTAATGAAAGAATACACATTTCAATGACAATGGTGGTTCCATATGTGGTTTGTGAAAAGAACACCCATGCAATGACTATAGGTGTGGTTAATCATAAGAACACACATGGAATGACACAGGTGGATCCATAGGTGGATTATGAAAAGAACACACATGCAATGAAATCTGGTGGAACCATATGCAATGACACTGGTGGATCCATGTGTGGTCTCTGAAGAGAACACACATGCAATGACACTGGTGGATCCATATGTGGTCTGTGAAAAGAATAGACATGAAATAAATCTAGATGTGGTTAATGAAAGAATACACATTTCAATGAGAATGGTGGTTCCAAATGTGGATTGTGAAATAACACACATGCAATGACTCTAGGTGTGGTTAATGAGAAGAACAGACGTGCAATGACACTGGTGGATCCATATGTGGTTAATAAAAAAACACATGCGATGACTCTGGTTGTTGTTAATGAGAAGAACACACATGCAATGACACTGGTGGATCCATATGTGGTCTCTGAAGAGAACACACATGCAATGACACTGGTGGATCCATTTGTGGTCTGTGAAAAGAATAGTCATGAAATGACTCCAGATGTGGTCTCTGAAAAGAACACACATTTCAATGACACTAGTGGATCCATGTGTGGTTTGTGAAAAGAACACACATCTAGTGACTCCAGATGTGGTCTCTGAGAAGAACACACATGCAATGACACTGGTGGATCCATATGTGGTTAATGAAAATAACACACATGCAATGACTCTAGCTGTTGTTAATAAAATGAACACACATGCAATGACACTGGTGGATCCATATGTGGTCTGTGAAGAGAACACACATTTAATGACACTGCTGCATCCATATATGGTCTGTGAAGAGAACACACATGCAATGACACTAGTGGATCCATATGTGGTCTGTGAAAAGAATAGACATGAAATGTCTCCAAATGTGGTCAATGAAAGAATAAACATTTTAATGATAATGGTGGTTCCATATGTGGTTTGTGGAAAGAACACACATGCAATGACTCTAGCTGTGGTTAATGAGAAGAACACACATGCAATGACACTGGTGGATCCATAGGTGGATTGTGAAAACAACACACATGAAATGAACTCTAGTGGAACCATATGCAATGACACTTGTGGATCCATGTGTGGTCTCTAAAGAGAACACACATTTCAATGACACCGGTGGATCCATATGCGGTTTGTGAAAAGAACACACATCCAATGACTGCAGATGTGTTCTCTGAGAAGAACACACATGCAATGATACTGGTGGATCCATACGTGGTTAATGAAAATAACACACATGCAATGATTCTAGTTGTTGTTAATTAAAAGAACACATATGCAATGACACTGATGGATCCATATGTGGTCTGTGAAGAGAACACACATGCAATGACACTTGTGGATCCATATGTGGATCCATATGTGGTTTGTGAAAAGAATAGACATTAAAGGACTCCAGATGTGGTTAATGAAAGAATACACATTTCAATGACAATGGTGGTTCCATATGTGGTTTGTGAAAAGAACACCCATGCAATGACTCTAGGTGTGGTTAATCATAAGAACACACATGGAATGACACAGGTGGATCCATAGGTGGATTATGAAAAGAACACACATGCAATGAAATCTGGTGGAACCATATGCAATGACACTGGTGGATCCATGTGTGGTCTCTGAAGAGAACACACATGCAATGACACTAGTGGATCCATATGTGGTCTGTGAAAAGAATAGACATGAAATAAATCTAGATGTGGTTAATGAAAGAATACACATTTCAATGAGAATGGTGGTTGCAAATGTGGATTGTGAAATAACACACATGCAATGACTCTAGGTGTGGTTAATGAGAAGAACAGACATGCAATGACACTGGTGGATCCATATGTGGTTAATAAAAAAACACATGCGATGACGCTGGTTGTTGTTAATGAGAAGAACACACATGCAATGACACTGGTGGATCCATATGTGGTCTCTGAAGAGAACACACATGCAATTACACTGGTGGATCCATATGTGGTCTGTGAAAAGAATAGTCATGAAATGACTCGGATGTGGTCTGAAAAGAACACACATTTCAATGACACTAGTGGATCCATGTGGTTTGTGAAAAGAACACACATCTAGTGACTCAGATGTGGTCTGAGAAGAACACACATGCAATGACACTGGTGGATCCATATGTGGTTAATGAAAATAACACATGCAATGACTCTAGTTGTTGTTAATAAAAAGAACACACATGCAATGACACTGGTGGATCCATATGTGGTCTATGAAGAGAACACACATGCAATGACACTGGTGGATCCATATGTGGTCTGTAAAAAGAATAGACATGAAATGACTCCATATGTGGTCAATGAAAGAATACACATTTCAATGACAATGGTGGTTCCATATGTGGTTTGTGAAAAGAACACGCATGCAATGACTCTAGCTATGATTAATGAGAAGAACACACATGCAATGACACTGGTGGATCCATAGGTGGATTGTGAAAAGAACACACATGAAATGAACTCTGGTGGAACCATATGCAATGACACTGGTGGATCCATGTGTGGTCTCTAAAGAGAACACACATTTCAATGACACTGGTGGATCCATATGTGGTTTGTGAAAAGAACACACATCTAATGACTCCAGATGTTGTCTATGACAAGAACAAACATGCAATGATACTGGTGGATCCATATGTGGTTAATGAAAATAACACACATGCAATGATTCTAGTTGTTGTTAATAAAAAGAACACATATGCAATGACACTGGTGGATCCATATGTGGTCTATGAAGAGAACACACATGCAATGACACTAGTGGATCCATATGTGGTTTGTGAAAAGAATAGACATTAAATGACTCCAGATGTGGTTAATGAAAGAATACACATTTCAATGACAATGGTGCTTCCATGTGTGGTTTGTGAAAATAACACCCATGCAATGACTCTAGGTGTGGTTAATGATAAGAACACACATGCAATAACACTGGTGGATCCATAGGTGGATTGTGAAAAGATCACACATGCAATGAAATCTGGTGGAACCATATGCAATGACACTAGTGGATCCATGTGTGGTCTCTGAAGAGAACACACATGCAATGACACTGGTGGATCCATAGGTGGTCTGCGAAAAGAATAGATATGAAATGACTCCAGATGTGGTTGATCAAAGAATACACATTTCTATGACAATGGTGGTTCCAAATGTGGTTTGTGAAAAGAACACACATGCAATGACTCTAGCTGTGGTTAATGAGAAGAACACACATGCAATGACACTGGTGGATCCATAGGTGGATTGTGAAAAGAACACATATGCAATGAACTCTGGTGGATCCATATGCAATGACACCGATGGATCCATGTGTGGTCTCTGAAAAGAACACACATTTCAGTGACATTGGTGGATCCATATGTGGTTTGTGAAAAGAACACACATCGAGTGACTCTAGCTTTGGTTAATGAGAAGAACACACATGCAATGACACTGGTGGATCCATATGTGGTTAATAAAAAAACACATGCGATGACTCTGGTTGTTGTTAATGAGAATAACACACATGCAATGACACTGGTGGATCCATATGTGGTCTCTGAAGAGAACACACATGCAATGACACTGGTGGATCCATATGTGGTCTGTGAAAAGAATAGTCATGAAATGACTCCAGATGTGGTCTCTGAAAAGAACACACATTTCAATGACACTAGTGGATCCATGTGTGGTTTGTGAAAAGAACACACATCTAGTGACTCCAGATGTGGTCTCTGAGAAGAACACACATGCAATGACACTGGTGGATCCATATGTGGTTAATGAAAATAACACACATGCAATGACTCTAGTTGTTGTTAATAAAAAGAACACACATGCAATGACACTGGTGGATCCATATGTGGTCTATGAAGAGAACACACATGCAATGACACTAGTGGATCCATATGTGGTTTGTGAAAAGAATAGACATTAAATGACTCCAGATGTGGTTAATGAAAGAATACACATTTCAATGACAATGGTGCTTCCATGTGTGGTTTGTGAAAAGAACACCCATGCAATGACTCTAGGTGTGGTTAATGATAAGAACACACATGCAATAACACTGGTGGATCCATAGGTGGATTGTGAAAAGAACACACATGCAATGAAATCTGGTGGAACCATATGCAATGACACTAGTGGATCCATGTGTGGTCTCTGAAGAGAACACACATGCAATGACACTGGTGGATCCATAGGTGGTCTGCGAAAAGAATAGACATGAAATGACTCCAGATGTGGTTAATCAAAGAATACACATTTCTATGACAATGGTGGTTCCAAATGTGGTTTGTGAAAAGAACACTCATGCAATGACTCTAGCTGTGGTTAATGAGAAGAACACACATGCAATGACACTGGTGGATCCATAGGTGGATTGTGTAAAGAACACATATGCAATGAACTCTGGTGGATCCATATGCAATGACACCGATGGATCCATGTGTGGTCTCTGAAAAGAACACACATTTCAGTGACATTGGTGGATCCATATGTGGTTTATGAAAAGAACACACATCGAGTGACTCTAGCTTTGGTTAATGAGAAGAACACACATGCAATGACACTGGTGGATCCATATGTGGTTAATGAAAATAACACACATGCAATGACTCTAGTTGTTGTTAATGAGAAGAACATACATGCAATGACACTGGTGGATCCATATGTGGTTAATGAAAATAACACACATGCAATGAACTCTAGTGGATCCATATGCAATGACACTGGTGGATCCATATGTGGTTAATGAGAAGAACACACATTTAAATAACACTGGTGGATCCATATGTGGATTGTGAAAAGAACCCACATGCAATGACTCTAGCTGTGGTTAATGAGAAGAACACACATGCAATGACACTGGTGGATCCATATGTGGTTAATGAAAAAAACACATGCAATGACTCTAGTTGTTATTAATGATAAGAACACACATGCAATGACACTGGTGGATCCATATGTGGTCTCTAACGATAACACACATGGAATGACACTGGTGGATCCATATGTGGTCTCTGAAGAGAACACACATGCAATGACACTGGTGGATCCATATGTGGTCTGTGAAAGGAATAGTCATGAAATGACTGCAGATGTAGTCCCTCAAAAGAACACACATTTCAGCGACACTGGTGGATCCAATGTGGTTTGTGAAAATAACACACATCCAGTGACTCCAGATGTGGTCTCTGAGAAGAACACACATGCAATGACACTAGTGGATCAATATGTGGTTAATGAAAATAACACACATGCAATGACTCTAGTTGTTGTTAATAAAAAGAACACACATGCGATGACACTGGTGGATCCATATGTGGTCTATGAAGAGAACACACATTTAATGACACTGGTGGATCCATATGTGCTCTGTGAAGAGAACACACATGCAATGACACTAGTGGATCCATATGTGGATCCATAGGTGGTTTGTGAAAAGAATAGACATTAAAGGACTCTAGACGTGGTTAATGAAAGAATACACATTTCAATGACAATGGTGGTTCCATATGTGGTTTGTGAAAAGAACACACATGCAATGACTTTAGCTGTGATTAATGAGAAGAACACACATGCAATGACACTGGTGGATCAATAGGTGGATTGTGAAAACAACACACATGAAATGAACTATGGTGGAACCATATGCAATGACACTGGTGGATCCATATGTGGTCTGTGAAAAGAATAGACATGAAATGACTCCAGATGTGGTCAATGAAAGAATACACATTTCAATGACAATGGTGGTTCCATATGTGGTTTGTGAAAAGAACACACATGCAATGACTCTAGCTGTGATTAATGAGAAGAACACACATGCAATGACACTGGTGGATCAATAGGTGGATTGTGAAAACAACACACATGAAATGAACTCTAGTGGAACCATATGCAATGACACTGGTGGATCCATGTGTGTTCTCTGAAGAGAATACACATTTCAATGACACTGGTGGATCCATATGTGGTTTGTGAAAAGAACACACATCTAATGACTCCAGATGTGCTCTCTGAGAAGAACACACATGCAATGATACTAGTGGATCCATATGTGGTTAATGAAAATAACACACATGCAATGACTCTAGTTGTTGTTAATAAAAAGAACACATATGCAATGACACTGGTGGATCCATATGTGGTCTGTGAAGAGAACACACATGCAATGACACTAGTGGATCCATATGTGGATCCATATGTGGTTTGTGAAAAGAATAGACATTAAATGACTCCAGATGTGGTTAATGCAAGAATACACATTTCAATGACAATGGTGGTTCCATATGTGGTTTGTGAAAATAACACCCATGCAATGACTCTAGGTGTGGTTAATGATAAGAACACACATGCAATAACACTGGTGCATCCATAGGTGGATTGTGAAAAGAACACACTGTTGTGTCCGCAACATAGAAAACAAAAATTTTCCTACGATGAGAACTATACGCCAAGATCTATCTACTAGATACAGAGCAACGGGTGGACATACATCCATGGAGAACTTACCCTCGAAGACAACAAGTTTTGTTAACGAGTAGGAACTCGTGGTTGATGTAGTCGTACGCTTGCCGATCTCAAGATCGTGTGGAAGTCCGAGCCAGTAGATCATTGCATCCGTCCTCGCACACACGCGTTTAAGCCACGGACAACCTCCACCTCCTCGCTCCAGTGAATCAATGAAGCAACAACTCCTTCGGAGGCAAGGCCACCGGGAACATGTATCTAGCTAATCTGAGACCAGGGGGGAATATCTAGCGGGGGAGAGAGATCCTTCACGAGGAGGTGTGGTTTGTGAGAGGGGAGAGGGGGGCTTTATATAGGGGGAGGAGACCCTCCTCCCATAGCCGGGCGCATGAGGGGGGATTCCTCCTCCTTCATTCATGTGGTGAACCTCCACTCACATAAACATGGCCTCCACCCAAAATCCCACTCACATGTATTTAATTTCCACCAAATTAAATGCAACTCTCAATTAATAAAACTCTTTTATTTATTTTATTCAGAATTTTGTTAATTACTTTAATTAACAAACATTCACATAAAACCCTTGCAACATTTCAATATCGATGCAGAACCAATTTCTACAATTTCACCCGAAACAATTCCGGTTTCTATCGAACAATTCCTGTTTCTATCGAAACATTTCGCGCTTGCAAACCTTTTGTCCGGAACATATGTGCTCCTAAATGGTGTCAGCAACCCTTAAGTGTGTCACCCTACGGTTCATGAATAATGCAGACATGATTGAGACTCTCTCGATTAATAATCAAGCGGGACACGGAGATCCATCTTGACTCCTTCATATTCAATGATGACTTCGTGATCGTGAGAACCTTTAACGTCAGCAATTTAATCCTTTGTCTCATGATATAATACATGTCCGAGATTGATTATCGGTATCCAAATACCTAGTTTGATCTCATTCTTGACATGCACTCTTTTCTTGTTCTGATATAACATTCTAGTGATCACATCACTTGCTTGGAAGCTATCTTAATGTGATATCACCGAGAGGGCCCAGTATATCTATCCGTCATCGGATTGACAAATTCCACTCTCGATCCATGAGCCTCAACATAACACCTTCATAGCACTAAACCCACCTTTATGGTCACCCTGTTATGGTGTGATGTTGGATGTTATCAAGATACTCTTCCGGTGTTAGCAATTAACATGATCTCATGGTCTAAGGACTAAGACTACTTTGTATGATGTTATAGCAATATAAACATAATGACTTGATCGTAATGCTATACTTCGGATGAATGTTCATCAGATCATTTCACAAATGTTGTGACCTTGTTATTAACAACATCCAATGTCCATGATCAGGAAACTTTGATCATCTTGTTAATCAACAAGCTAGTCTATAAGAGAGGCATAACTAGGAACCCTTTTGTTTATTAAACACACATGTATTGATGTTTCCTATCAATACAATTATAGCATGCAAAATAAACATCTATCATATACAAGGAATACATAATAACAACTTTATTATTGCCTCTAAGGGCATATTTCCTTCAGTCTCCCACTTGCACTAGAGACAATAATCTAGTTTATATAGTGATAAATCTAACACACATGGAATTCTGGTGTTGATCATGTTTTGCCCTAGGGAGTACTTTAGTCAACGGATCTGCTACATTCAGGTCTGTGTGCACTTTACAAATCTTTATATCTCCATCCTTGACATGCTCACGGATGGAGTGAAACCGGCACTTAATATGCTTGGAATTCTTGTGAGACCTTGGTTCCTTGGCATTGGCTATGGCTCCATTATTGTCACAATAGATCACCATTGGGTCCAACACACTAGGAACCACACCTAGTTCCGTTATGAACTCCTTCATCCAAACCGCTTCCTGTGCCGCTTCTGAAGCAGCAACATATTCTGCCTCCATCGTTGATCCAGCCACCACAGGTTGTTTGGAGCTCCTCCAACTAACTGCTGCTCCGTTCAAGAGAAATACGTATCCGGATTGAGACTTAGAGTCATCCAGATCAGTGTCAAAGCTAGCATCGACATAACACTTATCGACTAGCTCTTCTTCACCTCCGTATACAAGAAACATATCCTTAGTTCTTCTCAAGTACTTAAGGATATTCTTGACCGCTATCCAGTGTTCCGAACCTGGATCAGATTGGTACCTACTAGTCAAACTAATAGCATGTGCCACATCCGGTCTTGTACATAGCATGGCATACATTATAGAGCCTATGGCGGAGGCATAGGGGATCTTATCCATTATCTCTCTTTCTTCCGCCGTAGCCAGACTTTGAGTCTTACTCAATGTCTTGCCTTGCAACATAGGTAAGTACCCCTTCTTACTTCCGTCCATATTAAACTTCTTTAATATCTTATCAAGGTATGTACTCTGCGATAGCCCAATTAGGCGTCTTGATCTATCTCTATAGATTTTAATGCCTAATATATATGAAGCTTCACCAAGGTCCTTCATCGAAAATTTGCTGTTTAGATAACTTTTAACACTTTTTAAAAGATCTATATCATTTCCAATCAATAATATGTCATCCACATATAATATCAGAAATGCCACATTGCTCCCACTCACTTTCTTGTAAATACAAGCCTCTCCATAAGTTTGGACAAATCCAAACTCTTTGATCACCTCATCAAAGCGGAGATTCCAACTCCGGGATGCTTGCTTTAGTCCATAGATGGATCGCTGAAGTTTGCACACCTTATCAGCATCCTTAGGATCGACAAAACCCTTAGGTTGTATCATATACAACTCTTCTTCAATATTACCATTGAGGAACAGTTTGACATCCATCCGCCATATTTCATAATCGAAATATGCAGCAATTGCTAACATAATCCTAACCGACTTAAGCATCGCTACGGAGAGAATGTCTCATCGTAGTCAACTCCTTGAATTTGTCGAAACCCCTTTGCGACAAGTCGAGCCTTATAGATTGTTACATTACCATCAGCATCAGTTTTTCTTTTGAAAATCCATTTATTCTCAACAGCCTTTCGATCATGAGGTATGTCCACCAAGGTCCAAACCTGGTTTTCGTACACGGATTCCATCTCGGATTTCATGGCTTCTAGCCATTTGTTGGAATCAGGGCTCATCATCGCTTCTTCATACGCAGGTCATCTATTTCATCAATCATGAAATTCATAACAGGATTGCCAGATAGTTCAGAGCCGCACGTCTCTGCTTGACTGCGAGGTTCGGTAGTGTCCTCTTCGGAGTTTCATGATCAATATCATTAGCTCTCTTCATTAGGTGAAGTCAACTCCGAAACAACTTTCGGTGTTGCGCTACTCGCCATTTCATGAAGAGAAGGTTCAATACCTCTTCGAGTTCTACCTTCTGACTACTCACACCTTTCACGAGAAACTCCTTCTCAAGAAAGGATCCATTCTTGGCAACAAAGACCTTGCCCTCGGATCTGTGATAAAAGGTATACCCAATCGTTTCCTTAGGGTATACTATGAAGACGCATTTTTTCGCTTTGTGTTCAAGTTTATCCGGTTGAAGTTTCTTCACATAAACATCGCATCCCTAAACTTTAAGAAATGACAACTTAGGTTTGTTTACAAACCATAATTCATACGGTGTCTTTTCAACGGATTTATATGGTGCCCTATTTAAAGTGAATGCAGCGGTTTCGATTGCATAACCCCAAAATGACAATGGCAAGTTAGTCGAGACATCATAGATCGAACCATATCCAATAAAGCACGATTACGACGTTCGACACACCATTACGTTGTGGTGTTCCAAGAGCGTGAGTTGTGAAACTATTCCACAGTCTTTCATATGTGTGCTAAACTCGTAACTAAGATACTCTCCTCCACGGTCGGACCGCAAAAATTTGATCTTTCTGTTATGATGATTTTCCACTTCATTCTAAAATTCTTTGAACCTTTTAAAGGTTTCAGACTTATGTTTCATCAAATAGATATACCCGTATCTACTCAAATCATCCGTGAAAGTAACAAAATAACGATATCACCTCACCGATAACACACTCATTGGTCCACACACATCAAGATGTATGATTTCCAATAAATGCCGCCCGTTCCATTGAACCGAAAATGGCGTTCTAGTCATCTTGCCCATAAGGCATGGCTCACATGCATCAAATGATTCAAAATCAAGTGATTCCAAAAGTCCATCGAATGGAGTTTCTTCATGCTTAACGTCAATATGACCTAGACGGCGATTACATATATGTAGATATATCATTATCAAGTTTAATCCTTTTAGCATCAACATTATGAATATGCGTAATACTACTATCGAGATCCAATAGAAATAAACCATTCAACACAGGTGCATGACCATAAAAGATATTATTCATATAAATCGAACAACCATTGTTTTCAGACTTAAACGAATAACCACTTTGCATCAAACACAATACGGATACAATGTTCATTCTCAGTGCAAGCACCAAATAACAATTATTCAGGTTTATAACTAATCCTGACGGCATATGGAGAGGCAGCGTTCCGACGGCGATCACATCAATTCTTGATCCATTGCCGTAAGATCATGACCTCATACCTTGCTAGTTGTCGCTTGTTCCGCAGCCCCTGAACCGAGTTACATATATTAGCAACCGATCCCGTATCAAATACCTAGGTGCTACTACGAGTACTAGTCAAGTACACATCAATAACATGTATATCACATACACCTTTGTTTGCCTTGCCGACCTTCTTGTCCGCCAAATACTTGGGAAGTTAAGCCCAATGGCGATCCCTTGCAATAGAAGCACTGGTGTCGACTTGGGCCAGCTCGGGGTTTTTTCAGTAGCAACAGATTTGCCGTCCTTCTTTCCCTTCTGCTTGCCTTTCTTGTCCTTCTTGAAACCGGTGGTCTTATTGATCATCAACACTTGATGTTCTTTCCTAATCTCCACTTCTGTAGTCTTAAGCATTGACAGAAGCTCGGGAAGAGACTTCTTCATGCCCTGCATATTATAGTTCATCACGAAGCTCTTGTAGCTAGGTGGCAGAGATTGGAGAACACGATATATGCCTAAGTCAATGGGAATCGTTATTCCCAAGGACACAAGCTTATCGCATCGGACATTTTGAGTACGTGCTCACTAACGGAGTTGTTCTCTTCCATCATGCAGCTAAAGAACTTTTCAGAAGCATTATAACTCTCTATGGCAGCATGGGTATCGAAAATCATTTTCAATTCTCCCATGGTATCAAAGGCATTGCCATTTTCGAAACGTTTTCGACGTTCTGGCTCTAGCCCATACAATATGTCGCAATGAACTAAGTTGTGGTCCTCCTGACGAGTTATATAGACGTTCTTTTCCTCGTCAGGGGCATCAGGAGCTGGTGGGGGGCCTAGCGGCGCCTCTAGCACATATTGCTTTTGTGCAAGATGGAGGAGAATCCTTAAATTCATAGATTGGTGAAGTTGCTACCATTCGCAGCAAGCTTCTCTTTCTCCATGAACACATTGAAATTAAAAGCAGGTGGTTCCATCTACAACAGAATTTGTAAAATATATTTAGACTAAGTTTATGATAGATTGAGTTCAACTAATCCAAATTACTAATGAACTCCCACTCAAAAACGACATCCCTCGTGTCCTTTTGGTGATTACATGAACCAAATCCACTACACCAAGTCTGATCATCACGTGAGTCAGTGTAGCTTCAAAGGCGAGCATCTATATGGGCATCATATCAACTATATGACTCATGCTTAACCTTTTGGTCCATGTTCCGAGGCCATGTCTCGGTGTTCCCAGAAAGGATGTCAAGAATGGAACAGACTTGTGGTTTGGTTGAATCAAGTCCAATCTCATTTCATTAGCAAAAGATACCGCTATCGGTATGCGCATATACGTCAATTCAAGGAAAGGAAGCTGTTGTTTTGCCGTTGTAGGAATAATTTCCGAGTGGATAGAGGAGGTTCTGCCTCTGACCAACGACCAATAGCTGGGCCACCGCCAGGATACATTACTAAAGCTATTACCTGGTTTTGAGAGAAAGGGGTAACAAGAAATGAAAAAGAACATAGAAAAAGAACAAGCATATTGCTTGCAAAGACTCCCACCCTATTCTTATTAGTAGGCAAGGGTCACTCACAACGGATATCATTATTGCTAGGCTCGTCAAGTAAGAACCTTAGTATTAGCGTGTGTAAATCTGTCTTACACCCGTTGTATGAAAGTGTAGAGTCGAGAACACCCGATCATCACGTGATGCCTCAAAACACGATCCACAAAACGGTGCATACTTAAGGAAGAACACATTTTATCTTGATATCTAAATGAGGGATCATCTTATAATGCTACCAAAAGCGCCAAACTAGCAATATAAGATGTTAACATCTAATGTGTGAAGTGAGGTGATATGGTCCATGCATTTGATCTCTATCATTTGCATCATGGTATGATGTCTATCATTCCTTTGTTTGTAAGGCCAAGGTCTATGGAACTTACACGTTAAGTGAGTTGTAAGAGTATCTATCATACATCTACTTACAACAATACCATATCAAGACACTAGCCCAGCAACGATCTAAACTAGATGCCTCTAATTTATCAATTGCAAGTTTTACGTGGCTTAGGGCTTTGAGATAGAACCGTCTTACCTACGAACATGAACCACAACGAGGATAACCAAGTTATTAGCAACTCGTTGTAAATCAGATATTGACTATAGTAGGAGATCTGAGACACCGCTAGCCACTTATGCAAAACTAGTTGCATGTCGTCGTGGAACCGGTCTCATGTAATGACATGTAAGGTTGGTCCGCCGCTTCATCCCACTATGCCACCAATATGCAAAGTACATAGAAGATGCAATAACATGATCATCATCGCCAAGATATAAACATATGTGTACTACCTGCAAAGCACCTACGCATAGATCTGGCTCGATACCCTGTTGGGTCCGCAGCATAGAAAACAAAAAATTTCCTATGATGAGAACTATACACCAAGATCTATCTACTAGATACAGAGCAACGGGTGGACATACATCCATGGAGAACTTACCCTCAAAGACAACAAGTTTTGTTAATGAGTAGGAACTCGTGGTTGATGTAGTCGTACGCTTGCCGATCTCAAGATCGTGTGGAAGTCCGAGCACCGCAAATCAGCAACGCATCCGTCCTCGCACACACGTTCAAGCCACCGGACAACCTCCACCTCCTCGCTCCAGCGAATCAGCGGAAGCAGCAACTCCTTCTAGACGCAAGGCCACCGAGAACATGTATCTCACTAATCCGATACCATGGGGGAATATCTAGAGGGGGAGAGAGATCCTTCACGAGGAGGTGTGGTTTGTGAGAGGGGAGAGGGGGGCTTTATATAGGAGGTAGGAAGACCCCTCCCCTCCCATAGCCGGCGCATGAGGGGGGACTCCTCCCCTCCTTCATTCATGTGGTGAACCTCCACTCACATAAACATGGCCTCCACCCAAAATCCCACTCACATGTATTTAATTTCCACCAAATTAAATGCAACTCTCAATTAATAAAACTCTTTTATTTATTTTATTCAGAATTTTGCTAATTACTTTAATTAACAAACATTCACATAAAACCCCTTGCAACATTTCAATATCACATGCAGAACCACTTTCTACAATTTCACCCGAAACAATTCCGGTTTCTATCGAAACAATTCCTATTTCTATCGAAACATTTCTTGTGATTTGCGAACCTTTGTCGAACATATGTGCTCCTAAATGGTGTCCATAACCCTTGTGTCACCCTACGGTTCACGAATAATGCATACATGATTGAGACACCTCTCAGATCAATAATCAGAAGCGGGACCTGGAGATCCATACTGACTCCTGCATATTCAATGATGACTTCTATGATCGTGAGAACCTTTAACGTCAGCAATTTAATCCCTTTGTCTCATAATATAATACATGTCCGAGATTCGATCATCGGTATCCAAATATCTAGTTTGATCTCATTACCGACATGCACTCTTTTCTCGTTCCCGTGATATAACATTCTAGTGATCACATCACTTGCTTGCAAGCTATCTTAATGTGATATCACCGAGAGGGCCCAGAGTATATCTATCCGTCATCGGGATTGAAAAATTCCACTCTTGATCCATGAGCCTCAACATAACACCTTCATAGCACTGAACCCACCTTTATGGTCACCCTGTTACGGTGTGGCGTTTGATGTTATCAAGATACTCTTCTGGTGTTAGCAATTAACATGATCTCATGGTCTAAGGACTAAGACTACTTTGTATGATGTTATAGCAATATAAACATAATGACTTGATCGTAATACTATACTTCGGATGAATGTTCATCACATCATTTCACAAAGGATGTGACCTTCTTATTAACAACATCCAATGTCCATGATCAGGAAACTTTGATCATCTTGTTAATCAATAAGCTAGTCTATAAGAGAGGCATAACTAGGAGCCCTTTTGTTTATTAAACACACATGTATTGATGTTTCCTATCAATACAATTATAGCATGCAAAATAAACATCTATCATATACAAGGAATACATAAGAACAACTTTATTATTGCCTCTCAGGGCATATTTCCTTGACACACATGCAATGAAATCTGGTGGAACCATATGCAATGACACTGGTGGATCCATGTGTGCTCTCTAAAGAGAACACACATGCAATGACATTGGTGGATCCATACGTGGTCTGTGAAAAGAATAGACATGAAATGACTCCAAATGTGGTCAATGAAAGAATACACATTTCAATGACAATGGTGCTTCCATATGTGGTTTGTGAAAAGAACACACATGCAATGACTCTAGCTGTGGTTAATGAGAAGAACACACATGCAATGACCTTTGGTGGATCCATATGTGAATTGTGCAAAGAACACATATGAAATGAACTCTGGTGGAACCATATGCAATGACACTAGTGGATCCATGTGCGGTCTCTGAAGAGAACACACATTTCAATGACACCGGTGGATCCATATGTGGTTTGTGAAAAGAACACACATCCAGTGACTCCAGATGTGGTCTCTAAGAAGAACACACATGCAATGATACTGGTGGATCCATATGTGGTTAATGAAAATAACACACATGCAATTATTCTAGTTGTTGTTAATAAAAAGAACACATATACAATGACACTAGTGGATCCATATGTGGTCTGTGAAGAGAACACACATGCAATGACACTAGTGGATCCATATGTGGTTTGTGAAAAGAATAGACATTAAATGACTCCAGATGTGGTTAATGAAAGAATACACATTTCAATGACAATGGTGGTTCCATATGTGGTTTGTGAAAAGAACACCTATGCAATGAATCTAGGTGTGGTTAATTATAAGAACACACATGCAATGACACTTGTGAATCCATAGGTGGATTGTGAAAAGAACACACATGCAATGAAATCTGGTGGAACCATATGCAATGACACTGGTGGATCCGTGTGTGGTCTCTGAAGAGAACACACATGCAATGACACTGGTGGATCCATATGTGGCCTGTGAAAAGAATAGACATGAAATGACTCTAGATGTGGTTAATGAAAGAATACACATTTCAATGAGCATGGTGGTTCAATGTGGTTTGTGAAAAGAACACACATGCAATGACTCTAGGCGTGGTTAATGAGAAGAACACACGCAATGACACTGTGGATCCAGAGGTGGATTGTGAAAGAACACATATGCAATGAACTCTAGTGGATCCATATGCAATGACACTGGTGGATCCATGTGGTCTCTGAAAAGAACACAAATTTCAATGACACTGGTGGATCCATATGTGGTTTGTGAAAAGAACACACATCCAGTGACTCTAGCTTTGGTTAATGAGAAGAACACACATGCAATGACACTGGTGGATCCATATGTGGTTAATGAAAATAACACACATGCAATGACTCTAGTTGTTGTTATTGAGAATAACACACATGCAATGACACTGTGGATCCATATGTGGTTAATGAAAATAACACGTGCAATGAACTCTGGTGGATCCATATGCAATGACACTGGTGGATCCATATGTGGTTCATGAGAAGAACATACATTTAAATGACACTGGTGGATCCATATGTGGATTGTGAAAAGAACACAAATGCAATGACTCTAGCTGTGGTTAATGAGAAGAACACACATGCAATGACACTGGTGGATCCATATGTGGTTAATGAAAATAACACACATGCAATGACTCTAGTTGTTGTTATTAAAAAGAACACGCATGCATTTGTCGATTATATAAAAAAAAGAAGTAATATCTCACGTACTGAACATAATTTGATCACAACAAAAGTGGCACAGATATTCTAGACTAAGTAAATATCCCGTGTGTGCCTGTCGACGTGGAGTTCGAGGGAGTTCGACGTGCCGACGTTATCGTGCAACAGTTGCGCGCATCATTGCCCCATCAACATGTGACACACACACGCGGGACGTGCGCGCCGATGCTCGTGATGACCAGCCGACTCGCACTCTTATTATATATTGGATTTTGGGCGGCGCCGAACACCATTGAAATGTCCATCGCAATAAAGACAAGTCCCATCGATTCCCTACCCCTGACTCCCGGGCTTCTTTGAGAAGGTAGACCGTACATGGTCGTCTTGTATAATAGTAGTAGTACTACTGGACCACGGCCTGTACTCTTTGACTTTCTCCCACACTAATCACTATCTTCTTCCTCGTGCCGCCGCCACCCTCACCCTGCAAGCCATGGCTCCCCTGAGGAGGGGGAGAGGCCGGTCGATGATCCTCATGGAGAAAAGGGAGAGATCTCGCTGCGAGGCACTTCTTGCTCTACCAGCCGCTCAAGCCCCCCTCTCACCGAGGCCTAATCTCTCCTGACAATGGCGCCAAATGTTCTAGTAGGAGAGGGCTCCTCTCGGTATGGTCTTCTTGTTCTACTTCTTCTCCATCTCACTCTCCATCATGGTCTTATTCAGCTTCTTCTTGTTTTTCTTATTCTTCTTGCTCTTCCTCTTCTACGTATTACAGGCCAGCCATGGAGCCAGAATCCACCACGACAGAGGCGTTGCAGGACCCGTTCGTCCCCGTTCCACATCTTAGCGAGGTAGCAAATCTCCACACTGTTATTTCTTCGAGTTGTGATGTGGATTTCTTAGACCGTGTCCGCCCACAATGGTTTTTCTTCTTCTTCTGCGAGTTGTATTAGTTTTCATGAATATGACTGGATCTCTTGGTCTTTCCTTAATACCGCTGTTCATAGATTCACTATGGATTTTTTGTGATTAGGATTAGTTTATCATGGTCATGAATAGATCTCTAGGTCCATTTTTAACACTGCGGTCAATAGATTCAACGGGAATTTTTATATCTGTATTAGTATTCACCTGGAACCTGGAGTGTAATTATAGAATTCCTATTACAATTAACATGAATGATGCAGCGATCGAAGGCCGAGTACCATGGCAAGGTGGCCGTGATTAGTGCCAAGATTGACAACCAACATGAGCTTTAACGCTCCCTCACCCAAGCTAATGAGAGCCCACATAAGCAATTATCTGTGTAGAAGGAGATCTCGCTAGATTTTGCACGTGACATTGTGAGGCTGCAGAAAGTGCTCGACTGTAACTTGAACAGGCAAGAATAGGCCATCAAGATAATCAACGAGCTCATGGAGGAGAAGAAGAATCTCGTGGAAAGGTGCACTCTCCTGTAGGACGAAGTCACCGAGGAACTTAGAGGACGCGTCGAGGAAACCAAGGCTACCATCCGAGCCTACCATGATAGGAACCGTTGCCTAGATGTAGTGAAAGAGATGAAGGAGGACATGAGCAGAGGGATTACCATACTCGAGGGTGTTCGGAAAGAGAACGAGGAGCTAAGGGCTAGTCTAGAGGCGTATCGGAGCAATGCCCAAGTCTGATTCCCGTTAGAGGGGACACGAATATCAGTTCGTGCTCCACTCCTTTTGTAATGTTTAGGGTTCAGGGAGCAATGCACAAGTCTGCTTCCCATTATAGGGTGCAATAAGAATCCTAGGGCAACTCCTTATCTATCTGGACATGTGTTGGTGTTCATGTTCATGAATGGACACCATGTGCTCTTTCCATTATGTATCTGGACATGGGTTTCTGCATTATGAGTTTGCCACTAGCCCACTACTATTTGGTGATATTAGGAAAAACCCACAACACACTAAACTACAGATAAACCTTATTTGTCTTTGAAATTGAAATTATGACAGTGCCACTAGTTGATTCATAAAATGTTGATTAGTCCTAGATTTCTTCTTCCTTAAAATTATAGCGGTGCCACTAGTCGATTCGATTAATTATGGAAACTAACCAGCTTGTCTGGTGAACTGAACAAACCATACTATGTATTTTGTTGCGGGAAAGAGGCGAAGCTTCCGGGACCTAGCGACCTGGCTAAATGACAAGATAGCAATCCAAAGGGAGAAGCAGAATTCCCAGAAACTGGCCTTTGACCACCTACGCGCTGAACTCGCGGTCCTTTCTGACAAGTGCCAGAAACGAAAGAGTTAAACGCCAGCTGGGCGAAGCTACATAGTGAAGGTCGCACCTTGGCTAGGAAGCAGACGGAGATCATGAAAGGGATCTTGAAGGAAAATCATATGGCTACGGACCAACTTCTCCAATCCATGCGGATGGCTGGAACCTATGGCTAGCGCACGACAAAGTACTGAAGGAGCTGGCCGATCTTAGGGAGGAAAACAAGCAGCTCCGGGCCAGGCTCGGTTGAACACAACATATGTCTATTTAGTGCCGAACTGCCTGGTTTATCCTATGAAGTTGTGATTTTGTAAGTGTGAACTTAACTCTATGCATGATATGTGTGTTTGTCTGAAATTAATTTGCTCGAGGATTGAGTTTGTCTTAGTTAAAAGCGCAACTGCAAGTCTTGCAGTTAACTAGTTTCAGGCATTGGCACAACATAAATTATTCATCTTGATTTTCCTTTATCCTCTGTAGTCATCCTTGTTCACCCTCGCGTGCCTTCTTCAGTTCCTTCAATAGATCTACAATGCAGTATTCTGGCTTCTTCTTGTCTTTCCTGAGCTGATCCCTCTCCTTTTCTCCATTATGAATCAGCAACATATGACTATCCTGAAGCTTCTTTGTAGTTCCAACAACCAAGCTCCCATTGATTCTGTCAGTTAGCTCTGACTGCAATTCTCGATTTTTTGTTCCAGCTCCTTATTTCGTTTTTTCAACTGCATCACTTACATCAGTAAATCTCCCCGACCTTTCCAACTCATACATCTCCCATAACCGTGCCAAACATTTCTTAAGTGCATCTGGCCACTCAAGATCCACCCACTCTACTGCTTTACACACCGGGCCAACCTAAAAACACACACACTATAGTGTTATGAACATACACGATACATTTTACTTCATGTCACCGTTGCACATAATGTAAACAAACCTGATTTGTACATCCCAAAAACCTTCTCCCAGTGTTACTGCCTTCGAACACAACATATCTCCTCAGTTTTAGCCCATGGTCACATGGCACTTCTCCATCGAGATCTAGGCCCTCCCATTTGGAGTCATAGATCGTCCGTGGTAACTATAGGTAAAGGCAAAGCTGAAATTGAACACGATTGCATGCACATATGGAGCTCAGATCGAGAGATTTACCATTGCCTAACCCTAGACCGAGAAAACAGAGGAACACACATCATGGAAGGAATACTCGATATCGGAGAGAAGGCTGTCGCTGCTTGACTGGTCGTCCTCATCGTTCAAGGATAGCATGGTGAATGCATCATCGTCGGTGATGGCGTCGGCGTCAGTGAGGAGAGAGAGAGAGAGAGCAGCCCTTCTACCGCTGCAACAATGACTAAATTGGCATGTTACAATAGTTTAATGGATACCATGCCCTTTCCCTGGATTACTATCTCTTGCCTAATATGGATTCTCTTCATACATTCTTATTTCAAATATTAAACCTGTACTCCCTCCATCCCAATTTCATTGCCTAACGCAAACATACCAGTATATTACATCATCTAAGGAAACAAAATCATGTCAACTACTCCCTCCGTTTTAAAATATAAGATGTTTTAGCTTTATGAGAAGAGTGTATCTAGACTCCTTTTAGTGTGTAGGTTCACTCCAAACCTAGATGAACCTATACACTAAAAGGGGTCTAGGTACACTCCTTTCACAAAGCTAAAACATCTTGTAATTTGAAATGGAGGAGTACAATACTATGCATCACTTGTTAGTCATGGTTTCACAAAACATTACATTACAATCTCTCAACAAACATAATCACATCATGGTTTCACAAAACATCACATTACAATCTATCAGCAAACATAATCACAAAAGCAAGTATATTACATCAACTCAAGAAACAAAATCATGCCGACTACTAGGTACTTACGCATCACTTGTCCAGTCATGGTTTCGCAAAACATTACATTACAATCTCTCGACAAACAAAATAATAGAAACAAGTATAGTACAACATCTCAAGAAACATAATCATGTCAACTAGAATGTATTTATGCATCACTTGTCTAGTCATGGTTTCACAAAACATTACATTACAATGTCCCAACAAACATAATAATGAAACAAATGCAGACGTCATCTTAAGAAACATAATCATGTCAACTACAATGTACTTATGTCATATTACAACAACGATGGTTTCAGTGAGTGACATGTCTGAAAATCTCAACAGCTCGCACAACATTAGATCACAATCTCTCATCAAACATAATCACACAAACACGCTCTAAATGCAACAGCAGTCAATATTACAAATACAGGCAGGGGAACCCTGCGGTCCATATGACAAGCCTAGGGTAGCAGCTCTCATCAGATCTCATCAACATCGACCACCTCATTATGTTCAGCCACTATAGGGGCCTCTACATCCACTATAACCTGTTCAACAACATCAGAAATGGTACCAAGGAAGAACACCTTCCTGGTTTGCTTCTTTCGTCGCATAATCTGCATAAGATCTTCAGTATCCACAACATCTATGACTTGCTGCTTCTTATGATGCCACCACCGGATTTGTGCCATCTGCTTAGGGCCAATACTGATTTCCTTACCGATCATCTCTCTCATTTCATCAAGAGTTATGTTTTTGGAATCAACAGTGATCTCCACAATACATGACGAAACTGGCTTATTAACTCCCTCATCAAGTTTTGCCATGTATGAATCCACCTCTATGTGTATACTGAACTTATCTAGATCAGCATCTATTGGTCCGTATTCTCTAGGAGCAGAATCTCTGGAAGCAAGATCTCCAGCATCTGCATACATATCATCAATCATCGCTTCGACTTTCACCTTACGATTAGCTGCACAACACTCCCAAACCATCTGAAGCTCATGGGAGTGCTCAATTTGCTGATAGGTATCATTCATGTTGCGCCACACCAAATTTGTCCTCTGTCTAGAACTCCAGGGAATCCTAGAGGCAAGCATATCTACAGCTGCGAAACAGACACAACCTCTTTGCAATTCACAAGCAGATGCACATCTTGCCCGAACACAACCCTCTTGCAACCAAAATCAAGTTTTGCAGTGTACTGGCGAACATGAACTGTGAACTCATATAGGTCCCTTGTATCAAAGTTGTTCCTAATTTGATTAAAAATGGGGAACTTTTCAGTTCATTCGATTGTATTATGCCGTAACTAATCTACTTGTAAGATAAGAAAATCAGGGTGAAAAGAAACTTTTGTTTCTAAAAGGAAACTTGAAATCCCATCCTGAACAAACTTTGATTAAAGTTTGAATTCAACAAATCCAAATCAAGGGAAATGCATTCCTCAATGAATGTATCTGGAAATTTGAACACTTGGAAAATAAATCCAAAACCCTAATGGAATAAAAACCATTTCCAAGTTATCTCCAAATCCATGGATTTGATCCATACCAAAATTGATCAACAAATATTCACAAAGGATCAAGAAAGACACTAGAAGTTGGTTTCACTCAAATTGGAACCATAAATAAAATCTTATGAATATAATAAGATAAGGAAATTGAATTTCCAAAGCTAATAAAGCCCTTACCAAAAACCCATACCAATTGGTGAACAAATAATCCTAAAGGGATTAAAAAGATAAACATTTAATAAAGGAAAATAAAATATTTTGTTTTGTTAAAATGAGTAAAGGTTTATTTAAATAAAATAATAAGGATGTAATATCCAAATTTTATTTAAGTAAAGTCTTTTCCCATTTTAAATAAACACCAAAACTTATTTTATTCTTTTAAATAAGTTTTCCAAGTATTTTGTTTTCTCAAATAAAACCTACTAAAGTGTTTTGGTTTTATTTGGATTTCAAAATAAAGTTTTTAAATAAACTAATCCTATACGGATTATTAACTAAGGTCCATTTATTTAATTATTAATGGAACCTAAAATAAAAGGTTATTTTGTTAATACAAGATTTCCAAATATCCTTATTTTCAAATAAAACCTACTGGTTTGGTTTTGAAAGTATTTGGATTTCAAATGGAAATTTAGTTAAATAAATCAAACCCTATTTTATTAAATAACTAAAGATCCATTTTATTTAATTATTAAATGGATCCTAAAATAAATAAAAATATTATTTCATTTTGAGATTTGGATTATGTTGATAAATAGAACCAAATTCAAAGTGTAAAGTTGAGTGATTGTTTGAATTGTTTGAATGGTTTGATTGCTTGAAAAATTGTTTGAAAATTCAAAACAGAAACAGATTTAGAAAAGGAAAAAGAAAACAGACAGAAAAAAATAGAACTGGCCGACCCAGCCCAACTAGCCCAATAGGCCCAACCCCAGCCCACCTCGTCTTTTCCCCGACGCATTCTTTTCTCACTAAGAAACCTACCCGCACAGAGAGTGACAACTGGACCCCACCCCACTCCCTTTCCTTCACTGCCAAGCGGACCCACCCACCTGTTCCCACGCCCCGAATCGTTTTCCCTCACACTTGAACTAACCCACAGAGTGAATGACAAGTGGACCCCGTTCCCTCACCCTTTCCCACTGACCGGTGGACCCCATCCCTACTGTTCATCGTCGTTCCCACCGTGACCTGTTCTTCCCCCTCGCCGGCCGTTTCCTGTGTTGATTTCGCCGATTAAATTCGCATTAATGCTGCGTTAATCTCTCGCCGTGACCATGCCCTTTTAAACGCCATTGACTCCTCTCTCGTTCCCCTCTGTCTCCTCCCCAAAGCTCGCCCCCAGGCCGCTCCAATTTCTCCCCGAGCCGCTCTGTCTCCGACGAGCCTCTGTCTCGATTCAGCCACACACCCGCGCCTCGCCTACCTCACGCTGAACACGCTCACCGCATCCTGGCGCATCCTCTGTGCGATCATTCATCCTTGGTGCCACAGAAGCTCGACTTAAACGATGACCTGCAGCACCGCTGTCTGCCTTCTTCTCCGGCGACATTTCCTGGTAAGAGCCGACCACCCCGAGGCCTCTCCTTCACGCACACAGCCTCGCCCTGATTCTGTGCATCTAACCGTGCCTTCGCCTTGCCTTGGGGTGAACCACACCGCCGTCATGGCGACCACCCGGCCTGACGCGTCCTCCACTCGGCGAGGAATTACGATCGCTTGCGCCCCTCGACAAACCATCAGCACGTTGAGCATCGCCGTGACCCCCTGAGCCCGGTGAGCAACTCCTCTTTCTCCCTCACCCCCTGTAGCATCGGCACCGTCGTTGACCGACAGCTCCGCCGCCGGTAGCCGCGCAGCGCCACCCATCTGTGACCAGGCAGTAGCAGCCGTTAGATCTGGATCGAACGAATCGGATAGATTACTTAAACACCGAAGGGGTATGTTCTCTGGACCGTGCGATCTAAATAGATCCAACGCTCCACGATGCCGATCCGGCCGAACCGGTACCACCCAATTAGACAGCAATATTGTCACTATTCTGTTTAAAACAGAAATTGAAAACAGAATATTTTGCAAACTTCAAACCCTTGTAACTTTGAATCCACACGTCCAAAAATTACAAATTTTATGTCGTTGGATTCAGGAGAGCAAGACCTAACCAACCCTGCCCTTAGTTTAGCAAATAGTATTTGTTAGATTGGTTGATTATGCAGAAACATTTGATTGCTTGTTTAGATTAGAAAAATTGTTTACAAATGTTTTTAGGGTTAAAACCTCTGCAATTGATTTGTTGTGACCTTACTGACCCTAGGAACCAACCCATGGTTTTGAAAATGAATTTGGAAAAGTTTAGAATGGATTAATTAGTTTAGTCCATTTCTAGCTAATTAAAACTATAGTTTTGTTTATGAAAAATGGTTTTGAGTAAAAACTTTGGAGAAAATGTTTTGGACCAAACCTACTGACCCAAACACCAAGTTTTGCAATAGCAACTCATTTGGTGAAACAAAATAATGATTCTTGATTTAAAACCATTTCTAGTCAAATAGAAATGTGGTTTTTTGTTAAAAATGATTTTGGAAGAAAACCTTTGGAAAATTTTTTGTTTTAAACTCACTAACCCCAAACCCCAATTTTTGTGATTTGAAAACATACTTGGTGAACCCTATAGGTTAATGCTTTAGTAAAAATAACCTCTTTGCAAATGACTTTGCCATTTTGGTAAATGACCAATTTGGAACCTACAAAGTTTAGAAGCCTAGTGGAGACCATCCTTACAATAGAACCAACCTTTGCATGCTTATGCATGACTTAGATCCCATTACTTTGTGTGTGAAAAATTGTTTGTTTGACTTTGTTATTTTATGTGTGTAGTTTTGCTTGATTGGTAGATTGAGTTTGTACCTTGCTTGATTGAATTGTAGTGACTTGAAGAGTGTGATTGTTGCAAGGACAAGGAGTGAACCTATACTCTACCAAAAAGGCAAGTGATGCTTCATATCTTTTGTCCCATTATTTTCACTATGCATTAGTGTTTTTGCTAAGTAAAACTTGCATGGATTTTGTTTTTGCTAAGTATAGATCTTGCTATAGTATCACCTAGTAGATGAAACCTTAGTGGAAATCTTCCTAAGTTAAGAATCCTATTACTACCAAGCTTAGCCTAGCTAATAGAAAACAAGGGTGGAATATATATTCATACTATGGAAAAATCTCTAAGTCTGAGGACTTATGTTTTGTTTTATAAAACAACTAAATTAATGAATCACCTGGGTGGAATGGGACTTGCTTGGTGGTTTTTGGTTGAGTGGTTACACAAGGCCAGGGGACTGGTGAACCTTGTGTATCTCACTTGTGGATGGCCAACCAGGAACAAAGAGATTTGAGATGTCAAATGTTGAGAAGCTTCAAGTGCAACCACTTGGCAATATGGGCTCTGCCATGATCATATAGGTTGCAAGAACTTAGCCATATGGACAGTTGGTGGTAGTGTTTGATAGGTTGGAACGCGTCCATGATGGTCTAAGGAAAAGCTTCTGAAAGATCTTGTCTTGGGAAACCATGTCTTGTGGGGAAAGTGCACCACCTCTGTAGAGTGTAAAATCTAAGTACTTAGCCATGTCCCTGGAAAAGGACAATTTGAGCATCAAGACATGGAAAAATCAAGAATCTCATCACTCCAATTTCTAAATTAAAACTTGTGGGTGAACAAGGGTTGTGTGAATTCTTCAATCTTTGATGGAGAGATGGCTTGGTACAAGGATCTTGAAATCTTAGATTGGGAAAAATGATTTTGCCAAGCACTTCAGTCATTGATTGGTAGATGCCTTGGAAAGGATCTTCAGTCTTTGATTGGTAGATGCCTTGGGAAAGTTTTTGCCAAACAAAAACTTAGTATTTTTCAAAATGATAGGGAAAAATCTATTTTGAGCAATGCAAGCCTCAACTCCACTTAGCCAAATGCATATAGATGATAGACTCCACTATACTACCAAAGTATCACTTGCCAATACAATTCAAATGTATTGACCCTTGTGGCTGTAACTTGTAATGTTGCAGGTTTGATTGATTTTAGTGAAGATTGATTAATTAGGATTACAAAGTCTACAACCAACATCTGCCTGTGGCACTTTGAAGATGAAGGACCCCATGACTATAGTTATTCCGCTGCAATGTAATGTAATAGCCTAATGAGCTATGTGTTGATGTAATAAAAACTATGTTATTCCTGGTTATAAAGTTATATTATGACCTTTGTCTCTTGATATTACATCTAAACTGTGGATGCTAGCTATTGATCCAGGGACTAGCATTGTAAACACAGGGGGCTCAATCTTATTAAAGGTTGGGGACCCTACAGAATGGTATCAGAGCATTGTGTTGCCTGTAGGATTTGTAACCCTAGGATTGGACAAAACCCCTTAGAAAAATAGGAGTTGTTTTTGTTCCAAAACTTATTTACAAAAACACTTGTAAACTCTTTTCTCAACCATTTTGGTTTCAACTCTACATCTCATCTATTTCAAAATTAATGGAAAAGCCTACCCCATGACCCAAGACTACACCATGTGCGAAGGACTTCATCAACTCTAATGACTTCAACTTCATCAACTCTAATGACTTCAACTTCATCAACTCTAATGACTTCAACTTCTTCAACTCTAATCACTTCAACATCTTCAACATGTTCACCAAAGACTTCAACCTTGGATATCACTAAGGACAAGTGAGCCAAGAAATCTTACTCAAGACTTGAAGACTAAAGAAACACAACTTAGAAGGAGCCATCATCACCTTTGAAGATTTGTGAACAAGACACAAGAATTCTCCAAGGATACAAAGATCTCATTCAAGAAGAATCAAGAAGGGTGGAAAGATTCCAAGTGAACCATATAGATGGACCACCATGTTTAGCTTAAGTCAAACACACCAACTTATGTGGTGTAACAAAAATTATTTTGTTGCCTAAGTATGTGCTTAGACTTTGTTGTTTGAGTGGAATGTTTGTTTGTGATTGCTTGCACATTGCTTGTGTGAATTGTGATATGTGTGATTAGAATTGATTCCTTAGAAATCTCTTGCCCTTTCTAACCCCAACCCAACCCAAACAGATGACTTCCCCAAGAAACTCCAACATCAAGGATGGTGACAACAACAACAACCAAGAGGACAACATGAGAGAAATTTTAGCAACCCAAAACCAGTTGAGCCAAGAAATAAACCAGCTTTTAGCCAACAACAATGGACTAGACCCAGCCATACAAAGGATTTTGAAGCTTCAATCCCAATTGATGCAAGGATTGGTTACTCAAATGATCAACATGAGAGAAAACTTTTCCCAAGGAGCTAATGACAACAAGGATGACAAAAATGTTATTCTAGAAGGAACCCAAGTTAGCAACACTTGTGAAGTCAAGGATCATGCATCCAAGGAACATGAAGATCAATGCCCCAAGAAGAGAGAAAGATCTCCCACCTATGAAGAACAAGAACTAGAAGAACTCCTAGCTTTGGAGAGACCCCAAAAGAAGAAGAAGAAATGCCCCAACACTAGCAAGAAGGATATTACACAAGTGCAATGTTTCAAATGCAAAGAGATGGGTCATTATGCCAATGAATGCCCAGAAAAGAAGATGGACCAAATAAACAAACAAGAGGCAATGACACCAAAGGAAAAGAAAGATATCAGCCAAGTGATATGTTACAATTGCAAGAACCCAGGACACTATGCAAGCAATTGTCCAGAAAAGATGAAGAACAAGTTGAACAAGCCTATGGAGAAACTCAACCTTGGCCCATGAGTCAAGTATGGAAATAAAGGCCACTATGCATAAGTTTCCAATAAGAAGTTTTCCAAGATCCAAGCAAGCCAAGATGTAGTCTAGTTGGAAATTTTTTAAGGGTGGTAGTACCCTAGTTGTTTGAGCCTGCTTGTAACCCTAACCTTCCCAAATCTCGGGGACGAGATTTATTTTAAGGGTGGTATCCTGTCACATCCCAAGATTTTCCAAATCTTGTTATGTGAAAAATAAATAAACAAAATAAATTTTCGTTGAAAATCAGGGTGAAAAGAAACTTTTATTTCTAAAAGGAAACTTGAAATCCCATCCTAAACAAACTTTGATTAAAGTTTGAATTCAACAAATCCAAATCAAGGGAAATGCATTCCTCAATGAATGTATCTGGAAATTTGAACACTTGGAAAATAAATCCAAAACCCTAAACCCTAATGGAATAAAAACCATTTCCAAGTTATCTCCAAATCCATGGATTTGATCCATACCAAAATTGATCAACAAATATTCACAAAGGATCAAGAAAGACCCTAGAAGTTGGTTTCACTCAAATTGGAACCATAAATAAAATCTTATGAATATAATAAGATAAGGAAATTGAATTTCCAAAGCTAATAAAGCCCTTACCAAAAACCCATACCAATTGGTGAACAAATAATCCTAAAGGGATTAAAAAGATAAACATTTAATAAAGGAAAATAAAATATTTTGTTTTGTTAAAATGAGTAAAGGTTTATTTAAATAAAATAATAAGGATGTAATATCCAAATTTTATTTAAGTAAAGGCTTTTCCCATTTTAAATAAACACCAAAACTTATTTTATTCTTTTAAATAAGTTTTCCAAGTATTTTGTTTTCTCAAATAAAACCTACTAAAGTGTTTTGGTTTTATTTGGATTTCAAAATAAAGTTTTTAAATAAAGTAATCCTATACGGATTATTAACTAAGGTCCATTTATTTAATTATTAATGGAACCTAAAATAAAAGGTTATTTTGTTAATACAAGATTTCCAAATATCCTTATTTTCAAATAAAACCTACTGGTTTGGTTTTGAAAGTATTTGGATTTCAAATGGAAATTTAGTTAAATAAATCAAACCCTATTTTATTAAATAACTAAAGATCCATTTTATTTAATTATTAAATGGATCCTAAAATAAATAAAAATATTATTTCATTTTGAGATTTGGATTATGTTGATAAACAGAACCAAATTCAAAGTGTAAAGTTGAGTGATTGTTTGAATTGTTTGAATGGTTTGATTGCTTGAAAAATTGTTTGAAATTCAAAACAGAAAAAGATTTAGAAAAGGAAAAAGAAAACAGACAGAAAAAAATAGAACTGGCCGACCCAGCGTAACTAGCCCAATAGGCCCAACCCCAGCCCACCTCCTCTTTTCCCCGAAGCATTCTTTTCTCACTAAGAAACCTACCCGCACAGAGAGTGACAACTGGACCCCACCCCACTCCCTTTCCTTCTTCACCGCGGACCCACCCACCTGTTCCCATGCCCCGAATCGTTTTCCCTCACACTTGAACTAACCCACAGAGTGAATGACAAGTGGACCCTGTTCCCTCACCCTTTCCCACTGACCGGTGGACCCCATCCCTACTGTTCATCGTCGTTCCCACCGCGACCTGTTCTTCCCCCTAGCCGGCCGTTTCCTGCGTTGATTTCGCCGATTAAATTCGCATTAATGCTGCGTTAATCTCTCGCCGTGACCATGCCCTTTTAAACGCCATTGACTCCTCTCTCGTTCCCCTCTGTCTCCTCCCCAAAGCTCGCCCCCAGGCCGCTCCAATTTCTCCCCGAGCCGCTCTGTCTCCGACGAGCCTCCCTCTCAATTCCGGCCACACCCCACCGCCTCTCGCCTACCTCTACACGCGAACACGCTCACCGCATCCTGGCGCATCCTCCTGTGCCAGTCATTCATCCGCGGGTGCCCTGTAAGCTCGACTTAAACGACGACCTATAGCACCGCTGTCTGCCTTCTTCTCCGGCGACGTTTCCTGGTAAGAGCCGACCACCCCGAGGCCTCTCCTTCACGCACACAGCCTCGCCCTGATTCTGTGCATCTAACCGTGCCTTCGCCTTGCCTTGGGGTGAACCACAGCACCGTCCGCGACGACCACCCGACGCACCCGACGCCGTCCTCCACTCCGGCGAGGAATTACGACTGCCCTTTGCGCGCCTCGACAAAACCATCAAGACGTTGAGCATCGCCGTGACCCCCTGAGCCCGGTGAGCAACTCCTCTTTCTCCCTCACCCCCTGTAGCATCGGCACCGTCGTTGACCGACAGCTCCGCCGGCCAAGCGCGGCTCACCCATCTCGTGAGCAGAGTGGCGGTAGTTAGATCTGGATCGAACGAATCGGATAGATTACTTAAACACCGAAGGGGTATGTTCTCTTGACCGTGCGATCTAAATAGATCCAACGCTCCACGATGCCGATCCGGCCGAACCGGTACCACCCAATTAGAGCGGTACAGCGTGTCACTATTCATTTAAAAGAAATTGAAAACAAAATATTTTGCAAACTTCAAACCTTGTAACTTTGAATCCACCGTCCAAAATTACAAATTTTATGTCGTTGGATTCAGGAGAGCAAGACCTAACCAACCCTGCCCTTAGTTTAGCAAATAGTATTTGTTAGATTGGTTGATTATGCAGAAACATTTGATTGCTTGTTTAGATTAGAAAAATTGTTTACAAATGTTTTTAGGGTTAAAACCTCTGCAATTGATTTGTTATGACCTTACTGACCCTAGGAACCAACCCATGGTTTTGAAAATGAATTTGGAAAAGTTTAGAATGGATTAATTAGTTTAGTCCATTTCTAGCTAATTAAAACTATAGTTTTGTTTATGAAAAATGGTTTTGAGTAAAAACTTTGGAGAAAATGTTGTGGACCAAACCTACTGACCCAAACACCAAGTTTTGCAATAGCAACTCATTTGGTGAAACAAAATAATGATTCTTGATTTAAAACCATTTCTAGTCAAATAGAAATGTGGTTTTTTGTTAAAAATGATTTTGGAAGAAAACCTTTGGAAAATGTTTTGTTTTAAACTCACTAACCCCAAACCCCAAGTTTTGTGATTTGAAAACATACTTGGTGAACCCTATAGGTTAATGCTTTAGTAAAAATAACCTCTTTGCAAATGACTTTGCCATTTTGGTAAATGACCAATTTGGAACCTACAAAGTTTAGAAGCCTAGTGGAGACCATCCTTACAATAGAACAAACCTTTGCATGCTTATGCATGACTTAGATCCCATTACTTTGTGTGTGAAAAATTGTTTGTTTGACTTTGTTATTTTATGTGTGTAGTTTTGCTTGATTGGTAGATTGAGTTTGTACCTTGCTTGATTGAATTGTAGTGACTTGAAGAGTGTGATTGTTGCAAGGACAAGGAGTGAACCTATACTCTACCAAAAAGGCAAGTGATGCTTCATATCTTTTGTCCCATTATTTTCACTATGCATTAGTGTTTTTGCTAAGTAAAACTTGCATGGATTTTGTTTTTGCTAAGTATAGATCTTGCTATAGTAGCACCTAGTAGATGAAACCTTAGTGGAAATCTTCCTAAGTTAAGAATCCTATTACTACCAAGCTTAGCCTAGCTAATAGAAAACAAGGGTGGAATATATATTCATACTATGGAAAAATCTCTAAGTCTGAGGACTTATGTTTTGTTTTATAAAACAACTAAATTAATGAATCACCTGGGTGGAATGGGACTTGCTTGGTGGTTTTTGGTTGAGTGGTTACACAAGGCCAGGGGACTGGTGAACCTTGTGTATCTCACTTGTGGATGGCCACCCAGGAACAAAGTGATTTGAGATGTCAAATGTTGAGAAGCTTCAAGTGCAACCACTTGGCAATATGGGCTCTGCCATGATCATATAGGTTGCAAGAACTTAGCCATATGGACAGTTGGTGGTAGTGTTTGATAGGTTGGAACGCGTCCATGATGGTCTAAGGAAAAGCTTCTGAAAGATCTTGTCTTGGGAAACCATGTCTTGTGGGGAAAGTGCACCACCTCTGTAGAGTGTAAAATCTAAGTACTTAGCCATGTCCCTGGAAAAGGACAATTTGAGCATCAAGACATGGAAGCAATCAAGAATCTCATCACTCCAATTTCTAAATTAAAACTTGTGGGTGAACAAGGGTTGTGTGAATTCTTCAATCTTTGATGGAGAGATGGCTTGGTACAAGGATCTTGAAATCTTAGATTGGGAAAAATGATTTTGCCAAGCACTTCAGTCATTGATTGGTAGATGCCTTGGAAAGGATCTTCAGTCTTTGATTGGTAGATGCCTTGGGAAAGTTTTTGCCAAACAAAAACTTAGTATTTTTCAAAATGATAGGGAAAAATCTATTTTGAGCAATGCAAGCCTCAACTCCACTTAGCCAAATGCATATAGATGATAGACTCCACTATACTACCAAAGTATCACTTGCCAATACAATTCAAATGTATTGACCCTTGTGGCTGTAACTTGTAATGTTGCAGGTTTGATTGATTTTAGTGAAGATTGATTAATTAGGATTACAAAGTCTACAACCAACATGCACTGTGGCACTTTGAAGATGAAGGACCCCATGACTATAGTTATTCCGCTGCAATGTAATGTAATAGCCTAATGAGCTATGTGTTGATGTAATAAAAACTATGTTATTCCTGTTTATAAAGTTATATTATGACCTTTGTCTCTTGATATTACATCTAAACTGTGGATGCTAGCTATTGATCCAGGGGACTAGCATTGTAAACACAGGGCTCAATCTTATTAAAGGTTGGGGACCCTACAGAATGGTATCGAGCATTGTGTTGCCTGTAGGATTTGTAACCCTAGGATTGGACAAAACCCTTAGAAAATAGGAGTTGTTTTGTTCCAAAACTTATTTACAAAAACACTTGTAAACTCTTTTCTCAACCATTTTGGTTTCAACTCTACATCTCATCTATTTCAAAATTAATGGAAAAGCCTACCCCATGACCCAAGACTACACCATGTGCGAAGGACTTCATCAACTCTAATGACTTCAACTTCATCAACTAGTGGATCCACCAGTGTCATGTAAATGTGTGTTCTCTTCAGATACCACACATGGATCCACCAGTGTTATTGCATGTGTGCTCTTTTTACTAACAACAAAAAGAGTCATTGCATGTGTGTTATTTTCACAGATCTGAATAGCATCCAGCAGTGTCATTGCATGTGTGTTATTTTCACAATCCACCTATGGATCCACCAGTGTCATTGCATGTGTGTTCTTTTTACTAACAACAATGGGAGTCATTTCATGACTATTGTTTTCACATACCACATAAGGATCCACCGGTGTCATTGAAATGTGTGTTCTCTTCAGAGACCACACATGGATCCACTAGTGTCATTATAGGTGTGTTCTTTTTACTAACAACAACTAGATTCATTGCATGTGTGTTCTTTTCACATACCACATATGGATCTACCAGTGTCATTGCATGCGTGCTCTTTTCACAATCCACCTATGGATCCACCAGTGTCATTGCATGTGTGCTCTTTTCACAATCCACCTATGGATCCACCAGTATCATTGCATTTGTGTTCTTTTCACAATCCACCTATGGATCCACCAGTGTCATTGCATGTGTGGTCTTTTACTAACAACAATGGGAGTCATTTCATGACTATTCTTTTCACATACCACATATGGATCCACCAGTGTCATTGAAATGTGTGTTCTTCAGAGACCACACATGGATCCACCTGTGTTATTGCAAGTGTGTTATTGTTACTACCAACAACCAGAGTCATTGCATGTGTGTTCTTTTCACATACCACATATGGATCCACCAGTGTCATTGCATGTGTGTTCTTTTCACAATCCACCTATGGATCCACCTGTGTAATTGCATGTGTGTTCTTTTTACTAACAACAATTGGAGTCATTTCATGACTATTCTTTTCACATACCACATATGGATCCACTAGTTTCAGTGAAATGTGTGTTCTCTACAGAGACCACACATGGATCCACCAGTGAAATTACATGTGTGTGCTTTTTACTAACAACAACTGGAGTCATTTCATGTGTGTTCTTTTCACATAGCACATATGGATCCACCAGTGTCATTGCATGTGTGCTCTTTTCACAATCCACCTATGGATCCACCAGTGTCATTGCATGTGTGTTCTTTTCACAATCCACCTATGGATCCACCAAAGGTAATTGCATGTTTGCTTTTTACTAACAACAACTAGAGTAATTTTATGTGTGTTCTTTTCACATACCACATATCGATCCACCAGTGTCATGTAAATGTGTGTTCTCTTCAGATACCACACATGGATCCACCATGTTATTGCATGTGTTCTTATTACTAACAACAACGAGTCATTGCATGTGTTATTTTCACATACCACTTATCGATCCACCAGTGTCATTGCATGTGTGTTATTTTCACAATCCACCTATGGATCCACCAGTGTCATTGCATGTGTGTTCTTTTTACTAACAACAATGGGAGTCATTTCATGACTATTCTTTTCACATACCACATAAGGATCCACCGGTGTCATTGAAATGTGTGTTCTCTTCAGAGACCACACATGGATCCACTAGTGTCATTACAGGTGTGTTCTTTTTACTAACAACGACTAGATTCATTGCATGCGTGTTCTTTTCACATACCACATATGGATCTACCAGTGTCATTGCATGCGTGCTCTTTTCACAATCCACCTATGGATCCACCAGTGTCATTGCATGTGTGTTCTTTTTACTAACAACAACCAGAGTCATTTCGTGTGTGTTCTTTTGACATACCACATATGGATCCACCAATGTCATGTAAATGTGTGTTCTCTTCAGATACCACACATGGATCCACCAGTGTTATTGCATGTGTGTTCTTATTACTAACAACAACCAGAGTCATTGCATGTGTGTTATTTTCACATACCACATATCGATCCACCAGTGTCATTGCATGTGTGTTATTTTCACAATCCACCTATGGATCCACCAATGTCATTGCATGTGTGTTCTTTTTACTAACAACAATGGGAGTCATTTCATGACTGTTCTTTTCACATACCACATAAGGATCCACCGGTGTCATTGAAATGTGTGTTCTCTTCAGAGACCACACATGGTTCCACTAGTGTCATTACAGGTGTGTTCTTTTTACTAACAACAACTGGATTCATTGCATGTGTGTTCTTTTCACATACCACATATGGATCCACCAGTGTCATTGCATGTGTGCTCTTTTCACAATCCACCTATGGATCCACCAGTGTCATTGCATGTGTGTTCTTTTTACTAACAACAATGGGAGTCATTTCATGACTGTTCTTTTCACATACCACATATGGATCCACCAGTGTCATTGAAATGTGTGTTCTCTTCAGAGACCACACATTGATCCACAAGTGTCATTACATGTGTGTTCTTTTTACTAACAACAACTGGAGTCATTGCATGTGTGTTCTTTTCACATACCACATATGGATCCACCAGTGTCATTGCATGTGTGCTCTTTTCACAATCCACCTATGGATCCACCAGTGTCATTGCATGTGTGTTCTTTTTACTAACAACAACCAGAATCATTGAAATGTGTGTTCTTTTCACATACAACATATGGATCCACCAGTGTCATTGCATTTGTGTTCTTTTCACAATCGACCTATGGATCCACCACTGTCATTGCATGTGTGCTCTTTTTACTAACAACAACTAGAGTCATTGCATGTGTCTTCTCTTCAAAGACCACACATGGATCCACTAGTGTCATTGCAAGTGTGTTCTTTTTACTAAGAACAACTAGAGTCATTAAAATGTGTGTTCTTTTCACATACCACATATGGATCCACCAGTGTCATTGCATGTGTGTTCTTTTCACAATCCACCTATGGATCCACCAGTGTCATTGCATGTGTGCTTTTTTTACTAACAACAACCAGAGTCATTGCATGTGAGTTCTTTTCACATACCACATATGGATCCACCAGTGTCATTGCATGTGTGTTCTTATTACTAACAACAACCAGAGTCATTGCATGGGTGTTCTTTTCACATACCACATATGGATCCACTAGTGTCATTGCATGTGTGTTCTTTTTACTAACAACAACTAGAGTCATTTCATGTGTGTTGTTTTCACATACCACATATGGATCCACCAGTGTCATTGCATGTGTGTTATTTTCACAATCCACCTATGGATCCACTAGTGTCATTGCATGCGTGCTTTTTTTACTAACAACAACCAGAGTCATTTCATGTGTGTTCTTTTCACATACGTCATATGGATCCACCAGTGTCAATGAAATGTGTGTTCTCTTCAGAGACCACAAATGGATCAACCAGTGTTATTGCAAGTGTGTTATTGTTACTAACAACAACCAGAGTCATTGCATGTGTGTTCTTTTCACATACCACATATGGATCCACCAGTGTCATTGCATGTGTGTTCTTTTCACAATCCACCTATGGATCCACCAGTGTCATTGCATGTGTGTTCTTTTTACTAACAACAACATGAGTCATTTCATGACTATTCCTTTCACATACCACATATGGATCCACCAGTGTCATTGAAATGTGTGTTCTCTTCAGAGACCACACATGGATCCACCACTGTGATTACATGTGTGTTCTTTTTACTAAGAACAACTGGAGTCATTGCATGTGTGTTCTTTTCACATACCCCATATGGATCCACCAGTGTCATTGCATGTGTTCTCTTTTCACAATCCACCTAAGGATCCACCAGTGTCATTGCATGTGTGTTCTTTTCACAATCCACCTATGGATCCAGCACTGTCATTGCATGTTTGCTTTTTTACTAACAACAACCAGAGTCATTTCATGTGTGTTCTTTTGACATACCACATATGGATCCACCAGTTTCATGTAAATGTGTGTTCTCTTGAGATACCACACATGGATCCACCAGTGTTATTGCAGGTGTTTTCTTATTACTAACAACAACCAGAGTCATTGCATGTGTGTTATTTTCACATACCACATATCGATCCACAGTGTCATTGCATGTGTTATTTTCACAATCCACCTATGGATCCACCAGTGTCATTGCATGTGTGTTCTTTTTACTAACAACAATGGGAGTCATTTCATGACTGTTCTTTTCACATACCACATAAGGATCCACCGGTGTCAATGAAATGTGTGTTCTCTTCAGAGACCACACATGGATCCACTAGTGTCATTACAGGTGTGTTCTTTTTACTAACAACAACTGGATTCATTGCATGTGTGTTCTTTTCACATACCACATATGGATCCACCAGTGTCATTGCATGTGTGCTCTTTTCACAATCCACCTATGGATCCACCAGTGTCATTGCATGTGTGTTCTTTTTACTAACAACAATGGGAGTCATTTCATGACTGTTCTTTTCACATACCACATATGGATCCACCAGTATCATTGAAACGTGTGTTCTCTTCAGAGACCACACATGGATCCACAAGTGTCATTACATGTGTGTTCTTTTTACTAACAACAATTGGAGTCATTGCATGTGTGTTCTTTTCACATACCACATATGGATCCACCAGTGTCATTGCATGTGTGCTCTTTTCACAATCCACCTATGGATCCACCAGTGTCATTGCATGTGTGTTCTTTTTACTAACAACAACCAGAATCATTGAAATGTGTGTTCTTTTCACATACAACATATGGATCCACCAGTGTCATTGCATTTGTGTTCTTTTCACAATCGACCTATGGATCCACCACTGTCATTGCATGTGTGCTGTTTTTACTAACAACAACCAGAGTCATTGCATGTGTCTTCTTTTCAAAGACCACACATGGATCCACCAGTGTCATTGCATGTGTGTTCTTTTTACTAAGAACAACTAGAGTCATTAAAATGTGTGTTCTTTTCACATACCACATATGGATCCACCAGTGTCATTGCATGTGTGTTCTTTTCACAATCCACCTATGGATCCACCAGTGTCATTGCATGTGTGCTTTTTTTACTAACTACAACCAGAGTCATTGCATGTGTGTTCTTTTCACATACCACATATGGATCCACCAGTGTCATTGAAATGTGTGTTCTCTTCAGAGACCACACATGGATCCACCAGTGTCATTGCATGTGTGTTCTTATTACTAACAACAACCAGAGTCATTGCATGTGTGTTCTTTTCACATACGACATATGGATCCATCAGTGTCATTGCATGTGTGTTCTTTTTACTAACAACAACTGGAGTCATTTCATGACTATTCCTTTCACATACCACATATGGATCCACCAGTGTCATTGAAATGTGTGTTCTCATCAGAGACCATACATGGATCCACCAGTGTCATTACATGTGTTCTCTTTTCACAATCCACCTAAGGATCCACCAGTGTCATTGCATGTGTGTTCTTTTCACAATCCACCTATGGATCCAGCACTGTCATTGCATGTTTGCTTTTTTACTAACAACAACCAGAGTCATTTCATGTGTGTTCTTTTGACATACCACATATGGATCCACCAGTGTCATGTAAATGTGTGTTCTCTTCAGATACCACACATGGATCCACCAGTGTTATTGCATGTGTGGTCTTATTACTAACAACAACCAAAGTCATTGCATGTGTGTTATTTTCACATACCACATATCGATCCACCAGTGTCATTGCATGTGTGTTATTTTCACAATCCACCTATGGATCCACCAGTGTCATTGCATGTGTGTTCTTTTTACTAACAACAATGGGAGTCATTTCATGACTGTTCTTTTCACATACCACATAAGGATCCACCGGTGTCATTGAAATGTGTGTTCTCTTCAGAGACCACACATGGATCCACTAGTGTCATTACAGGTGTGTTCTTTTTACTAACAACAACTGGATTCATTGCATGTGTGTTCTTTTCACATACCACATATGGATCCACCAGTGTCATTGCATGTGTGCTCTTTTCACAATCCACCTATGGATCCACCAAAGGTCATTGCATGTGTGTTCTTTTTACTAACAACAATGGGAGTCATTTCATGACTGTTCTTTTCACATACCACATATGGATCCACCAGTGTCATTAAATGTGTGTTCTCTTCAGAGACCACACATGGATCCACCCGTGTCATTACATGTGTGTTCTTTTTACTAACAACAACTGGAGTCATTGCATGTGTGTTCTTTTCACATGCCACATATGGAACAACCAGAGTCATTGCATGTGTGCTCTTTTCACAATCCACCTATGGATCCACCAGTGTCATTACATGTGTGTTCTTTTTACTAACAACAACCAGAGTCATTGCATGTGTGTTCTTTTCACATACCACATATGGATCCACCAGTGTCATTGCATGTGTACTCTTTTTACTAACAACAACCAGAGTCATTGTATGTGTTTCTCTTCAGAGACCAAACATGGATCTACTAGTGTCATTGCATGTGTGTTCTTTTTACTAACAACAACCAGAATCATTGAAATGTTTGTTCTCTTCAGAGACCACACATGGATCCACCAGTGTCATTGCATGTGTGTTCTCTTTACTCACAACAACCAATGTCATTGCATGTTTGTTCTTTTCACAATCCACCTATGGATCCACCAGTGTCATTGCATGTGTGCTTTTTTTAATAACAACAACTAGAGTCATTTCATGTGTGTTCTTTTCACATACCACATATGGATCCACAAGTGTCATTGAAATGTGTGTTCTCTTCAGAGACCACACATGGATTCACCAGTGTTATTACATGTGTGTTCTTGTTACTATAAACAACCAGAGTCATTGCATGTGTGTTCTTTTCACATACCACATATGGATCCACCAGTGTCATAGCATGTGTGTTCTTTTCACAATCCACCTATGGATCCACCATTGTCATTGCATGTGTGTTCTTTTTACTAACAACAATGGGAGTCATTTCATTACTATTCTTTTCATATACCACATATGGATCCACTAGTGTCATTGAAATGTGTGTTCTCTTTAGAGACCACACATGGATCCACAAGTGTCATTACATGTGTGTTCTTTTTACTAACAACAACTGGTGTCATTGCATGTGTGTTCTTTTCACATACCACATATGGATCCACCAGTGTCATTGCATGTGTGCTCTTTTCACAATCCACCTATGGATCCACCAGTGTCATTCCATGTGTGTTCTTTTTACTAACAACAACCAGAATCATTGAAATGTGTGTTCTTTTCACATACAACATATGGATCCACCAGTGTCATTGCATGTGTGTTCTTTTCACAATCGACCTATGGATCCACCACTGTCATTGCATGTGTGCTCTTTTTACTAACAACAACCAGTCATTGCATGTGTGTTCTCTTCAAAGACCACACATGGATACACCTGTGTCATTGCACGTGTGTTCTTTTTACTAAGAACAACCGGAGTCATTAAAATGTGTGTTCTTTCCACATACCACATATGGATCCACCAGTGTCATTTCATGTGTGTTCTTTTCACAATCCACCTATGGATCCACCAGTGTCATTGCATGTGTGCTTTTTTAGTAAGAACAACCAGAGTCATTAAATGTGTGTTCTTTTCACATACCACATATGGATCCACCAGTGTCATTGCATGTGTGTTCTTGTTACTAACAACAACCAGAGTCATTGCATGTGTGTTCTTTTCACATACCACATATGGATCCACTAGTGTCATTGCATGTGTGTTCTTTTTACTAACAACAACTGGAGTCATTTCATGTGTCTTGTTTTCACATACCACATATGGATCCACTAGTGTCATTGCATGTGTGTTCTTTTCACAATCCACCTATGGATCCACTAGTGTCATTGCATGTGCTTTTTTACTAACAACCAGAGTCATTTCATGTGTGTTCTTTTACACACATATGGATCCACAGTGTCATTGAAATGTGTGTTCTCTTCAGAGACCACACATGGATCCACCAGTGTTATTGCAAGTGTGTTATTGTTACTAACAACAACCAGAGTCATTGCATGTGTGTTCTTTTCACATACCACATATGGATCCACCAGTGTCATTGCATGTGTGTTCTTTTCACAATCCACCTATGGATCCACCAGTGTCATTGCATGTGTGTTGTTTTTACTAACAAGAACTAGAGTCATTTCATGACTATTCTTTTCACATACCACATATGGATCCACCAGTGTCATTTAAATGTGTGTTCTCTTCAGAGATGACACATGGATCCACTAGTGTCATTACATGTGTGTTCTTTTTACTAACAACAAGTGGAGTCATTGCATGTGTGTTCTTTTCACATACCACATATGGATCCACCAGTGTCATTGCATGTGTGCTCTTTTCACAATCCACCTAAGGATCCACCAGTGTCATTGCATGTGTGTTCTTTTCACAATCCACCTATGGATCCACCAGTGTCATTGCATGTTTGCTTTTTTTACTAACAACAACCAGAGTCATTTCATGTGTGTTCTTTTCACATACCACATATGGATCCACCAGTGTGATGTAAATGTGTGTTCTCTTCAGATACCACACATGGATTCACCAGTGTTATTGCATGTGTGTTCTTATTACTAACAACAACCAGAGTCATTGCATGTGTGTTATTTTCACATACCACATATCGATCCACCAGTGTCATTGCATGTGTGTTAATTTCACAATCCACCTATGGATCCACTAGTTTCATTGCATGTGTGTTCTTTTTACTAACAACAATGGGAGTCATTTCATTACTATTCTTTTCACATACCACATATGGATCCACTAGTGTCATTGAAATGTGTGTTCTCTTTAGAGACCACACATGGATCCACAAGTGTCATTACATGTGTGTTCTTTTTACTAACAACAACTGGAGTCATTGCATGTGTGTTCTTTTCACATACCACATATGGATCCACCAGTGTCATTGCATGTGTGCTCTTTTCACAATCCACCTATGGATCCACAGTGTCATTGCATGTGTGTTCTTTTACTAACAACAACCAGAATCATTGAAATGTGTGTTCTTTTCACATACAACATATGGATCCACCAATGTCATTGCATGTGTGTTATTTTCACAATCGACCTATGGATCCACCACTGTCATTGCATGTGTGCTCTTTTTACTAACAACAACCAGAGTCATTGCATGTGTGTTCTCTTCAAAGACCACACATGGATCCACCAGTGTCATTGCACGTGTGTTCTTTTTACTAAGAACAACCGGAGTCATTAAAATGTGTGTTCTTTCCACATACCACATATGGATCCACCAGTGTCACTGCATGTGTGTTCTTTTCACAATCCACCTATGGATCCACCAGTGTCATTGCGTGTGTGCTTTTTTAGTAAGAACAACCAGAGTCATTAAATGTGTGTTCTTTTCACATACCACATATGGATCCACCAGTGTCATTGCATGTGTGTTCTTGTTACTAACAACAACCAGAGTCATTGCATGTGTGTTCTTTTCAAATACCACATATGGATCCACTAGTGTCATTGCATGTGTGTTCTTTTTACTAACAACAACTGGAGTCATTTCATGTGTCTTGTTTTCACATACCACATATGGATCCACTAGTGTCATTGCATGTGTGTTCTTTTCACAATCCACCTATGGATCCACTAGTGTCATTGCATGTGTGCTTTTTTTACTAACAACCAGAGTCATTTCATGTGTGTTCTTTTTACATACGTCATATGGATCCACCGGTGTCATTGAAATGTGTGTTCTCTTGAGACCACACATGGATCCACCAGTGTTATTGCAAGTGTGTTATTGTTACTAACAACAAACAGAGTCATTGCATGTGTGTTCTTCTAACATACCACATATGGATCCACCAGGGTCATTGCATGTGTGTTCTTTTCACAATCCACCTATGGATCCACCAGTGTCATTGCATGTGTGTTGTTTTTACTAACAAGAACTAGAGTCATTTCATGACTATTCTTTTCACAGACCACATATGGATCCACCAGTGTCATTTAAATGTGTGTTCTCTTCAGAGATGACACATGGATCCACTAGTGTCATTACATGTGTGTTCTTTTTTTACTAACAACAAGTGGAGTCATTGCATGTGTGTTCTTTTCACATACCACATATGGATCCACCAGTGTCATTGCATGTGTGCTCTTTTCACAATCCACCTAAGGATCCACCAGTGTCATTGCATGTGTGTTCTTTTCACAATCCACCTATGGATCCACCAGTGTCATTGCATGTTTGATATTTTTACTAACAACAAAGAGAGTCATTTCATGTGTGTTCTTTCACATACCACATATGGATCCACCAGTGTGATGTAAATGTGTGTTCTCTTCAGATACCACACATGGATTCACCAGTGTTATTGCATGTGTGTTCTTATTACTAACAACAACCAGAGTCATTGCATGTGTGTTATATTCAGATACCACATATCGATCCACCAAAGGTCATTGCATGTGTGTTAATTTCACAATCCACCTATGGATCCACCAGTGTCATTGCATGTGTGTTCTTTTTACTAACAACAATGGGAGTCATTTCATTACTATTCTTTTCACATACCACATATGGATCCACTAGTGTCATTGAAATGTGTGTTCTTCAGAGACCACATGGATCCACAAGTGTTATTGCATGTGTGTTCTTTTTACTAACAACAATTGGAGTCATTGCATGTGTGTTTATTTTCATACCACATATGGATCCACAGTGTCATTGACTGTGTGCTCTTTCACAATCCACCTATGGATCCACCAGTGTCATTGCATGTGTGTTCTTTTTACTAACAACAACCGTAATCATTGAAATGTGTGTTCTTTTCACATACAACATATGGATCCACCAATGTCATTGCATGTGTGTTCTTTCACAATCGACCTATGGATTCACCACTGTCATTGCATGTGTGCTCTTTTTACTAACAACAACCAGAGTCATTGCATGTGTGTTCTCTTCAAAGACCACACATGGATCCACCAGTGTCATTGCACGTGTGTTCTTTTTACTAAGAACAACCGGAGTCATTAAAATGTGTGTTCTTTCCACATACCACATATGGATCCACCAGTGTCATTGCATGTGTGTTCTTTTCACAATCCACCTATGGATCCACCAGTGTCATTAGTGTGTGCTTTTTTAGTAAGAACAACCAGAGTCATTAAATGTGTGTTCTTTTCACATACCACATATGGATCCACCAGTGTCATTGCATGTGTGTTCTTGTTACTAACAACAACCAGAGTCATTGCATGTGTGTTCTTTTCACATACCACATATGGATCCACTAGTGTCATTGCATGTGTGTTCTTTTTACTAACAACAACTGGAGTCATTTCATGTGTCTTGTTTTCACATACCACATATGGATCCACTAGTGTCATTGCATGTGTGTTCTTTTCACAATCCACCTATGGATCCACTAGTGTCATTGCATGTGTGCTTTTTTTACTAACAACCAGAGTCATTTCATGTGTGTTCTTTTTACATACGTCATATGGATCCACCAGTGTCATTGAAATGTGTGTTCTCTTCAGAGACCACACATGGATCCACTAGTGTTATTGCAAGTGTGTTATTGTTACTAACAACAACCAGAGTCATTGCATGTGTGTTCTTTTCACATACCACATATGGATCCACCAGTGTCATTGCATGTGTGTTCTTTTCACAATCCACCTATGGATCCACCAGTGTCATTGCATGTGTTGTTTTTACTAACAAGAACTAGAGTCATTTCATGACTATTCTTTTCACATACCACATATGGATCCACCAGTGTCATTTAAATGTGTGTTCTCTTCAGAGATGACACATGGATCCACTAGTGTCATTACATGTGTGTTCTTTTTACTAACAACAAGTGGAGTCATTGCATGTGTGTTCTTTTCACATACCACATATGGATCCACCAGTGTCATTGCATGTGTGCTCTTTTCACAATCCACCTAAGGATCCACCAGTGTCATTGCATGTGTGTTCTTTTCACAATCCACCTATTGATCAACAATAGTCATTGCATGTTTGCTTTTTACTAACAACAACCAGAGTCATTTCATGTGTGTTCTTTTCACATACCACATATGGATCCACCAGTGTGATGTAAATGTGTGTTCTCTTCAGATACCACACATGGATTCACCAGTGTTATTGCATGTGTGTTCTTATTACTAACAACAAGAGTCATTGCATGTGTGTTATTTTCACATACCACATATCGATCCACCAGTGTCATTGCATGTGTGTTAGTTTCACAATCCACCTATGGATCCACCAGTGTCATTGCATGTGTGTTCTTTTTACTAACAACAATTGGAGTCATTTCATTACTATTCTTTTCACATACCACATATGGATCCACTAGTGTCATTGAAATGTGTGTTCTCTTCAGAGACCACACATGGATCCACAAGTGTCATTACGTGTGTGTTCTTTTTACTAACAACAACTGGAGTCATTGCATGTGTGTTCTTTTCACATACCACATATGGATCCACCAGTGTCATTGCATGTGTGCTCTTTTCACAATCCACCTATGGATCCACCAGTGTCATTGCATGTGTGTTCTTTTTACTAACAACAACCAGAATCATTGAAATGTGTGTTCTTTTCACATACAACATATGGATCCACCAATGTCATTGCATGTGTTCTTTTCACAATCGACCTATGGATCCACCACTGTCATTGCATGTGTGCTCTTTACTAACAACAACCAGAGTCATTGCATGTGTGTTCTCTTCAAAGACCACATGGATCCACCAAAGGTCATCAAGACGTGTGTTCTTTTTACTAAGAACAACCGAGTCATTAAAATGTGTGTTCTTTCCACATACCACATATGGATCCACCAAAGTGTCATTGCATGTGTGTTCTTTTCACAATCCACCTATGGATCCACCAATGTCATGTGTGCTTTTTAGTAAGAACAACCAAAGTCATTGAATTTGTGTTCTTTTCACATACCACATATGGATCCACCAGTGTTATTGCATGTGTGTTCTTGTTACTAACAACAAACTTAGTCATTGCATGTGTGTTCTTTTCACATACCACATATGGATCCACTAGTGTCATTGCATGTGTGTTCTTTACTAACAACAACTAGAGTCATTTCATGTGTCTTGTTTCACATACCACATATGGATCCACTAGTGTCATTGCATGTGTGTTCTTTTCACAATCCACCTATGGATCCACTAGTGTCATTGCATGTGTGATTTTTACTAACAACCAGAGTCATTTCATGTGTGTTCTTTTTACATCGTCATATGGATCCACCAGTGTCATTGAAATGTGTGTTCTCTTCAGACCACCATGGATCCACCATGTTATTGCAAGTGTGTTATTGTTACTAACAACAACGAGTCATTGCATGTGTGTTCTTTTCACATACCACATATGGATCCACGGTGTCATTGCATGTGTGTTCTTTTCACAATCCACCTATGGATCCACAGGTGTCATTGCATGTGTTGTTTTTTACTAACAAGGCTGGAGTCATTTCATGACTATTCTTTTCACATACCACATATGGATCCACCAGTGTCATTGAAATGTGTGTTCTTGAGAGGCTACATGGATCCACTAGTGTCATTACATGTGTGTTCTTTTACTAACAACAAGTGGAGTCATTGCATGTGTGTTCCTTTCACATACCACATATGGATCCACCAGTGTCATTGCATGTGTGCTCTTTTCACAATCCACCCTAAGGATCCACCAGTGTCATTGCATGTGTGTTCTTTTCACAATCCACCTATGGATCCACAGTGTCATTGCATGTTTGCTTTTTTTACTAACAACAACGTGAGTCATTTCATGTGTGTTCTTTTCACATACCACATATGGATCCACCAAGTGTGATGTAAATGTGTGTTCTTGAGATACCACACATGGATTCACCAGTGTTATTGCATGTGTGTTCTTACACTAATAACAACCAGAGTCATTGCATGTGTTATTTTCACATACCACATGTCGATCCACAGTGTCATTGCATGTGTGTTATTTTCACAATCCACCTATGGATCCACCAGTGTCATTGCATGTGTGTTCTTTTGACTAACAACAACGAGAGTCATTTCATGGGTGTTCTTTTAACATAACACATAAGGATCCACCAGTGTCATTGAAATGTGTGTTCTATTCAGAGACCACACATGGATCCACCAGTGTAATTTCATGTGTGTTCTTGTTACTAACAACAACCAGAGTCATTGCATGTTTCTTCTTTCACATACCACATATGGATCCACAGTATCATTACACTTTTCACAATCCACCTATGGATCCACCAGTGTCATTGCATGTGTGTTCTTTTTACTAACAACAACAAGAGTCATTGAAATGTGTGTTCTTTACACATACCACATATGGATCCATTAGTGTCGTTACATGTGTGTTCTTTTCACAATCCACCTATGGATCCACTAGTCTCATTGCATGTGTGCTCTTTTTACTAACAACAACTAGAGTCATTGCATGTGTGTTCTCTTGGAGACCACACATGGATCCTCCAATGTCATTGCATGTGCTCTTTTACTAACAACAACCAGAGTCATTGAAATGTGTGTTCTTTTCACATACCACATATGGATCCACCAGTGTCATTGCATGAGTGTTCTTTTCACAATCCACCTATGGATCCACAAGTGTCATTTCATGTGTGCTTTTTTACTAACAACAACCAGAGTCATTGCATGTGTGTTCTTTTCACATACCACATATGGATCCACCAGTGTCATTGAAATGTGTGTTCTCTTCAGAGACCACACATGGATCCACCAGTGTCATTGTATGTGTGTTCTTGTTACTAACAACAACCAGAGTCATTGCATGTGTGCTCTTTTCACAATCCACATATGGAACCACCAAAGTCATTGCATGTGTGTTATTTTTACTAACAACAACCAAGAATCATTGAAATGTGTGTTTCTTTCATATACCACATATGGATCCACCATAAAAATGTTATTGCATGTGTGTTCTTTTCATTAATCCACCTATGGATCCACGAAAATGGCCATTGCATGTGTGCTCTTTACTTGTCAACAACCGTAGTCATTGCGTAAGGCAGGTGTTCTCTTTAGAGACCACATGGATCCACCAGCGTCATTGCATGTCTGTTCTTTTTCACAATCCACCTATGGATCCATCAGTGTCATTGCATGTGTGTTCTTTTTACTAACAACAACCGGAGTCATTGAAATGTGTGTTCTTTTCACATACCACATATGGATCCACTAGTGTCATTGAAATGTGTGTTCTCTTCAAGAGACCAATAGATGGATCCACCAAAGGCTGTCATTACATATGTGTGTTCTTTTACTAACAACTGGAATCGGAGTCATTGCATGTGTGTTCTTTTCACATACCACATATGGAACAACTAAGAGTCATTGCAGTAGTGTGCTCTTTTCACAATCCACCTATGGATCCACACCAATGTCATTGCATGTGTTCTTTTACTAACAACAACCAGAGTCATTGCATGTAATGTTCTCTTTAGAGACCACACATGGATCCACTCAATGTCATTGCATGTGTGTTGTTTTTTACTTAACAACAACCCAGAGTCATTCCCAAATGAGTTTTCTCTTCAGAGACCACACATGGATCCACCCGGTGTCGTGCATAGCATTCTTTTTACTACTGACAGAGTCATTGAAATGTGTGTTCTTTTCACATACCATATGGATCCACGGTGTCATTGCATGTGTGTTATTTTCCCAATCCACATATGGATCCCACCAGTGTCGTGCATGTGTGCTTTTTACTATAACCTGGCAGTCATTTTCATGTGTGTTCTTTGCACATACTACATAAGATCCACCGGTGTCATTGGAAATATGTATTTCTCTTTAGAACCACATGGATCCACAGTGTGTACATGTGTTCTTGTAACTAGCAACAAGTCATTGCATGCATGTTCTTTTCATACCACATGGATCACGGTGTCATTGCATGTGTGTTCTTTTGATCCACCTATGGATCCACAGTGTCCATTGCATGTGTGTTCTTTTACTATGACAACTGAAATTGTTTTCATATTTATTCTTTCCACATACCATATATGGATCCACATTCTCATTAAATGTGTGTTC